>CM026402.1:70914644-70940501 GCA_014843695.1 Archivesica marissinica
CCTGGATTCTAACATACAGCAGTGAGGGGCAAGTGATTGGAGCCTGGATTCTATCATACAGCAGTGAGGGGCAAGTGATTGGAGCCTGGATTCTATCATACAGCGGTGAGGGGCAAGTGATTGGAGCCTGGATTCTAACCTACAGCGGTGAGGGGCAAGTGATTGTAGCCTGGATTCTAACATACAGCAGTGAGGGGCAAGTGATTGGAGCCTGGATTCTATCATACAGCAGTGAGGGGCAAGTGATTGGAGCCTGGATTCTATCATACAGCGGTGAGGGGCAAGTGATTGGAGCCTGGATTCTAACCTACAGCGGTGAGGGGCAAGTGATTGTAGCCTGGATTCTAACATACAGCAGTGAGGGGCAAGTGATTGGAGCCTGGATTCTATCATACAGCAGTGAGGGGCAAGTGATTGGAGCCTGGATTCTATCATACAGCGGTGAGGGGCAAGTGATTGGAGCCTGGATTCTAACCTACAGCGGTGAGGGGCAAGTGATTGTAGCCTGGATTCTAACATACAGCAGTGAGGGGCAAGTGATTGGAGCCTGGATTCTATCCTACAGCGGTGAGGGACAAGTGATTGGAGCCTGGATTATATCATACAACGGTGAGGGGCAAGTGATTGGAGCCTGGATTCTAACATACAGCGGTGAGGGGCAAGTGATTGGAGCCTGGATTCTAACATACAACGGTGAGGGACAAGTGATTGGAGGCTGGATTCTAACATACAGCGGTGAGGGACAAGTGATTGGAGGCTGGATTCTAACCTACAGCGGTGAGGGGCAAGTAATTGGAGCCTGGATTCTAACCTACAGCGGTGAGGGGCAAGTGATTGGAGCCTGGATTCTAACATACAACGGTGAGGGGCAAGTGATTGGAGCCTGGATTCTATCATACAGAGGTGAGGGACAAGTGATTGGAGGCTGGATTCTATCATACAACGATGAGGGGTAAGTGATTGGAGCCTGGATTCTATCATACAGCGGTGAGGGGCAAGTGATTGGAGCCTGGATTCTATCATACAACGGTGAGGGGCAAATGATTGGAGCCTGGATTCTATCATACAGCGGTGAGGGACAAGTGATTGGAGGCTGGATTCTATCATACAACGATGAGGGACAAGTGATTGGAGCCTGAATTCTAACCTACAGCGGTGAGGGACAAGTGATTGGAGGCTGGATTCTATCATACAGCGGTGAGGGACAAGTGATTGGAGCCTGGATTCTAACCTACAGCGGTGAGGGGCAAGTGATTGAAGCCTGGATTCTAACCTACAGCGGTGAGGGACAAGTGATTGGAGCCTGGATTCTAACCTACAGCGGTGAGGGGCAAGTGATTGAGGCCTGGATTCTAACCTACAGCGGTGAGGGACAAGTGATTGGAGCCTGGATTCTATCATACAGCGGTGAGGGGCAAGTGATTGGAGCCTGGATTCTATCATACACCGGTGAGGGACAAGTGATTGGAGTCTGGATTCTATCATACAACGGTGAGGGGCAAGTGATTGGAGGCTGGATTCTAACATACAGCGGTGAGGGACAAGTGATTGGAGGCTGGATTCTATCATACAGCGGTGAGGGGCAAGTGATTGGAGCCTGGATTCTATCATACAGCGGTGAGGGACAAGTGATTGTAGGCTGGATTCTATCATACAACGGTGAGGGGCAAGTGATTGGAGGCTGGATTCTATCATACAACGGTGAGGGGCAAGTGATTGGAGCCTGGATTCTATCATACAGCGGTGAGGACAAGTGATTGTAGGCTGGATTCTATCATACAACGGTGAGGGGCAAGTGATTGGAGCTGGATTCTATCATACAGCGGTGAGGGACAAGTGATTGGCCTGGATTCTAACCTACAGCGGTGAGGGCAAGTGATTGAGCCTGGATTCTAACATACAGCGGTGAGGGACAAGTGATTGGAGCCTGGATTCTAACCTACAGCGTGAGGGGCAAGTGATTGAGCCTGGATTCTAACCTACAGCGGTGAGGGACAAGTGATTGGAGCCTGGATTCTATCATACAGCGGTGAGGGGCAAGTGATTGGAGCCTGGATTCTATCATACAGCGGTGAGGGACAAGTGATTGGAGCTGGATTCTATCATACAACGGTGAGGGGCAAGTGATTGGAGCCTGGATTCTATCATACAGCGGTGAGGGACAAGTGATTGGAGGCTGGATTCTATCATACAACGTTGAGGGTCAAGTGATTGGAGCCTGAATTCTAACCTACAGCGGTGAGGGACAAGTGATTGGAGGCTGGATTCTATCATACAGCGGTGAGGGACAAGTGATTGGAGCCTGGATTCTATCATACAACGGTGAGGGACAAGTGATTGGAGTCTGGATTCTATCATACAACGGTGAGGGGCAAGTGATTGGAGCCTGGATTCTATCATACAATGGTGAGGGGCAAGTGATTGGAGCCTGGATTCTAACCTACAGCTGAGAGGGGCAAGTGATTGGAGCCTGGATTCTATCATACACCGGTGAGGGGCAAGTGATTGGAGCCTGGATTCTATCATACAACGGTGAGGGGCAAGTGATTGGAGCCTGGATTCTAACATACAACGGTGAGAGGCAAGTGATTGGAGCCTGGATTCTATCATACAACGGTGAGGGGCAAGTGATTGGAGCCTGGATGCTATCATACAGCGGTGAGGGACAAGTGATTGGAGCCTGGATTCTAACCTACAGCGGTGAGGGGCAAGTGATTGAGGACTGGATTCTAACCTACAGCGGTGAGGAACAAGTGATTGGAGCCTGGATTCTAAGCTACAGCGGTGAGGGACAAGTGATTGGAGCCTGGATTCTAACCTACAGCGGTGAGGGGCAAGTGATTGGAGCCTGGATTCTATCATACAGCGGTGAGGGGCAAGTGATTGGAACCTGGATTCTAACATACAGCAGTGAGGGACAAGTGATTGGAGCCTGGATTCTAACCTACAGCAGTGAGGGGCAAGTGATTGGAGCCTGGATTCTATCATACAGCGGTGAGGGACAAGTGATTGGAGCCTGGATTCTATCATACAACGGTGAGGGGCAAGTGATTGGAGACTGGATTCTAACATACAACGGTGAGGGGCAAGTGATTGGAGCCTGGATTCTAACATACAGCGGTGAGGGGCAAGTGATTGGAGCAAGTGATTGGTCAGTGTTAATCTGTGGTAAGTATCTGGAGTTCCATGTTAATCGGTGGTAAGTATCTGGAGTTCCATGTTAATCTGTGGTAAGTATCTGGAGTTCCATGTTAATCTGTGGTAAGTATCTGGAGTTCCGTGTTAATCTGTGGTAAGTATCTGGAGTTCCGTGTTAATCTGTGGTAAGTATCTGGAGTTCCATGTTAATCTGTGGTAAGTATCTGGAGTTCCATGTTAATCTGTGGTAAGTATCTGGAGTTCCATGTTAATATGTGGTAAGTATCTGGAGATCATTGTTAATCTGTGGTAAGTATCTGGAGATCATGTTAATCTGTGGTAAGTATCTGGAGTTCCATGTTAATCTGTGGTAAGTATCTGGAGTTCCATGTTAATCTGTGGTAAGTATCTGGAGTTCCATGTTAATCTGTGGTAAGTATCTGGAGTTCCATGTTAATCTGTGGTAAGTATCTGGAGTTCCATGTTAATCTGTGGTAGTATCTGGAGTTCCATGTTAATCTGTGGTAAGTATCTGGAGTTCCATGTTAATCTGTGGTAAGTATCTGGAGTTCCATGTTAATATGTGGTAAGTATCTGGAGTTCCATGTTAATCTGTGGTAGGTATCTGGAGTTCAATGTTAATCTGTGGTAAGTATCTGGAGTTCCATGTTAATCTGTGGTAAGTATCTGGAGTTCCATGTTAATCTGTGGTAAGTATCTGGAGTTCCATGTTAATCTGTGGTAGGTATCTGGAGATCATTGTTAATCTGTGGTAAGTATCTGGAGTTCCATGTTAATCTGTGGTAAGTATCTGGAGTTCCATGTTAATCTGTGGTAAGTATCTGGAGTTCCATGTTAATCTGTGGTAAGTATCTGGAGTTCCATGTTAATCTGTGGTAAGTATCTGGAGTTCCATGTTAATCTGTGGTAGGTATCTGGAGTTCCATGTTAATCTGTGGTAAGTATCTGGAGTTCCATGTTAATCTGTGGTAAGTATCTGGAGTTCCATGTTAATATGTGGTAAGTATCTGGAGTTCCATGTTAATCTGTGGTAGGTATCTGGAGATCATTGTTAATATGTGGTAAGTATCTGGAGATCATTGTTAATCTGTGGTAGGTATCTGGAGTTCCATGTTAATCTGTGGTAAGTATCTGGAGATCATTGTTAATCTGTGGTAAGTATCTGGAGATCATTGTTAATCTGTGGTAAGTATCTGGAGTTCATTGTTAATCTGTGGTAAGTATCTGGAGTTCCATGTTAATCTGTGGTAAGTATCTGGAGATCACTGTTAATCTGTGGTAAGTATCTGGAGTTCCATGTTAATCTGTGGTAAGTATCTGGAGTTCCATGTTAATCTGTGGTAAGTATCTGGAGTTCCATGTTAATCTGTGGTAGGTATCTGGAGTTCCGTGTTAATCTGTGGTAAGTATCTGGAGTTCCATGTTAATCTGTGGTAAGTATCTGGAGTTCCATGTTAATCTGTGGTAAGTATCTGGAGTTCCATGTTAATCTGTGGTAAGTATCTGGAGTTCCATGTTAATCTGTGGTAAGTATCTGGAGTTCCATGTTAATCTGTGGTAGGTATCTGGATTTCCGTGTTAATCTGTGGTAAGTATCTGGAGTTCCGTGTTAATCTGTGGTAAGTATCTGGAGTTCCATGTTAATCTGTGGTAAGTATCTGGAGTTCCATGTTAATCTGTGGTAAGTATCTGGAGATCATTGTTAATCTGTGGTAAGTATCTGGAGTTCTGTGTTAATCTGTGGTAGGTATCTGGAGTTCCATGTTAATCTGTGGTAGGTATCTGGAGGTCAGTGTTAATCTGTGGTAAGTATCTGGAGGTCAGTGTTAATCTGTGGTAGGTATCTGGAGGTCAGTGTTAATCTGTGGTAGGTATCTGGAGGTCAGTGTTAATCTGTGGTAAGTATCTGGAGATCATTGTTAATCTGTGGTAAGTATCTGGAGATCCATGTTAATCTGTGGTAAGTATCTGGAGTTCCATGTTAATCTGTGGTAAGTATCTGGAGTTCCATGTTAATCTGTGGTAAGTATCTGGAGTTCCATGTTAATCTGTGGTAAGTATCTGGAGTTCCATGTTAATCTGTGGTAAGTATCTGGAGTTCCATGTTAATCTGTGGTAAGTATCTGGAGTTCCATGTTAATCTGTGGTAAGTATCTGGAGTTCCATGTTAATCTGTGGTAGGTATCTGGAGATCAATGTTAATCTGTGGTAAGTATCTGGAGTTCCATGTTAATCTGTGGTAAGTATCTGGAGTTCCATGTTAATCTGTGGTAAGTATCTGGAGTTCCATGTTAATCTGTGGTAGGTATCTGGAGTTCAATGTTAATCTGTGGTAAGTATCTGGAGTTCCATGTTAATCTGTGGTAAGTATCTGGAGTTCCATGTTAATCTGTGGTAAGTATCTGGAGTTCCATGTTAATCTGTGGTAAGTATCTGGAGTTCCATGTTAATCTGTGGTAAGTATCTGGAGTTCCATGTTAATCTGTGGTAAGTATCTGGAGTTCCATGTTAATCTGTGGTAAGTATCTGGAGTTCCATGTTAATCTGTGGTAAGTATCTGGAGTTCCATGTTAATCTGTGGTAAGTATCTGGAGTTCCATGTTAATCTGTGGTAGGTATCTGGAGATCATGTTAATCTGTGGTAAGTATCTGGAGTTCATTGTTAATCTGTGGTAAGTATCTGGAGTTCCATGTTAATCTGTGGTAAGTATCTGGAGTTCCATGTTAATCTGTGGTAAGTATCTGGAGTTCCATGTTAATCTGTGGTAAGTATCTGGAGTTCCATGTTAATCTGTGGTAGGTATCTGGAGATCATTGTTAATCTGTGGTAAGTATCTGGAGATCATTGTTAATCTGTGGTAGGTATCTGGAGTTCCATGTTAATCTGTGGTAAGTATCTGGAGTTCCATGTTAATCTGTGGTAAGTATCTGGAGTTCCATGTTAATCTGTGGTAAGTATCTGGAGTTCCGTGTTAATCTGTGGTAAGTATCTGGAGTTCCATGTTAATCTGTGGTAGGTATCTGGAGGTCAGTGTTAATCTGTGGTAAGTATCTGGAGGTCAGTGTTAATCTGTGGTAGGTATCTGGAGGTCAGTGTTAATCTGTGGTAGGTATCTGGAGGTCAGTGTTAATCTGTGGTAAGTATCTGGAGATCATTGTTAATCTGTGGTAAGTATCTGGAGATCCATGTTAATCTGTGGTAAGTATCTGGAGTTCCATGTTAATCTGTGGTAAGTATCTGGAGTTCCATGTTAATCTGTGGTAAGTATCTGGAGTTCCATGTTAATCTGTGGTAAGTATCTGGAGTTCCATGTTAATCTGTGGTAAGTATCTGGAGTTCCATGTTAATCTGTGGTAAGTATCTGGAGTTCCATGTTAATCTGTGGTAGTATCTGGAGATCATGTTAATCTGTGGTAAGTATCTGGAGTTCCATGTTAATCTGTGGTAAGTATCTGGAGTTCATTGTTAATCTGTGGTAAGTATCTGGAGTTCCATGTTAATCTGTGGTAAGTATCTGGAGTTCCATGTTAATCTGTGGTAAGTATCTGGAGTTCCATGTTAATCTGTGGTAAGTATCTGGAGTTCCATGTTAATCTGTGGTAAGTATCTGGAGTTCCATGTTAATCTGTGGTAGGTATCTGGAGTTCCATGTTAATCTGTGGTAAGTATCTGGAGTTCCATGTTAATCTGTGGTAGGTATCTGGAGATCAATGTTAATCTGTGGTAAGTATCTGGAGTTCCATGTTAATCTGTGGTAAGTATCTGGAGGTCATTGTTAATCTGTGGTAAGTATCTGGAGTTCCATGTTAATCTGTGGTAAGTATCTGGAGTTCCATGTTAATCTGTGGTAAGTATCTGGAGTTCCATGTTAATCTGTGGTAAGTATATGGAGTTCCATGTTAATCTGTGGTAGGTATCTGGAGGTCAGTGTTAATCTGTGGTAAGTATCTGGAGTTCCATGTTAATCTGTGGTAAGTATCTGGAGGTCCATGTTAATCTGTGGTAAGTATCTGGAGGTCCATGTTAATCTGTGGTAAGTATCTGGAGTTCCATGTTAATCTGTGGTAAGTATCTGGAGGTCAGTGTTAATCTGTGGTAAGTATCTGGAGTTCCATGTTAATCTGTGGTAAGTATCTGGAGGTCCATGTTAATCTGTGGTAAGTATCTGGAGGTCCATGTTAATCTGTGGTAAGTATCTGGAGTTCCATGTTAATCTGTGGTAAGTATCTGGAGTTCCATGTTAATCTGTGGTAAGTATCTGGAGGTCAGTGTTAATCTGTGGTAGGTATCTGGAGTTCCATGTTAATCTGTGGTAAGTATCTGGAGTTCCATGTTAATCTGTGGTAGGTATCTGGAGGTCAGTGTTAATCTGTGGTAAGTATCTGGAGTTCCATGTTAATCTGTGGTAGGTATCTGGAGGTCAGTGTTAATCTGTGGTAAGTATCTGGAGTTCCATGTTAATCTGTGGTAGGTATCTGGAGTTCCATGTTAATCTGTGGTAAGTATCTGGAGTTCCATGTTAATCTGTGGTAGGTATCTGGAGATCCATGTTAATCTGTGGTAAGTATCTGGAGATCCATGTTAATCTGTGGTAGGTATCTGGAGTTCCATGTTAATCTGTGGTAAGTATCTGGAGTTCCATGTTAATCTGTGGTAGGTATCTGGAGATCCATGTTAATCTGTGGTAGGTATTTGGAGATCCATGTTAATCTGTGGTAGGTATCTGGAGTTCCATGTTAATCTGTGGTAGGTATCTGGAGTTCCATGTTAATCTGTGGTAGGTATCTGGAGTTCCATGTTAATCTGTGGTAGGTATCTGGAGTTCCATGTTAATCTGTGGTAGGTATCTGGAGGTCAGTGTTAATCTGTGGTAGGTATCTGGAGTTCCATGTTAATCTGTGGTAAGTATCTGGAGGTCAGTGTTAATCTGTGGTAAGTATCTGGAGGTCCATGTTAATCTGTGGTAAGTATCTGGAGGTCAGTGTTAATCTGTGGTAAGTATCTGGAGTTCCATGTTAATCTGTGGTAAGTATCTGGAGGTCCATGTTAATCTGTGGTAAGTATCTGGAGTTCCATGTTAATCTGTGGTAAGTATCTGGAGTTCCATGTTAATCTGTGGTAAGTATCTGGAGTTCCATGTTAATTTGTGGTAAGTATCTGGAGTTCCATGTTAATCTGTGGTAAGTATCTGGAGTTCCATGTTAATCTGTGGTAAGTATCTGGAGTTCCATGTTAATCTGTGGTATCTTTGAGATCCGTGTGGCAAGGTTTTGTTCTTTGGGGGGTTTAAAGTCGCACTAACACCGTAGGTCATACGGCGACTCTCCAGCTATTATTGGTGGAGGAAGACCATGGCTGCCCCTTCGAGCAATATTATTGGTGGAGGAAGACCATGGCTGCCCCTTCGAGCAGTATTATTGGTGGAGGAAGACCATGGCTGCCCCTTCGAGCAGTATTATTGGTGGAGGAAGACCATGGCTGACCCTTCGAGCAGTATTATTGGTGGAGGAAGACCATGGCTGCCCCTTCGAGCAGTATTATTGGTGGAGGAAGACCATGGCTGACCCTTCGAGCAGTATTATTGGTGGAGGAAGACCATGGCTGACCTTCGAGCAGACATGGCTGCCCCTTCGAGCAGTATTATTGGTGGAGGAAGACCATGGCTGCCCCTTCGAGCAGTATTATTGGTGGAGGAAGACCATGGCTGTCCCTTCGAGCAGTATTATTGGTGGAGGAAGACCATGGCTGCCCCTTCGAGCAGTATTATTGGTGGAGGAAGACCATGGCTGCCCCTTCGAGCAGTATTATTGGTGGAGGAAGACCATGGCTGCCCCTTCGAGCAGTATTATTGGTGGAGGAAGACCATGGCTGCCCCTTCGAGCAGTATTCAGGCACCCTGGTAGAACCAACAACCTACCACAAGCCAGGTGGAATTGGACGTAGGATTTGAACCTATAGCGGTGAGAGGCAAGTAATTTGAACGACTCGGACACGGACACTACCTGTGGTAAATGTTCATTATATGATGAGTGTTACCTTGTGCATGGAGACATCCGTGCTGTGAGACCCTGATTCATCATCATCATTCATACTCATCCCTGAAAACACACAAATATATATACGTGTCATAAAGCACACAAATATATACGTGTCATAAAACACACAAATATATACGTGTCATAAAGCACACAAATATATACGTGTCATAAAGCACACAAATATATATGTGTCATAAAACACACAAATATATACGTGTCATAAAATACACAAATATATACGTGTCATAAAGCACACAAATATATACGTGTCATAAAGCACACAAATATATATGTGTCATAAAACACACAAATATATACGTGTCATAAAACACACAAATATATACGTGTCATAAAGCACACAAATATATACGTGTCATAAAACACACAAATATATACGTGTCATAAAGCACACAAATATATACGTGTCATAAAACACACAAATATATATGTGTCATAAAACACACAAATATATACGTGTCATAAAACACACAAATATATACGTGTCATAAAGCACACAAATATATACATGTCATAAAACACACAAATATATACGTGTCATAAAGCACACAAATATATACGTGTCATAAAACACACAAATATATACGTGTCATAAAATACACAAATATATACGTGTCATAAAACACACAAATATATATGTGTCATAAAATACACAAATATATGTGTCATAAAACACACAAATATATACGTGTCATAAAATACACAAATATATACGTGTCATAAAACACACAAATATATACGTGTCATAAAACACACAAATATATACGTGTCATAAAACACACAAATATATATGTGTCATAAAACACACAAATATATACGTGTCATAAAACACACAAATATATACGTGTCATAAAATACACAAATATATACGTGTCATAAAACACACAAATATATACGTGTCATAAAATACACAAATATATACGTGTCATAAAACACACAAATATATATGTGTCATAAAACACACAAATATATACGTGTCATAAAACACACAAATATATATGTGTCATAAAACACACAAATATATATGTGTCATAAAATACACAAATATATACGTGTCATAAAATACACAAATATATACGTGTCATGAAATACACAAATATATACATGTCATAAACACACACAAATATATACGTGTCATAAAATACACAAATATATATGTGTCATAAACACACAAATATATACATGTCATAAACACACACAAACATATACGTGTCATAAAATACACAAATATATACGTGTCATAAACACACACAAATATATATGTGTTACTGTTGGTACGTCACTGGTAGAGATGAGAAATATTCTACCATGAAGCAGGGGGTTAAGAAATACATTAATGTAAAGTAGAGATAAGAAATATTCTACCATGAAACAGGGAGTTGAGAAATGTCAAGTAGAGATGAGAAATATTCTACCATGAAGCAGTGAGTTGAGAAATACATTAATGTAAAGTAGAGATGAGAAATACATTAATGTAAAGTAGAGATGAGAAATATTCTACCATGAAGCAGTGAGTTGAGAAATACATTAATGTAAAGTAGAGATGAGAAATACATTAATGTAAAGTAGAGATGAGAAATATTCTACCATGAAACAGAGAGTTGAGAAATACATTAATGTAAAGTAGAGTTGAGAAATACATCAATGTAAAGTAGAGATGAGAAATACATCAATGTAAAGTAGAGATAAGAAATATTCTACCATGAAACAGAGAGTTGAGAAATACATCAATGTAAAGTAGAGTTGAGAAATACATCAATGTAAAGTAGAGATGAGAAATACATTAATGTAAAGTAGAGATGAGAAATACATCAATGTAAAGTAGAGATGAGAAATATTCTACCATGAAGCAGAGTTGAGAAATACATTACCGTGAAGTGAATACTGTAGATCGCTGTCAGAAAGGTGTGTTCCCCCAGACCTCATTTTTAATGAGCGACGCTTTACTCTTGTACCATGCTGCAGCTCATCTCCAGTCCCTGCGCTGTCCTCCGACGGCGAATTACTCCTCCCTGTTTCATATAGTATTATTTTAACAGATGGAAAGACAATACAACACAGCTATCCCTAGACGTACCCACATGGTTAGATTGGTATCCTTGTCTAATGCTATAGGAAATGTAGCCCCAGACAAGCGAACGGATGATCACATTTAAAGTGAAACAAGTTTCAACAACTTATATGATCATGTGATATGTGCTATACATTTTAAGGCCACAGCAGCCATATATCGATATGCAACAAACAGCTATCCTTAGATGTATCCACATGCCAATTAGTTTGATATCTGTATATCTTCAAGTAGTGAAAATATGATGCAGAAATGAATCTCGGAAAGACAAACAATTCCAATAGGTGGTTATTTAAACCATGTGGCATCTGGATATAAAAGAGAATCATCTTGTTTAAGTTGGATCTGTTGTCCAGTGATTAACACGCTGGACTGGTAATCCAGGGATCGCAGGTTCGATCCTCCATCTGACACTAATAAAATTAATAGCCTTTCAGATGGGACTTTAAACAAAGGTCTCGTGTCGGTGCTTTACACTGTGCACGTAAAAGAACAAGAGGAGACTCTGGAATGGGTCTCTATCTGTATCATGCACTATCCTCCAAAAATCTAAAATACCTAATCTCTTCGGGAGGCGTCACTCATTTGGGCAACCGGTAGTGACGATAAATACATGTAAAACACACACTAAGTTGTATGAAAAAATGTAGCTTATCATAAAACTTATGGGGAAAATTCAAATATTTTGATTACACGAGTTATGGAACTGTTTAAGTGGTTGCTTAATAGTTATGTTATATTTCGGGTTTTACGTCTGCATCAGCACCATTTTGGGCTATATCGCCGGAGGGCAGTTTACCTAACAACACCTTTCCTGGGCAGGCTCCAGCGGTTAACCAGTACTTATTGCACCAATCTCCGTAAGAAACTGCCAACTTTTTCATATAAATGAGACACGGCCTGAGCAGGGCTCGAACCCGTGACCATCAGTGATGATAGGTTACAGTGGTATATTAATTCTCTATGACGAGTTTGCAAGTGATAACAAATACACCATTTTTATCTCTTATCCATTGAGTGGAGTTGGGAGTTGAATTTATAAGCATAGCCATAAAACAATGAAAAGAACAAACCTCGGTTGCCATGCTCTATGTTCTGTAGTCTGTCCTGGTCCGATGGTCTCCGCGTCTGCTGGTGCTGCTGATGCTCTATGTTTATCTGAGTAACGAAGGGTCCCCCCTGGTTCCTGTGTTTGTGTTTCTTTTTGTGGGGAGTTGGTTTCCGATTCACCTTCGAGTACAAGTCTTTGCCTTTGTCTCGCTCCAGTGAACTAAATTCTGAATCTTCGGAGTCTGTGCCTGTATATACAGAGAGAGAATAGAGAGAGGGAGGTCGGTAGGAAGGGAGAGGTGGAGGAGGAAGAGGTAGATGAGAAGTTGTGGAGGAGGGAAGGTAGAGAAGAGGTGGAGGAGGGAGGTAGAGGAGCAGAGAGGGAGGAGTGAGGGAGGGGTAGAGGAGCAGAGAGGGAGGAAGAGGTAGAGGAGCAGAGAGGGAAGAGGGAGATGTAGAGGAGGGAGGTAGAGGAGAAGAGGTGGAGGAGGAGGGAGGTAGAGGAGCATAGGTGGAGGAGGGAGGTATTGTAGAGGAGCAGAGAGGGAGGAGGGAGGGAGGGAGCAGAGGTGGATGAAGGGAGGGGAGCAGAGGTGGATGAAGGGAGGGAGAGGAGCATAGGTGGAGAAGGGAGAGGGAGTGGTAGAGGAGCATAGGTGGAGGAGGGAGGGGTGCAGGAGGGAGTGAGAGGAGCAGGGAGGGAGGGGTAGAGGAGCAGAGATGGAGGAGGGAGGAAGTGAGAGGAGCAGAGGTAGAAGAGGGAGTGAAGAGCTAGAGGAGCGGAGAGGGAGGTAGGTAGGGAGCAAATGGATGGAGACAGTAGGATGTGAGAACTAAGCATGGCTTGTGTAGAATGGATACAACAAAAAAGAACTAAGCATGGCTTGTGTAGAATGTAAGAACTAAGCATGGCTTGTGTAGAATGGAGAACTAAGCATGGCTTGTGTAGAATGTAAGAACTAAGCATGGCTTGTGTAGAGTAAGAACTAAGCATGGCTTGTGTAGAATGTAAGAACTAAGCATGGCTTGTGTAGAATGAAGAACTAAGCATGGTTGTGTAGAAAAAAACACAAAAACACACAAAACACACAAAAAAACAAACATGTAAAGAACTAAGCATGGCTGTGTAGAATATAAGAACTAAGAATGGCTTGTGTAGAATGTAAGAACTAAGCATGGCTTGTGTAGAATGTAAGAACTAAGCATGGCTTGTGTAGAATGTAAGAACTAAGCATGGCTTGTGTAGAATATAAGAACTAAGCATGGCTTGTGTAGAATGTAAGAACTAAGCATGGCTTGTGTAGAATGTAAGAACTAAGCATGGCTTGTGTAGAATGTAAGAACTAAGCATGGCTTGTGTAGAATATAAGAACTAAGCATGGCTTGTGTAGAATGTAAGAACTAAGCATGGCTTGTGTAGAATGTAAGAACTAAGCATGGCTTGTGTAGAATGTAAGAACTAAGCATGGCTTGTGTAGAATATAAGAACTAAGCATGGCTTGTGTAGAATGTAAGAACTAAGCATGGCTTGTGTAGAATGTAAGAACTAAGCATGGCTTGTGTAGAATGTAAGAACTAAGCATGGCTTGTGTAGAATATAAGAACTAAGCATGGCTTGTGTATAATGTAAGAACTAAGCATGGCTTGTGTAGAATATCAGGAACTAAGCATGGCTTGTGTGGAATATAAGGAACTAAGCACGGCTTGTGTGGAATATAAGGAACTAGGCATGGCTTGTGTGGAATATAAGGAACTAGGCATGGCTTGTGTGGAATATAAGGAACTAGGCATGGCTTGTGTGGAATATAAGGAACTAAGCATGCAGTTACAATACAGTGGTAGTCACTGAGGATACCTTTTTCATCTTTCCTTGACGTAGATTTAATGCGGTGTATTTTCCCGTGTGGCAGGGCATCGTCTACAAGAGCATAATCACTGTCCTCAACACATAACGCATCCTGTAAATGATATATTTCACAGTTCTCAAAATGTACATGAAATGAATGCAACCAGACACCTGATGCTCAATGCAATCCCGAGCCATGGTGCTCAATGCAACCCCAAGCCATGGTGCTCAATGCAATCCCGACACCTGATGCTCAATGCAACCCCGAGCCATGGTGCTCAATGCAACCCCGTACCCTGATGCTCAATGCAACCCCGAGCCATGGTGCTCAATGCAACCCCGACACCTGATGCTCAATGCAACCCCGACACCTGATGCTCAATGCAACCCAGACACCTGATGCTCAATGCAACCCCGAACCCTGGTGCTCAATGCAACCCTGAACCCTGATGCTCAATGCAACCCTGATCCCTGGTGCTCAATGCAACCCTGATCCCTGGTGCTCAATGCAACCCTGAACCCTAGTGCTCAATGCAACCCCAAACCCTGGTGCTCAATGCAACCCCGAACCCTGGTGCTCAATGCAACCCCGAACCCTGGTGCTCAATGCAACCCCAAACCCTGGTGCTCAATGCAACCCCGAACCCTGGTGCTCAATGCAACCCCGAACCCTGGTGCTCAATGCAACCCCGACCCCTGGTGCTCAATGCAACCCCGAACCCTGGTGCTCAATGCAACCCGAACACTGGTGCTCAATGCAACCCCGAACACTGGTGCTCAATGCAACCCCGACCCCTGGTGCTCAATGCAACCCCGACCCCTGGTGCTCAATGCAACCCTGGTGCTCAATGCAACCCCGAACCCTGGTGCTCAATGCAACCCCGAACCCTGGTGCTCAATGCAACCCCAAACCCTGGTGCTCAATGCAACCCCGAACACTGGTGCTCAATGCAACCCCGACCCCTGGTGCTCAATGCAACCCTGAACCCTGGTGCTCAATGCAACCCCGAACCCTGGTGCTCAATGCAACCCCGACCCCTGGTGCTCAATGCAACCCCGAACCCTGGTGCTCAATGCAACCCCGACCCCTGGTGCTCAATGCAACCCCGAACCCTGG
Source organism: Archivesica marissinica (assembly GCA_014843695.1). NCBI lineage: Eukaryota > Metazoa > Mollusca > Bivalvia > Venerida > Vesicomyidae > Archivesica > Archivesica marissinica. Next base: position 70,929,945 of record CM026402.1, read on the forward strand.
TGCTCAATGCAACACCGACCCCTGGTGCTCAATGCAACACCGACCCCTGGTGCTCAATGCAACACCGACCCCTGGTGCTCAATGCAACACCGACCCCTGGTGCTCATGTTTTCTTTACAAATCCTAATGCTACGAATAATGATGGTAGAGATTCACACAGAGAACATGCTTGTTTGGACAATGTTGATTTGCTTAATACATCTATGTGAAATAAGTGTAACGTAGTGACTAGTGTGGTCCTGTATGCTCTCCGTGATACGGAAAAGTACACAAACAACAAGTACAGTCAAAATTGCCCCGAGCGATTTCACACTATAAATCTATTGTATTAAGCGACTTTTGTCTTACGCGACCAACGACCACCTATTTTCGGCCGTAATTACCTAAAGTTTTTCATTAAGCGACCATAAGTAGTGTTGAAATTAGAAATTCAAAACATACCGTAAATCAAGAGACTATTAAATGTGTCATCTGCTAGTTATGTATATTGAAGAGGCAATACATTTGACAAGTAATCATGCCAATCAGTCAATTTTCGCACATTTATGCCCCAATTTCCGTTTGAGTCATTGTTGTAAAAACAAATGTAGGGGATTATCGGCGCGCAATGTCCAGTTACGAGTTCTTTATAGTGAAGTCACAGACATATTGTCCCATGTGTGTTAATCTCATAATTGGGCGCTAATTGATTCAAATAGTCGACAATTTGTTCTTATATTGTCGCATTTTTAGTTTTATTGGGTCACAGCATATGTCCCATTGCACCGGTCGGAAATTCAGCCAACGGATGTCAATTTTATATGTACGTTTTGATTTAAATGAATGTAAATGCATTATTGTTGTAATTTTCTGGATTACATTTTTGCTTAGATAATTATCTCGGGATATCACACCATTGTCACGACTTATCATATATTTTGAATCTAAATACGCAATAGGTTCGTCCTCATAATGTTTCGTACTCGAAAATTGATTCGTCCTCAAAATGTTTCATACTCGTAATAACATAAATAAGATGTCAATTCTGACCTTTTGAGTACAGGCAACATAAAAATGCCATTTTTTGTAGCAATCAATAAGGTGTTTGATCTACAGTATCCATACCGGGCAGGTGTCACAATTCGCAGCAATCAACAAGGTGTTTCAACAAGAAAAATACAAGCAAATATTACTATAAAAAGTTTTCTTTATTTTATGATGACATATATACATGACATATATGTAACATATATACATGTATATGATGTTGATATCTATATAGACACTGTAGTGTCCACCCAAACAAAGGTCTAGTACATGTCTCCGACTCTGGGAAATTGTCTGTTCAGTCACTTTGTATTAAGAGACCGTTTCATTAAGAGACCGCTTTTGTCCATTCCCTTGGGCGGTCTCTTAATACAAGTTTGACTGTATTACAATATCAAACTTTTATTTAATTATAATTACAATTTCTTTCAATATCGCGATTCTGATTGACTGATTCAGCCCATGTGATTGCCATTCATAACCTAATGAATTGCAAAAATTCTCATTAATATTCATAGTGGACCGACTACTTTTATATGGTGTGACAAAATTGTTTTGTAATTTGTAAAATATTAGTTGTAATTAGAGGCATAAAATGTCAGATTTTAACATAAAGTTGCATAACAAGGTGCAATCAACTGGCATCTCATACCTCGATAAAACACAGAGAAAGAACATTCGAGTGTGAAATTAATTTCAGAATGCTTCGGGTCTGCAATATTTTGACTAGCACATAAGACATGATGTCTCGATAGTTTCCAGCAAGGCCGCTCTCTCTAAACAAGGTGGATAGTTTCCAGCAAGGCCGCTCTCTCTAAACAAGGTGGATAGTTTCCAGCAAGGCCGCTCTCTCTAAACAAGGTGGGTAGTAACCAGCTAGGCAACTCTCTCTAAACAAGGTGGGGTAGTAACCAGCAAGGTTGCTCTCTCTAAACAAGGTGGGGTAGTAACCAGCAAGGTCGCTCTCTCTAAACAAGGTGGATAGTAACCCGCAAGGTTGCTCTCTCTAAACAAGGTGGGTAACCAGCAAGGTCACTCTCTCTAAACAGGGGAGGTAGATGCCACCACATTCATATGCCCACTAGATGCAACATTTATTTGCCCGTTAGATGTCACATTCATATGCCTGTTAGATGCCACATTTAGGTACATGTTAGATGGGATATTTCTATGCCCGTTAGATGCCACATTTAGGTACATGTTAGATGGGATATTTCTATGCCCGTTAGATGCCACATTTAGGTACATGTTAGATGGGATATTTCTATGCCCGTTAGATGCCACATTTAGGTACATGTTAGATGGGATATTTCTATGCCCGTTAGATGGTATATTTCTATGCCCGTTAGATGGTATATTTCTATGCCCGTTAGATGGTATATTTCTATGCCCGTTAGATGGTATATTTCTATGCCCGTTAGATGGTATATTTCTATGCCCGTTAGATGGTATATTTATATGCCCATTAGATGGTACATTTATATGCCCATTAGATGGTATATTTCTATGCCCATTAGATGGTACATTTCTATTGATTTTGAAACAGGTTATTTAGCTTTGTCCCAAGTATTCTCACCTTAACAGTTCCATAAACCTCAGAGATTTCTATCTTCTCTGGCATGGCTAGTGGGGCTTGAACCTGGCCTGCCCTTGTGCTTGCTGATCTCTGCGGCAGGGCATACTGTGCAAATAATAACGGCTAAAATAAAACAGAGCAAATAGTGTTAACAAGCATAGTTAGGTAAAGTGAACATCACACAGTTAACAAGCACAGTTAGGTAAAGTGAACATCACACGGTGAACAAGCACAGTTAGGTAAAGTGAACATCACACGGTGAACAAGTACAGTTAGGTAAAGTGAACATCACACGGTGAACAAGCACAGTTAGGTAAAGTGAACATCACACAGTGAACAAGCACAGTTAGGTAAAGTGAACATCACACAGTTAACAAGCACAGTTAGGTAAAGTGAACATCACACAGTTAACAAGCAGTTAGGTAAAGTGAACATCACACAGTGAACAAGCACAGTTAGGTAAAGTGAACATCACACGGTGAACAAGTACAGTTAGGTAAAGTGAACCTCACACAGTTAACAAGCAGTTAGGTAAAGTGAACATCACACAGTGAACAAGCACAGTTAGGTAAAGTGAACATCACACGGTGAACAAGCACAGTTAGGTAAAGTGAACATCACACGGTTAACAAGCAGTTAGGTAAAGTGAACCTCACACGGTTAACAAGCACAGTTAGGTAAAGTGAACCTCACACGGTTAACAAGCACAGTTAGGTAAAGTGAACATCACACGGTGAACAAGCACAGTTAGGTAAAGTGAACCTCACACGGTTAACAAGCACAGTTAGGTAAAGTGAACATCACACGGTGAACAAGCACAGTTAGGTAAAGTGAACATCACACGGTGAACAAGTACAGTTAGGTAAAGTGAACATCACACGGTGAACAAGCACAGTTAGGTAAAGTGAACATCACACAGTTAACAAGCAGTTAGGTAAAGTGAACATCACACGGTGAACAAGCACAGTAAAGTGAACCTCACACAGTTAACAAGCACAGTTAGGTAAAGTGAACATCACACGGTGAACAAGCACAGTTAGGTAAAGTGAACATCACACGGTGAACAAGCACAGTTAGGTAAAGAGAACATCACACAGTTAACAAGCACAGTTAGGTAAAGTGAACATCACACGGTGAACAAGCACAGTTAGGTAAAGAGAACATCACACAGTTAACAAGCATAGTTAGGTAAAGAGAACATCACACGGTGAACAAGCACAGTTAGGTAAAGAGAACATCACACAGTTAACAAGCACAGTTAGGTAAAGTGAACATCACACAGTTAACAAGCACAGTTAGGTAAAGTGAACATCACACAGTTAACAAGCAGTTAGGTAAAGTGAACATCACACGGTTAACAAGCACAGTTAGGTAAAGTGAACATCACACAGTTAACAAGCAGTTAGGTAAAGTGAACATCACACGGTGAACAAGCACAGTAAAGTGAACCTCACACAGTTAACAAGCACAGTTAGGTAAAGTGAACATCACACGGTGAACAAGCACAGTTAGGTAAAGTGAACATCACACGGTGAACAAGCACAGTTAGGTAAAGAGAACATCACACAGTTAACAAGCACAGTTAGGTAAAGTGAACATCACACGGTGAACAAGCACAGTTAGGTAAAGAGAACATCACACAGTTAACAAGCATAGTTAGGTAAAGAGAACATCACACGGTGAACAAGCACAGTTAGGTAAAGAGAACATCACACAGTTAACAAGCACAGTTAGGTAAAGTGAACATCACACAGTTAACAAGCACAGTTAGGTAAAGTGAACATCACACAGTGAACAAGCACAGTTAGGTAAAGTGAACATCACACAGTTAAACCAACAGTGAGAAATGCAGTGATAATTCACACAATGAGAGACATCGGTCAGTTACTTCCCCTGAATACTCCCTTCCTATTAAGTATTTTCCTCTGTTTTTATCGTTGTTTCCTTTTCACATGTTAGCAATTTTATTTCACTATCGCTTTATATGATTATTAAATTACTATATCTCGACATATCTCCTACAGTATATGCAATGAGTACTTATTTGTAAAAGAATGTTATCAGTTACTTAACACGATTTTGATAAAATCACATTTAACATACCGCAACATTTGGTTAGGGAACAACAGTAAAAACAAAGGATTCTGTCAAAGTGTTCAACTGCGATTTATATTCATAGCGCGTACAGATGTTAATAAGATCCATGTCAAAATGTTCAACTGCGATTTATACAAGGGTACAGCATTTAGAACCCTTTTTCCAGATAATTATAATATTGTCAGATATTTAGCAAAACGCTTCAACCAGTTCCTACCTAACGTTTGTGTTACTGGGCCGATCCCCAATAAGAGCTGCACATACCCCACCCACTATGGTTTTAAATTCCACCAATTGGTTACCGAGAACTGGCTCTTGACAGACGCACAGACGCCACTAAAACAATATCCCTTGCCAAAATGGAGGGGATAACATTTATTTATTTATATTTCGGGTTTTATGCCTGCATCAGCACCATTTTGGGCTATGGTTTTATGCCTGCATCAGCACCATTTTGGGCTATATCACCGGCGGACAGTTTACCTAAACAACACCTTTCCTGGGCAGGCTCCAGCGTTTAACCAGTACTTGGAGTGCACCAACCTCCGTAAGAAACTGCCAACTTTTTCATATAAATGAGACACGGTCTGAGCGGGGCTCGAACCCGTGACCATCAGTGATGATAGGTTACAGTGGTATACAAGTCAGCGACCTTAACCACTAGACGGCGGCCACAATGGAGGGGATAACAAAAAAAGTTAAATGTGTTACCATAGCAACTGATATTACTTAAGATGTCAATACTTCAAACTTACAACACTGTTTTCATAAAGGGCAATGGATGCGCATTCGATTCATGTGCGAAAGGCCTGGAATTCGAGCCCCGCTGGAGCCGCTACGAGTGTGCCCTTAGGCAAAGCATTTAAATTCCACGTTGCCTCTTCTCTCTCCCTCATGGCGATGGATTCCATCAGGAATGAGGTCTCGAGAGTGATTAATACCAAATATAACACACAGTGTGTGGCATGGGGGCCACAACAATGGGGGGGGTGAATACCAAATATAACCGTCAATGTGGGGCATGGGGGCCACAACAAGGGGGGGTGAATACCAAGTATAACGCTCAATGTGGGGCCACAACAATGGGGGGGGGGGGTGATTACCAAATATAATGCTCAATGTGGGGCCACAACAATGGGGGGGGGGGGGTGAATACCAAATATAACGCTCAATGTGGGGCCACAACAATGGGGGGGGGGTGATTACCAAATATAATGCTCAATGTGGGGCCACAACAATGGGGGGGGGTGAATACCAAATATATGCTCAATGTGGGGCCACAACAATGGGGGGGGGGGGTGAATACCAAATATAATGCTCAATGTGGGGCCACAACAATGGGGGGGGGCATGAATATACCCCCTTAATGGTGGACATATAAACAAATTATATACCTTAATTGAGGACATGAAATACAATCTACAACAGAACTTCATGATAACCAAATATACCGTCTAAATTACGGGCATGATAACCAAACATACCGTCTAAATTATGGGCATGATAACCAAACATACAACCAGTAATTGAGCTTCAATAAGCGAACAGATACTAAGTTAAAACACTGAACTCTATTAATTTAGGTAAAATTAGCATATTATACACATATAGATGGTAAGTGCATTGCTTAATATAGAACATAGAACTCTTCATTTATATATATATTGTCAACATTTCCTAGAGCCCAAGTTCACGTCCCCGTTGTAATAAAACTGTTCTCAGATCTGAAACTCGAGCTCATGGGATTATATTGGTTGATTCTGAGATTTAGTCTCAGCTGAACCAATCAGAAGCTAAAGAATGAGTTTGGGATTAAAATAAAAGGTTTCATAACCACAAAAGCCAGGTCTGGCAAACTAAAGAGCAATCGTTTTATGGATATATACATCAATGTGATCTATCGAAACACCCGAGCTAGCTGCATCGCAAAATAACATAAACAAAGATGAGACAGAGTATATAGTTTAAGTTCTTGCATTCATGGCAGCATATACTACAATTCAATGAATGGTACCGATTAGCGCGCAAGCTTCTCACAAATGCGACCTGGGTTCGATCCTCGGACAAGTAAGTATGTGAGATGGTACGATGGTTGTTGCCAGATCGAACAGGTGGGTTTTCTCCGGGTACTCCGGTTTCTTCCCACATGAATGACCACATATACGCTTTCATCCGAGCCAACGAGAGTGATTAATATAAGTTGTTAAAACTTGCTTCGCAATCGTTGCAAAATAAATAAAGTTTAAAAACAATGGTACCGTCCATCATACTCGCCTATAAGACAAGTTTTTTACCACCAGATTATGGCCTCAAAGTGGCTTCCTGTCTTATAAGCGAGTTGTTATGACGAGGTTAATAAAGGAGGTTGGTATGAAGAGGTTAATAAAGGAGGTTGTTATGAAGAGGTTAATAAAGGAGGTTGCTATGACAAGGTTAATAAAGGAGGTTGTTATGAAGAGGTTAATAAAGGAGATTGTTATGATAAGGTTAATAAAGGAGGTTGTTATGACAAGGTTAATAAAGGAGGTTGTTATGACAAGGTTAATAAAGGAGGTTGTTATGAAGAGGTTAATAAAGGAGGTTGTTATGACAAGGTTAATAAAGGAGGTTGTTATGAAGAGGTTAATAAAGGAGATTGTTATGATAAGGTTAATAAAGGAGGTTGTTATGACAAGGTTAATAAAGGAGGTTGTTATGAAGAGGTTAATAAAGGAGGTTGTTATGACGAGGTTAATAAAGGAGGTTGTTATGACAAGGTTAATAAAGGAGGTTGTTATGAAGAGGTTAATAAAGGAGGTTGTTATGAAGAGGTTAATAAAGGAGGTTGTTATGACGAGGTTAATAAAGGCGGTTGTTATGAAGAGGTTAATAAAGGAGGTTGTTATGACGAGGTTAATAAAGGAGGTTGTTATGATAAGGTTAATAAAGGAGGTTGGTATGACGAGGTTAATAAAGGAGGTTGTTATAAAGAGTTTAATAAAGGAGGTTGTTATGAAGAGGTTAATAAAGGAGGTTGGTATGACGAGGTTAATAAAGGAGGTTGTTATAAAGAGTTTAATAAAGGAGGTTGTTATGACAAGGTTAATGCATACCTTGTTTTTGGCGCTTGGCTTTGATGATCTGGCGTATAGTGTGTGCCGTGTCCAGACGACGTCCTCATTGTCATTATGACCTTGCTGTTCTGCTCCGTCATATGGTGAATCTAGCAAGATAGAGCGAGAAACGTTGCACACATAGTCAAACACGTTTCCATGGTAATACAAGTTTCATGTCCATGGTAATACAGGTTTCCATGGTAATACAAGTTTCATATCCATGGTAATACAAGTCTCCATGATAATACAAGTTTCATATCCATGGTAATACAAGTTTCCATGGTAATACAAGTTTCATATCCATGGTAGTACAAGTTTCATATCCATGGTAATACAAGTTTCATATCCATGGTAGTACAAGTTTCATATCCATGGTAATACAAGTTTCATATCCATGGTAATACAAGTTTCATATCCGTGGTAATACAAGTTTCCATGGTAATACAAGTGTCATATCCATGGTAGTACAAGTTTCATATCCGTGGTAATACAAGTTTCATATCTGTGGTAATACAAGTTTCATATCCATGGTAATACAAGTTTCATATACATGGTAATACAAGTTTCATATCCATGGTAATACAAGTTTCCATGGTAATACAAGTTTCATATCCATGGTAATACAAGTTTCATATCCATGGTAATACAAGTTTCTATGGTAATACAAGTTTCATATCCATGGTAATACAAGTTTCATATCCATGGTAATACAAGTTTCCATGGTAATACAAGTTTCATATCCATGGTAATACAAGTTTCCATGGTAATACAAGTTTACATGATAATACAGGTTTCATATCCATGGTAATACAAGTTTCCATGGTAATACAAGTTTCATATCCATGGTAATACAAGTTTCATATCCATGGTAATACAAGTTTCCATGGTAATACAAGTTTCATATCCGTGGTAATACAAGTTTCCATGGTAATACAAGTTTCATATCCATGGTAGTACAAGTTTCCATGGTAATACAAGTTTCCATGGTAATACAAGTTTCCATGGTAATACAAGTTTACATGGTAGTACAAGTTTCCATAGTAATACAAGTTTCCATGGTAATACAAGTTTCATATCCATGGTAGTACAAGTTTCCATGGTAATACAAGTTTCCATGGTAATACAAGTTTCCATGGTAATACAAGTTTCCGTGGTAATAAAAGTTTAATTATATCCAACTGCTTTAAAATAAAATCACATAATTGAATCTATCATGCCTACATAATTGAATATATCATGCCTACATAATTGAATCTATCATGCCTACATAATTGAATCTATCATGCCTACATAATTGAATCTATCATGCCCACATAATTGAATCTATCATGCCTACATAATTGAATCTATCATGCCCACATAATTGAATCTATCATGCCTACATAATTGAATCTATCATGCCCACATAATTGAATCTATCATGCCCACATAATTGAATCAATCATGCCCACATAATTGAATCTATCATGCCCACATAATTGAATCTATCATGCCTACATAATTGAATCTATCATGCCCACATAATTGAATCTATCATGCCTACATAATTGAATCTATCATGCCTACATAATTGAATCTATCATGCCTACATAATTGAATCTATCATGCCTACATAATTGAATCTATCATGCCTACATACTTGAATCTATCATGCCTACATAATTGAATCTATCATGCCTACATAATTGAATCTATCATGCCTACATAATTGAATCTATCATGCCTACATAATTGAATCTATCATGCCTACATAATTGAATCTATCATGCCTACATAATTGAATCTATCATGCCTACATAATTGAATCTATCATGCCTACATAATTGAATCTATCATGCCTACATAATTGAATCTATCATGCCTACATAATTGAATCTATCATGCCTACATAATTGAATCTATCATGCCTACATAATTGAATCTATCATGCCTACATAATTGAATCTATCATGCCTACATAATTGAATCTATCATGCCTACATAATTGAATCTATCATGCCTACATAATTGAATCTATCATGCCCACATAATTGAATCTATCATGCCCACATAATTGAATCTATCATGCCTACATAATTGAATCTATCATGCCTACATACTTGAATCTATCATGCCTACATAATTGAATCTATCATGCCTACATAATTGAATCTATCATGCCTACATAATAACACACCACAAAACACACCACAAAAACACACCACAATGAATCTATCATGCCTACATAATTGAATCTATCATGCCTACATAATTGAATCTATCATGCCTACATAATTGAATCTATCATGCCTACATAATTGAATCTATCATGCCTACATAATTGAATCTATCATGCCCACATAATTGAATCTATCATGCCTACATAATTGAATCTATCATGCCTACATAATTGAATCTATCATGCCTACATAATTGCGATATACTAATATATAAAACCCCTGCAATACTAGTCTATTATGTCAAAATGCTACTAAATAATAACAAAGTATTACGGGTAACGTATGTAACTGTTCATAAATAGACACGTATGTAACTGTTCATAAATAGACACGTATGTAACTGTTCATAAATAGACACGTATGTAACTGTTCATAAATAGACACGTATGTAACTGTTCATAAATAGACACATATGTAACTGTTCATAAATAGACACGTATGTAACTGTTCATAAATAGACACTTAAACAAACACAACATAAGAAACATGTAACAAAATATACAAGAATGGAAAGAATTTCAAAGCAGCCAATGATACAATCTGT
>CM026402.1:70941501-71101791 GCA_014843695.1 Archivesica marissinica
CATGTACGAGGTTATTATGTACATGTAACAAACTATACATACATACAAGGCATATCTAGAACGGAAGCATCATGTACGAGGTTATTATGTACATGTAACAAACTATACATACATACAAGGCATATCTAGAACGGAAGCATCATGTACGAGGTTATTATGTACATGTAACAAACAGCATGTTGACATGTTCAAATTCTATATTTTTACATCAGAAACGAAAACAGTCTTGCAAATTTAGACATTAAAATGAAAAACTAAAATGAATGAACGTGGGCGAACACCATGTAAACACTGTGTCCAGTTCCTGCGGTATACATCAGATTATGAAGACCGTGTTCGGACCACCATTGAGTCGGGGGTGGAGGATGTTCTTTGGCAGTAGACTAGTTTGTGTACTGTACAATGTATGTAAGCTGCTGACAGAACTTAGACAAGTTGTTGCAGCATAACTTGTAATGTGTACACTGCATGTTGCCGATTAGCGCAGTGGTTAGTGCGCTCGCTCCTCACCAATGCAACGCGGGTTCCATCCTCGGACCGGGAAGTATGTGAGATGGCATGGTGGTCGCCAGATCGGACAGGTGGGTTTTCTCGGGATACTCCGGTTACCTCCCACACAAATGACGACATTTACGCTTTTATCCGTGCCAGCGAGTGATTAAAGTTGCTAAAACTTGTTTCGCAATCGATGTAAAATAAATAAAGGATAAATTTTTTAAAAACTGCATATGGTGAACATTTGAGGAAAGCTATTCCAAACTTCCTGGACCTCGAAACGACCAGGTTGGAACAGAGGTTGTACACATCAGTCTAGTTTATTTTACCCAATATTTATGACAATCTTTCAAAAGTTTTAGCATATATGGTCCGGACATTAAATGTTACACACAGAAGGATAACAAAGAGTGAAAGACTTCATGGCAAGTGAAGAGGAAGATCCTCCAGCAACAGACATTGTCACTGGATATACACATGCTCACTACTTACTCTATGTATGATATCATGGATGTATAAGCAAGTTTCCAATACTGACAATAATGCATAAAACTGCTCATGATGCAAATAAAACTGTTATGATACGAATGAAACAGCTGAAAGCAATGCAAATAAAATGTGGTGATAACAATGTAAAGAAAACTGCTCATAATCATGCAAAAATAGAACCGCTGATGCAGATGAAACTGTTGACATTGATGCAAATAAAGCTAAGGCTAACTAACCATGCCAATAAAACTGCTGATAATGATGCTAATAAAACTGACTGATTGATGCAAATAAAACCGATGTAAATGAAATTGCTGATAATGATGAAAATGAAATTGCTGATGAGGCAAAGTAAATTAATTAATTTCATAGTTTTTCTTGAAACACCCTGGTTTGTACATTTGTATGCATCAGGTGTTGCTATAGAGCACACTCACAGGCATTATTGCAAATGATATGGAACACATGAGCTAACACAGCAGGCAAGAAAACACATAACTTGTGATCCAAGAATATAGTCAAATTATAAACACCTGTGATGGGTTAATTTGCATATTTGCACCTGCAAATATTTGATCTTGCTAAAAATGGGCACACAGATTTTTCAGAAAAATGGGAAGAAAATATTTAAATTAGACTAAAATTACACCCGACCTTTTTACATCATTTTATAAGTTCAAAGGATTATTAGTTAAGGCTATGTCGTTTAAATTTTGATCTCAAATGGTGTATACAATATATATATATGTTTACATTATTAGCATAATACAATCTATATATGTTTACATTATTAGCATAATACAATCTATATATATTTACATTATTAGCATAATACAATCTATATATATTTACATTATTAGCATAATACAATCTATATATACATTATTAGCATAATACAATCTATATATATTTACATTATTAGTATAATACAATCTATATATACATTATTAGTATAATACAATCTATATATACATTATTAGTATAATACAATCTATATATACATTATTAGCATAATACAATCTATATATACATTATTAGCATAATACAATCAATATATACATTATTAGCATAATACAATCTATATATATTTACATTATTAGCATAATACAATATATATATGTTTACATTATTAGCATAATACAATCTATATATATATACATTATTAGCATAATACAATCTATATATGTTTACATTATTAGCATAATACAATCTATATATATATACATTATTAGCATAATACAATCTATATATACATTATTAGCATAATACAATCTATATATATATATACATTATTAGCATAATACAATATATATATATATATACATTATTAGCATAATACAATCTATATTTACATTATTAGCATAATACAATATATATATATTTACATTATTAGCATAATACAATCTATATATGTTTACATTATTAGCATAATACAATCTATATATACATTATTAGCATAATACAATCTATATATACATTATTAGCATAATACAATATATATATGTTTACATTATTAGCATAATACAATCAATATATATTTACATTATTAGTATAATACAATCTATATATACATTATTAGCATAATACAATATATATATATGTTTACATTATTAGCATAATACAATATATATATATTTACATTATTAGTATAATACAATCTATATATACATTATTAGCATAATACAATCTATATATACATTATTAGCATAATACAATATATATATGTTTACATTATTAGCATAATACAATATATATATATTTACATTATTAGTATAATACAATCTATATATACATTATTAGCATAATACAATCTATATATGTTTACATTATTAGCATAATACAATCAATATATGTTTACATTATTAGCATAATACAATCTATATATGTTTACATTATTAGCATAATACAATCAATATATATTTACATTATTAGCATAATACAATCTATATATGTTTACATTATTAGCATAATACAATATATATATATGTTTACATTATTAGCATAATACAATCTATATACCGTATTTAGCTATGTGTTTGTGCGCACATTTCTTACTGAAATCCTCATCCATTTTATCTACTGCGCATTATACACCAGTACAGACACAAGGACATTTTTTTCCGGACCAAAATTGACCAATATTTCATGAAATTCGACCCGAACGGCCCACAGTCATTCTATAATTTGTTACATTCGATAAACGTTATAAACTAGCTATTAAAACCAGTTGCCGATAGTCTATATAAATAAATGAAATGAATAAGACCACAAAATTAGCATATATTGCGTTTATTTTGGCAAACTTTGAAGAATTTAATTGAAATTACTAAATGCATAAAAAATGGCGATTTGATAACATCACATGGTTTTATTGTATGTAATATTTCCCGTACTTTTCGCGTACTTCGCCTTATAAAGCGACACTGCCTTCATACGATATCATAGAGGTAAAGAAACTTTGTAATTATAGTTTATTTGATTTAATATACCGTATGTTTTTAAATACGACATGATTAAAGACACGATGTGTTGGTTATTTTTACGGGAAATATTTACTATGTACAATGCATTGCAGTATTTCAATTGTTTGTAGCGATAATTAATTTCGACAAACCATTCACAATGGGTCCCAGTTAATTAGGTAGGCTACACGTGTTGAGAAGGTTGAGCATCTGCTGACATGTTTGAGAACGTGTTGAGATGTTTGAGAACGATATGCATGTAATTTTCATGAAATCATGCCTGAGTGCGTTACCGTTTCTCGAGTGATTAATATAAGTTGTAAAAATCACGGAGCACAATGTTTAACGATTCTTGAAAAATGTTAAATTTTGACTTGGAAAATTGCGTTTTTCACGTGCGCATTATACATCGGAACTCAGTTTTTCCCCCGATTTTCGTGCCAAATCGTGGGTGCGCATTATACACGATAGCGCACTATACATAGCTAAATACGGTATATTTATATTATTAGCATAATACAATCTATATATATTTATATTATTAGCATAACAATTGCAAAATTATGCCAAATAGCTGCATGATAATGCTCATAAGATTGCTAATAGTATGTCCTCATTTATAAAGTAGAAACATTTCCTGAGCATCACAAAATGCTTCTAGGATTTGATGTACAACTGAAGCTCTATTGCAACATAATGATGCTCATATATACGTGCATAGTGCAATATACGTGCATAGTGCAATATACATGCATAGTGCAATATACGTGCATAGTGCAATATACATGCATAGTGCAATATACGTGCACAGTGCAATATACGTGCATAGTGCAATATACATGCATAGTGCAATATACGTGCATGTTTGAAATTCCAAATTGTGTGGTATTCTTAAACATAGCATTGAACTTAATAGTAGGGTTAATGTTGCAATAATACTGGTTCACAAGTTATCTGCAATCTTGCCTTTTATGTTGGGTTTATCATGGCACACACCTTTGCAGCTACAACACAGAAATAATGTGATAGGTACAAAAGCAACTTGCTATATATATATCTTATATATATACTGACAAGAGTCAAGTGTGCTGAAACAAAAACACATCAACAACTATACCAACAACAACATCAATAACAAACAACAACACAATGTTCATATAAACAATCCTCAAGGTTATAAACCATGCTCAGATCTCAACTCAAGCTCAAGTGAGTTGATTGGTCAATTCTGAGATTTGGCTCAACCAATCAGAAGCTTGATACAGAGTTTGATAATTTGAGAAATGTTAGTTTTACAACCTCCAGGTGTGAATGGTATATTATAGAGATAAGCAACTTGTTATAAAAGCAAATCTAAGCGAGCAACTGGACGACTATTGTAAGGAAATGGGACCTTCAGTAAACAAGGAACATTACCCAGAGGTATTCAATGGGACCTTCAGTAAACAAGGAACATTACCCAGAGGTATTCAATGGGACCTTCAGTAAACAAGGAACATTACCCAGAGGTATTCAACGGGACCTTCAGTAAACAAGGAACATTACCCAGAGGTATTCAATGGGACCTTCAGTAAACAAGGAACATTACCCAGAGGTATTCAACGGCACCTTCAGTAAACAAGGAACATTACCCAGAGGTATTGAATGGGACCTTCAGTAAACAAGGAACATTACCCAGAGATATTCAACGGGACCTTCAGTAAACAAGGAACATTACCCAGAGGTATTGAATGGGACCTTCAGTAAACAAGGAACATTACCCAGAGGTATTCAACGGGACCTTCAGTAAACAAGGAACATTACCCAGAGGTATTGAATGGGACCTTCAGTAAACAAGGAACATTACCCAGAGATATTCAACGGGACCTTCAGTAAACAAGGAACATTACCCAGAGGTATTGAATGGGACCTTCAGTAAACAAGGAACATTACCCAGAGGTATTCAATGGGACCTTCAGTAAACAAGGAACATTACCCAGAGGTATTCAATGGGACCTTCAGTAAACAAGGAACATTACCCAGAGGTATTCAACGGGACCTTCAGTAAACAAGGAACATTACCCAGAGGTATTGAATGGGACCTTCAGTAAACAAGGAACATTACCCAGAGATATTCAACGGGACCTTCAGTAAACAAGGAACATTACCCAGAGGTATTGAATGGGACCTTCAGTAAACAAGGAACATTACCCAGAGGTATTCAACGGGACCTTCAGTAAACAAGGAACATTACCCAGAGGTATTGAATGGGACCTTCAGTAAACAAGGAACATTACCCAGAGATATTCAACGGGACCTTCAGTAAACAAGGAACATTACCCAGAGGTATTGAATGGGACCTTCAGTAAACAAGGAACATTACCCAGAGGTATTCAATGGGACCTTCAGTAAACAAGGAACATTACCCAGAGGTATTCAATGGGACCTTCAGTAAACAAGGAACATTACCCAGAGGTATTGAATGGGACCTTCAGTAAACAAGGAACATTACCCAGAGGTATTCAACGGGACCTTCAGTAAACAAGGAACATTACCCAGAGGTATTCAATGGGACCTTCAGTAAACAAGGAACATTACCCAGAGGTATTGAATGGGACCTTCAGTAAACAAGGAACATTACCCAGAGGTATTGAATGGGACCTTCAGTAAACAAGGAACATTACCCAGAGGTATTCAATGGGACCTTCAGTAAACAAGGAACATTACCCAGAGGTATTGAATGGGACCTTCAGTAAACAAGGAACATTACCCAGAGGTATTCAATGGGACCTTCAGTAAACAAGGAACATTACCCAGAGGTATTGAATGGGACCTTCAGTAAACAAGGAACATTACCCAGAGGTATTCAACGGGACCTTCAGTAAACAAGGAACATTACCCAGAGGTATTGAATGGGACCTTCAGTAAACAAGGAACATTACCCAGAGGTATTGAATGGGACCTTCAGTAAACAAGGAACATTACCCAGAGGTATTCAATGGGACCTTCAGTAAACAAGGAACATTACCCAGAGGTATTCAATGGGACCTTCAGTAAACAAGGAACATTACCCAGAGGTATTCAATGGGACCTTCAGTAAACAAGGAACATTACCCAGAGGTATTCAATGGGACCTTCAGTAAACAAGGAACATTACCCAGAGGTATTGAGCCGGGTCATTATACCGGGTATTGTACACAACTGATTCTAATAAGACAATTCTGGGATGAGGCAGATGGTGGCAACAACTAAGTAATGTCAATGTGTTGTCAGGGGTACAGTAAGTAATGTCAAGGTGTTGTCAGGGGTACAGTAAGTAATACCAAGGTGTTGTCAGGGGTACAGTAAGTAATACCAAGGTGTTGTCAGGGGTACAGTAAGTAATACCAAGGTGTTGTCAGGGGTACAGTAAGTAATGTCAAGGTGTTGTCAGGGGTACAGTAAGTAATGTCAAGGTGTTGTTAGGGGTACAGTAAGTAATACCAAGGTGTTGTTAGGGGTACAGTAAGTAATACAAAGGTGTTGTCAGGGTACAGTAAGTAATGTCAAGGTGTTGTCAGGGGTACAGTAAGTAATGTCAAGGTGTTGTCAGGGGTACAGTAAGTAATGTCAAGGTGTTGTCAGGGGTACAGTAAGTAATGTCAAGGTGCTGTCAGGGGTACAGTAAGTAATACCAAGGTGTTGTTATGGGTACAGTAAGTAATACCAAGGTGTTGTCAGGGGTACAGTAAGTAATGTCAAGGTGTTGTCAGGGGTACAGTAAGTAATACCAAGGTGTTGTCAGGGTTACAGTAAGTAATATCAAGGTGTTGTCAGGGTTACAGTAAGTAATGTCAAGGTGTTGTCAGGGTTACAGTAAGTATGTCAAGGTGTAGTTGATAATACCACATGCCATTCAATACAAATCTACAATACAAATTAACATTTAGGAAAACTATGCAAATAAAATACCAAATTCATTACCTAAATAACCCAACCAACCAATCACCAGCACCCTCCCCCCTACCAATCACCAGCCCCCCTACCAATCACAAGGATGCACGAAAGGGCAAAGTTTATCCCGTTATCTGGCTGTTCTGTGATCAAGCCCCACATCTGAATAAAGACCATGTATCTGGAACAGTATTTTGATCTGGTATCAAGTCAGTATCCATGCATTCTGATTTGGTATCAAGTCAGTATCCATGCATTCTGATCTGGTATCATGTCAGTATCCATGCATTCTGATCTGGTATCATGTCAGTATCCATGCATTCTGATCTGGTATCATGTCAGTATCCATGCATTCTGATCTGGTATCATGTCAGTATCCATGCATTCTGATCTGGTATCATGTCAGTATCCATGCATTCTGATCTGGTATCATGTCAGTATCCATGCATTCTGATCTGGTATCATGTCAGTATTCATGCATTCTGATCTGGTATCTAGTCAGTATCCATGCATTCTGATCTGGTATCATGTCAGTATCCATGCATTCTGATCTGGTATCATGTCAGTATTCATGCATTCTGATCTGGTATCAAGTCAGTATCCATGCATTCTGATCTGGTATCATGTCAGTATCCATGCATTCTGATCTGGTATCAAGTCATTATCCATGCATTCTGATCTGGTATCAAGTCAGTATCCATGCATTCTGATCTGGTATCATGTCAGTATCCATGCATTCTGATCTGGTATCATGTCAGTATCCATGCATTCTGATCTGGTATCAAGTCAGTATCCATGCATTCTGATCTGGTATCATGTCAGTATCCATGCATTCTGATCTGGTATCATGTCAGTATCCATGCATTCTGATCTGGTATCAAGTCATTATTCATGCATTTACCGATTAAGACCACTGTTTTTCCCTTAGGTAGTTTGTTTTTTGGGTTTAAAGTCGCACAAATAGCTTAGGTCATATGGCGACTCTCCAGCTATTATTGGTGGAGGAAGCTTAGGTCATATGGCGACTCTCCAGTTATTATTGGTGGAGGAAGCTTAGGTCATATGGCGACTCTCCAGCTATTATTGGTGGAGGAAGCTTAGGTCATATGGCGACTCTCCAGTTATTATTGGTAGAGGAAGCTTAGGTCATATGGCGACTCTCCAGCTATTATTGGTGGAGGAAGCTTAGGTCATATGGCGACTCTCCATCTATTATTGGTGGAGGAAGCTTAGGTCATATGGCCACTCTCCAGCTATTATTGGTGGAGGAAGCTTAGGTCATATGGCGAGTCTCCAGCTATTATTGGTGGAGGAAGACCCCAGGTGTATGGCGAGTCTCCAGCTATTATTGGTGGAGGAAGACCCCAGGTGTATGGCGAGTCTCCAGCTATTATTGGTGGAGGAAGACCCCAGGTGTATGGCGACTCTCCAGCTATTATTGGTGGAGGGAGACCCCAGGTGTATGGCGACTCTCCAGCTATTATTGGTGGAGGGAGACCCCAGGTGTATGGCGACTCTCCAGCTATTATTGGTGGAGGGAGACCCCAGGTGTATGGCGAGTCTCCAGCTATTATTGGTGGAGGGAGACCCCAGGTGTATGGCGACTCTCCAGCTATTATTGGTGGAGGGAGACCCCAGGTGTATGGCGAGTCTCCAGCTATTATTGGTGGAGGAAGACCCCAGGTGTATGGCGAGTCTCCAGCTATTATTGGTGGAGGGAGACCCCAGGTGTATGGCGACTCTCCAGCTATTATTGGTGGAGGAAGACCCCAGGTGTATGGCGACTCTCCAGCTATTATTGGTGGAGGGAGACCCCAGGTGTATGGCGAGTCTCCAGCTATTATTGGTGGAGGGAGACCCCAGGTGTATGGCGACTCTCCAGCTATTATTGGTGGAGGGAGACCCCAGGTGTATGGCGACTCTCCAGCTATTATTGGTGGAGGGAGACCCCAGGTGTATGGCGAGTCTCCAGCTATTATTGGTGGAGGAAGACCCCAGGTGTATGGCGAGTCTCCAGCTATTATTGGTGGAGGGAGACCCCAGGTGTATGGCGAGTCTCCAGCTATTATTGGTGGAGGGAGACCCCAGGTGTATGGCGACTCTCCAGCTATTATTGGTGGAGGGAGACCCCAGGTGTATGGCGAGTCTCCAGCTATTATTGGTGGAGGAAGACCCCAGGTGTATGGCGAGTCTCCAGCTATTATTGGTGGAGGGAGACCCCAGGTGTATGGCGACTCTCCAGCTATTATTGGTGGAGGGAGACCCCTCAGTATTCCAGGCACCGGGGTAGAACCACCAACCTATTGTAAGCAAGCTGGATAGCTTCCTCACTTGTAAGCAAGCTGGATAGCCTCCTCACTTGTAAGCAAGCTGGATAGCCTCCTCACTTGTAAGCAAGCTGGATAGCTTCCTCACTTGTAAGCAAGCTGGATAGCCTCCTCACTTGTAAGCAAGCTGGATAGCCTCCTCACTTGTAAGCAAGCTGGATAGCCTCCTCACTTGTAAGCAAGCTGGATAGCCTCCTCACTTGTAAGCAAGCTGGATAGCTTCCTCACTTGTAAGCAAGCTGGATAGCTTCCTCACTTGTAAGCAAGCTGGATAGCCTCCTCACTTGTAAGCAAGCTGGATAGCTTCCTCACTTGTAAGCAAGCTGGATAGCCTCCTCACTTGTAAGCAAGCTGGATAGCTTCCTCACTTGTAAGCAAGCTGGATAGCCTCCTCACTTGTAAGCAAGCTGGATAGCCTCCTCACTTGTAAGCAAGCTGGATAGCCTCCTCACTTGTAAGCAAGCTGGATAGCTTCCTCACTTGTAAGCAAGCTGGATAGCTTCCTCACTTGTAAGCAAGCTGGATAGCTTCCTCACTTGTAAGCAAGCTGGATAGCTTCCTCACTTGTAAGCAAGCTGGATAGCTTCCTCACTTGTAAGCAAGCTGGATAGCTTCCTCACTTGTAAGCAAGCTGGATAGCCTCCTCACTTGTAAGCAAGCTGGATAGCCTCCTCACTTGTAAGCAAGCTGGATAGCCTCCTCACTTGTAAGCAAGCTGGATAGCCTCCTCACTTGTAAGCAAGCTGGATAGCCTCCTCACTTGTAAGCAAGCTGGATAGCTTCCTCACTTGTAAGCAAGCTGGATAGCTTCCTCACTTGTAAGCAAGCTGGATAGCTTCCTCACTTGTAAGCAAGCTGGATAGCCTCCTCACTTGTAAGCAAGCTGGATAGCCTCCTCACTTGTAAGCAAGCTGGATAGCCTCCTCACTTGTAAGCAAGCTGGATAGCTTCCTCACTTGTAAGCAAGCTGGATAGCCTCCTCACTTGTAAGCAAGCTGGATAGCCTCCTCACTTGTAAGCAAGCTGGATAGCTTCCTCACTTGTAAGCAAGCTGGATAGCCTCCTCACTTGTAAGCAAGCTGGATAGCTTCCTCACTTGTAAGCAAGCTGGATAGCCTCCTCACTTGTAAGCAAGCTGGATAGCCTCCTCACTTGTAAGCAAGCTGGATAGCCTCCTCACTTGTAAGCAAGCTGGATAGCTTCCTCACTTGTAAGCAAGCTGGATAGCTTCCTCACTTGTAAGCAAGCTGGATAGCTTCCTCACTTGTAAGCAAGCTGGATAGCTTCCTCACTTGAAACACTCATCACCACCAGTGGGATTCGAAACTACAGCGGTGACTGGTAAGTGATTTGAAGTCAACGACCGTACCCACTCATCCACAGAGCCTCCCCCCTTGGATAGTATAGGCATACATTGTACATTGCTTTAATCGATCTGAAAGGTATGACATAGTAATGATAGTTAGGCAGAATAGATGCTTAACTTTGTCAATTTCGCTTTGATTAGATACTAGTTAGGCGTCTAAGTTTTAGAAATCTATAAGAAGCATGTTTACACAATTGCTAAGCGATGGGGTTTGGAATGTAAGAGTTTGTTAAATGCGTGCATCCACTACTAGGAATTCATTCTATAGATACAATGGGATTAATCACCGTGTACTCGCAGGTTGTTGAGGTAAGCCGATGACTTCGACGGCCGTTTTGGATCATTTATTGCCCAAGCTTAAAACGCAACAAGAAAGAAAACATTTCAATTAAAAGATGATGGCATGTGTTAACCAGGATTAAAATGCAATACATCGTAAATATCTGCTTAATTTAGATGTTCTTGGTGGCAGGCAGCCGAGTACAAGTAAATCAGGGTTCATTCTAGAGGGCGACTTGGGCAAAATAGTCGCCCTAGGGACACTGACTTCGCCCCCTAGGGGCCCCACTTCTCCCTAAAAAAATTCAATTTGAAAAGATATATTTATTTTTTTTAAATTTTCATACACAATTTTGTCGAGTAGGCTACACTGTAAAGCATTCCTACTATTCAAATGTTTGTATTTAATGGTCATAATGTGTAGTTTAACACTATTTTATTAATATTTATTAAATATCGCCATTCAGGGACGCAATCGCACACTTTCTCACTTCTCCCAAAAATTCTGACCTAGAATGAACCCTGGTAAATATCTGCTTAACTTAAGATGATCTAGGTGGCAGGAAGCCGAGTACAAGCGTAATAATTAATATATCAATTAGACAATTACCATATAGATATTTCGGGTGTACACGAATTGTTTCATATGATGCTGAAAAACACTCCAGTTATATAACAGACATTTCATACAAATCAATATCAATCAACAGCAGAAGTTACTATCAGCACAAAAAGCAAAATCAACAGAACCCACAACATGTTGCTACACTGCAATGTTAAAATAAGTCTGTATCTGCTGAAATCAACAGAACCCACAACACGTTGCTACACTGCAATGTTAAAACAAGTCTGTATCTGCTGAAATCAACAGAACCCACAACACGTTGCTACACTGCAATGTTAAAGCAAGTCTGTATCTGCTGAAATCAACAGAACCCACAACACGTTGCTACACTGCAATGTTAAAGCAAGTCTGTATCTGCTGAAATCAACAGAACCCACAACATGTTGCTACACTGCAATGTTAGAGCAAGTCTGTATCTGCTGAAATCAACAGAACCCACAACACGTTGCTACACTGCAATGTTAGAGCAAGTCTGTATCTGCTGAAATCAACATCTTAATCAGGCTGTCCGATTAGCGCAGTGGTTAGCACGCTTGCTTCTCACCAATGCAACCCGGGTTCGATCCTAGGACTGGGAAGTATGTGAGATGGTACCGTGGTCGCAAGATCGGACAGGTGGGTTTTCTCCGGGTACTCCGGTTACCTCCCACACAATTGACCACATTTACGCTTTCATCTGTGCCAACGAGCGTGATTAATATAATTTGTTAAAACTTGTTTCGCAATAAAAAATAAAGTTAAATTAAAATTAACATCTTAATGCATCCAACAATAGGCTGCTTAAATACTGCTACATTCATATATTCTTCATGGATACCAATGTCAGCATTTCTTATTGTATGTTGATGGATATCTAATATCTCATGAGGTTTATCTGCATCTAACCCTTTGCCCACTAAACACAATTAAAGTCGTTCTTGAAAACAGTCTCAAGATCAAGTACAGTGTCACAAGCTTCAGAGTAACCCTGTATCTGATCAGACTCAATGCTGTTCTGAACAGCTGAACATCTCACCCTGGAACATAATCTGAACATCTCACCCTGGAACACAATCTGAACATCTCACCCTGGAACACAATCTGAATATCTCACCCTGGAACACAATCTGAACAGCTCACCCTGGAACATAATCTGAACATCTCACCCTGGAACACAATCTGAACATCTCACCCTGGAACACAATCTGAACAGCTCACCCTGGAACACAATCTGAACATCTCACCCTGGAACACAATCTGAACATCTCACCCTGGAACACAATCTGAACATCTCACCCTGGAACACAATCTGAACATCTCACCCTGGAACATAATCTGAACAGCTCACCCTGGAACACAATCTGAACATCTCACCCTGGAACACAATCTGAACATCTCACCCTGGAACACAATCTGAACATCTCACCCTGGAACACAATCTGAACATCTCACCCTGGAACACAATCTGAACATCTCACCCTGGAACACAATCCGAACATCTCACCCTGGAACACAATCTGAACATCTCACCCTGGAACACAATCCGAACATCTCACCCTGGAACACAATCCGAACATCTCACCCTGGAACACAATCTGAACATCTCACCCTGGAACACAATCTGAACATCTCACCCTGGAACACAATCTGAACATCTCACCCTGGAACACAATCTGAACATCTCACCCTGGAACACAATCTGAACATCTCACCCTGGAACACAATCTGAACATCTCACCCTGGAACACAATCTGAACATCTCACCCTGGAACACAATCTGAACATCTCACCCTGGAACACAATCCGAACATCTCACCCTGGAACACAATCTGAACATCTCACCCTGGAACACAATCCGAACATCTCACCCTGGAACACAATCTGAACATCTCACCCTGGAACACAATCTGAACATCTCAGGGTGAGCAGAAACATAATCAGAACATTTCTATTGATTGTCCAGTTCTGTGAAATTGTCACCAACCTAAATGGGACCAACTTATTTGCGAGATCAATTTGAACTGTTTTGGGGAAGTCACTACATGATCACTTGTGCCACATTTTCAATTCTGACAAATGGTTTCCTAGTAAATGATGTTTGGTGTTTCTATATATATTATATGTTCCAGCAACTCATGGAAGGCCAACTTTTGTTTTGGCAAAGGTCTACAAGCTGATCATTTAGTGCTACTTTTTTTTTTGAGTCGGGCTTCAGAAGGCGATGTTAATTTAACCATAATGAAATTGTTGAAATTGTTGATTCATTCAGATGATGCAGATGTCCTGGGTAGGTAAAACAAATGTATAAACAAGCTGAAAACTGTCCCTATTAACACATACAGTCAAACCTGCCTTAAGCAGCCAGCCAAGGGAATCACAGAAAGTGGCTGCTTAGCACAGGTGGTGGCTTAATAGAGGTTAAATGTATAATAAAACAACATATTGGGAATCTCAAAACTGGATGCTTAATACAGGTTGGCTGCTTAATAGAGGTGACCACTAACACAGGTTTGACTGTATATCTTCTATGGATAGAGCAAACTGTAAGTGTCTGGGCTCAAGTTGTATTCTCCAAGATTTGGGAGTTAGTTCAAAGAAACTTGCAAAGTACAGTCTATATTGGAAATGAAAACATAGCTTGCCGTGGATTCTAGATTTTCCACCAAGTGATGGTAATGGCAAATAGCAGTCAGTTATCTTTCTTGGCAGCCGCTAGGGGCGCCACTGTACCCGGTCCTGGAATTCTCGCAGAATAAACATCATTAACATGGCATCGAAGTTCGGTCTTATGACAATACCACAGTTAAAATCGGAATTAAAGAAGAGAAATGCAAAGCAGACAGGAAGGAAAATGGATTTGGTTGAAAGGTATTCATTTTGCTTCAGATTTTAGCGTAATAAGCAATAAAGACCGAGAAATGCGGCGATCCTGTGAACCGTAAACACGGGTCAGGTCCGACAGTGCTAAGTTAATGCAATGGTCGATAAAACGATGATATGTAAAAAAAATCCTTGTAGTTGACGTTAAAAATGGTCAAGAATATGTATTCCACCCGAATTGCAACACCTAACAGAATTAAAATTGTATAACCGGGAAAAATAAACAACTTTACGGCTAGCATACGCTATTATATACGATAACTGTGTCCATAAATGTCGAAATGGCCGTGTGGTTAGAGCGTTGATCTGTGACACGGGAGACCCGGGTTCGAATCATATCCTAATTATGTTTTTTTGTTTTGTCTTTTTCAGAACAATCTAATTGATTATGACTGATACCGAAATCAGTATTTCGCCAGTACTAACGCCTCTACGACGGTGTAATGACAATGAAGCAGGACTCTAGTTCTGCTCAATGCTACTCTTTTTCATTCTCAAGCTTTTCTTAAAAACTCAACAAGCGCTTAAACATACCATCGATGGTCTGTTGAACGTAATCATCAGCTCTGAAATGGACTGCAGTCGTCGAAGCGTAAAATCTTTATCTCAACCAGCCGATCAGAATATAGTATCAACCACGCAT
This sequence comes from Archivesica marissinica, assembly GCA_014843695.1. Lineage (NCBI taxonomy): Eukaryota > Metazoa > Mollusca > Bivalvia > Venerida > Vesicomyidae > Archivesica > Archivesica marissinica. The sequence continues at coordinate 70,956,959 of CM026402.1, forward strand.
AAAGAACGCCTTCATCACTTGCTCCGCCCAGGGTTAGGGTCAAAACGCGTGGTTGATGTCATTATTCAGTTGGGTGGTTGAGAAAAAAGGCTTACATCTTCGAAGGCTGCCAATCTTTGAAAGATTCGTCTATCCTTCTAATCGCGTTCACCCACTTGGAACGCCTATCATAATCTTTCGGAAACTCATGTCCTCCTCTTAAATGACACTGGGGTACACAGCAGCAGGTTGAAGGCATAATTATCTATTATTTTGTGTTATTATGTATGAGCGTGTTTACATTGTTTTCTAAGGAAAGTACGATAAAATCCGAATCACTCCAAATGTATCGGGACCGGGTCAGGTGGCGCCATCTAGTTAAGAACGACAACTGACTGCTATTTGCCATTCTTTCAAAACTTTGGCTTATTTCAAGATATTTTCTGATGCTCTCTCCAACTTGAGCCCAAATACTGTGTTCAGTAAGACAGGTTTCAACGTAACTGTAAAATGCTGTAAAATGATCATCACATGTATCATGTTTGCTCCAATGCCAATACTTACTAGTGCTATGTGTTACATGAAGTATTTATGCTGCAAGCAGATTTTTGACAATTCCAAAATAGCACTGATATACAACGTAAATGTTGGAATTTCATTTATAAATCTTAGTTGGTAGATAGCAACCCCTGGTTTATAAGTCACTTGTCCAATATAAATCCTAGTTGGTAGATAGCAACCCCTGGTTTATAAGTCATTTGTCCAATATAAATCCTAGTTGGTAGATAGCAACCCCTGGTTTATAAGTCAGATAGCAGCCCCTGGTTTTTAAGTCAGATAGCAACCCCTGGTTTATAAGTCACTTGAGCAATATAAATCCTAGTTGGTAGATAGCAACTCCTGGTTTATAAGTCACTTGTGCAATATAAATCCTAGTTGGTAGATAGCAACTCCTGGTTTATAAGTCATTTGTCCAATATAAATCCTAGTTGGTAGATAGCAACCCCTGGTTTATAAGTCAGATAGCAACCCCTGGTTTATAAGTCATTTGTCCAATATAAATCCTAGTTGGTCGATAGCAACCCCTGGTTTATAAGTCACTTGTGCAATATAAATCCTAGTTGGTAGATAGCAACCGCTAGTTTATAAGTCACTTGTGCAATATAAATCCTAGTTGGTATAGATAGCAACCCCTGGTTTATAAGTCAGATAGCAACCCCTGGTTTATAAGTCACTTGTGCAATATAAATCCTAGTTCGTATAGATAGCAACCCCTGGTTTATAAGTCAGATAGCAGCCCCTGGTTTATAAGTCAGATAGCAGCCCCTGGTTTATAAGTCAGATAGCAACCCCTGGTTTATAAGTCAGATAGCAGCCCCTGGTTTATAAGTCAGATAGCAACCCCTGGTTTATAAGTCAGATAGCAGCCCCTGGTTTATAAGTCAGATAGCAACCCCTGGTTTATGAGTCACTTGTCCAATATAAATCCTAGTTGGTAGATAGCAACCCCTGGTTTATAAGTCAGATAGCAACCCCTTGTTTATAAGTCACATGTCCAATATAAATCCTAGTTGGTAGATAGCAACCCCTGGTTTATAAGTCAGATAGCAACCCCTGGTTTATAAGTCACTTGTCCAATATAAATCCTAGTTGGTAGATAGCAGCCCCTAGTTTATAAGTCACTTGTACAATATAAATCCTAGTTGGTAGATAGCAACCCCTGGTTTATAAGTCAGATAGCAACCCCTGGTTTATAAGTCACTTGTCCAATATAAATCCTAGTTGGTAGATAGCAACCCCTGGTTTATAAGTCAGATAGCAACCCCTTGTTTATAGTCACATGTCCAATATAAATCCTAGTTGGTAGATAGCAGCCCCTGGTTTATAAGTCAGATAGCAGCCCCTGGTTTATAAGTCAGATAGCAACTTTTGGTTTATAAGTCATTTGTCCAATATAAATCCTAGTTGGTAGATAGCAGCCCCTGGTTTATAAGTCAGATAGCAACCCCTGGTTTATAAGTCATTTGTCCAATATAAATCCTAGTTGGTAGATAGCAGCCCCTGGTTTATAAGTCAGATAGCAACCCCTGGTTTATAAGTCAGATAGCAACCCCTGGTTTATAAGTCAGATAGCAACCCCTGGTTTATAAGTCAGATAGAAACCCCTGGTTTATAAGTCAGATAGCAGCCCCTGGTTTATAAGTCATTTGTCCAATATAAATCCTAGTTGGTAGATAGCAACCCCTGGTTTATAAGTCACATGTCCAATATAAATCCTAGTTGGTAGATAGCAGCCCCTGGTTTATAAGTCAGATAGCAACCCCTGGTTTATAAGTCAGATAGCAACCCCTGGTTTATAAGTCAGATAGCAACCCCTGGTTTATAAGTCAGATAGCAACCCCTGGTATATAAGTCAGATAGCAACCCCTGGTTTATAAGTCACTTGTCCAATATAAATCCTAGTTGGTAGATAGCAGCCCCTGGTTTATAAGTCAAATAGCAACCCCTGGTTTATAAGTCATGTGTCCAATATAAATCCTAGCTGGTAGATAGCAGAACCTGGTTTATAAGTCAGATAGCAACCCCTGGTTTATAAGTCATTTGTCCAATATAAATCCTAGTTGGTAGATAGCAACCCCTGGTTTATAAGTCAGATAGCAACCCCTGGTTTATAAGTCATTTGTCCAAAATAAATCCTAGTTGGTAGATAGCAGCCCCTGGTTTATAAGTCAGATAGCAGCCCCTGGTTTATAAGTCACTTGTCCAATATAAATCCTAGTTGGTAGATAGCAGCCCCTGGTTTATAAGTCAGATAGCAACCCCTGGTTTATAAGTCAGATAGCAACCCCTGGTTTATAAGTCAGATAGCAACCCCTGGTTTATAAGTCACTTGTCCAATATAAATCCTAGTTGGTAGATAGCAGCCCCTGGTTTATAAGTCAGATAGCAACCCTGGTTTATAAGTCATTTGTCCAATATAAATCCTAGTTGGTCGATAGCAACCCCTGGTTTATAAGTCACTTGTGCAATATAAATCCTAGTTGGTAGATAGCAACCCCTGGTTTATAAGTCAGATAGCAACCCCTAGTTTATAAGTCATTTGTCCAATATAAATCCTAGTTGGTATATAGCAACCCCTGGTTTATAAGTCAGATAGCAGCCCCTGGTTTATAAGTCATTTGTCCAATATAAATCCTAGTTGGTAGATAGCAGCCCCTGGTTTATAAGTCATTTGTCCAATATAAATCCTAGTTGGTAGATAGCAGCCCCTGGTTTATAAGTCAGATAGCAGCCCCTGGTTTATAAGTCACTTGTCCAATATAAATCCTAGTTGGTAGATAGCAGCCCCTGGTTTATAAGTCAGATAGCAACCCCTGGTTTATAAGTCAGATAGCAACCCCTGGTTTATAAGTCAGATAGCAACCCCTGGTTTATAAGTCACTTGTCCAATATAAATCCTAGTTGGTAGATAGCAGCCCCTGGTTTATAAGTCAGATAGCAACCCTGGTTTATAAGTCATTTGTCCAATATAAATCCTAGTTGGTAGATAGCAACCCCTGGTTTATAAGTCACTTGTGCAATATAAATCCTAGTTGGTAGATAGCAACCCCTGGTTTATAAGTCAGATAGCAACCCCTAGTTTATAAGTCATTTGTCCAATATAAATCCTAGTTGGTAGATAGCAACCCCTGGTTTATAAGTCAGATAGCAGCCCCTGGTTTATAAGTCATTTGTCCAATATAAATCCTAATTGGTAGATAGCAGCCCCTTGTTTATAAGTCACATGCCCAATATAAATCCTAGTTGGTAGATAGCAACCCCTGGTTTATAAATCAGATAGCAACCCCTGGTTTATAAGTCATTTGTCCAATATAAATCCTAGTTGGTAGATAGCAACCCCTGGTTTATAAGTCATTTGTCCAATATAAATCCTAGTTGGTCGATAGCATCCCCTGGTTTATAAGTCAGATAGCAACCCCTGGTTTATAAGTCACTTATCCAATATAAATCCTAGTTGGTCGATAGCAACCCCTGGTTTATAAGTCATTTGTCCAATATAAATCCTAGTTGGTAGATAGCAACCCCTGGTTTATAAGTCAGATAGCAGCCCATGGTTTATAAGTCAGATAGCAGCCCCTGGTTTATAAGTCAGATAGCAGCCCCTGGTTTATAAGTCAGATAGCAACCCCTGGTTTATAAGTCAGATAGCAGCCCCTGGTTTATAAGTCAGATAGCAATCCCTGGTTTATAAGTCACTTCAATATAAATCCTAGTTGGTAGATAGCAGCCCCTGGTTTATAAGTCAGATAGCAGCCCATGGTTTATAAGTCAGATAGCAGCCCCTGGTTTATAAGTCAGATAGCAGCCCCTGGTTTATAAGTCAGATAGCAACCCCTGGTTTATAAGTCAGATAGCAGCCCCTGGTTAATAAGTCAGATAGCAACCCCTGGTTTATAAGTCAGATAGCAACCCCTGGTTTATAAGTCACTTCAATATAAATCCTAGTTGGTAGATAGCAGCCCCTGGTTTATAAGTCAGATAGCAGCCCATGGTTTATAAGTCAGATAGCAGCCCCTGGTTTATAAGTCAGATAGCAGCCCCTGGTTTATAAGTCAGATAGCAACCCCAGGTTTATAAGTCAGATAGCAGCCCATGGTTTATAAGTCACATAGCAGCCCCTGGTTTATAAGTCAGATAGCAGCCCCGGGTTTATAAGTCAGATAGCAACCCCTGGTTTATAAGTCAGATAGCAGCCCCTGGTTTATAAGTCAGATAGCAATCCCTGGTTTATAAGTCACTTCAATATAAATCCTAGTTGGTAGATAGCAGCCCCTGGTTTATAAGTCAGATAGCAACCCCTGGTTTATAAGTCACTTCAATATAAATCCTAGTTGGTAGATAGCAGCCCCTGGTTTATAAGTCAGATAGCAGCCCATGGTTTATAATTCAGATAGCAGCCCCTGGTTTATAAGTCAGATAGCAGCCACTGGTTTATAAGTCAGATAGCAACCCCTGGTTTATAAGTCAGATAGCAGCCCCTGGTTTATAAGTCAGATAGCAACCCCTGGTTTATAAGTCACTTGTCCAATATAAATCCTAGTTGGTAGATAGCAGCCCCTAGTTTATAAGTCACTTGTACAATATAAATCCTAGTTGGTAGATAGCAACCCCTGGTTTATAAGTCAGATAGCAACCCCTGGTTTATAAGTCACTTGTCCAATATAAATCCTAGTTGGTAGATAGCAACCCCTGGTTTATAAGTCAGATAGCAACCCCTTGTTTATAAGTCACATGTCCAATATAAATCCTAGTTGGTAGATAGCAGCCCCTGGTTTATAAGTCAGATAACAACCCCTGGTTTATAAGTCACTTGTTCAATATAAATCCTAGTTGGTAGATAGCAACCCCTGGTTTATAAGTCAGATAGCAACCCCTGGTTTATAAGTCAGATAGCAGCCCCTGGTTTATAAGTCATTTGTCCAATATAAATCCTAGTTGGTAGATAACAACCCCTGGTTTATAAGTCACTTGTTCAATATAAATCCTAGTTGGTAGATAGCAACCCCTGGTTTATAAGTCAGATAGCAACCCCTGGTTTATAAGTCAGATAGCAACCCCTGGTTTATAAGTCAGATAGCAGCCCCTGGTTTATAAGTCATTTGTCCAATATAAATCCTAGTTGGTAGATAGCAACCCCTGGTTTATAAGTCACATGCCCAATATAAATCCTAGTTGGTAGATAGCAACCCCTGGTTTATAAGTCAGATAGCAACCCCTGGTTTATAAGTCATTTGTCCAATATAAATCCTAGTTGGTAGATAGCAACCCCTGGTCTATAAGTCAGATAGCAACCCCTGGTTTATAAGTCATTTGTCCAATATAAATCCTAGTTGGTAGATAGCAACCCCTGGTTTATAAGTCAGATAGCAACCCCTGGTTTATAAGTCATTTGTCCAATATAAATCCTAGTTGGTAGATAGCAACCCCTGGTTTATAAGTCACTTGTGCAATATAAATCCTAGTTGGTAGATAGCAACCCCTGGTTTATAAGTCATTTGTCCAATATAAATCCTAGTTCGTAGATAGCAACCCCTTGTTTATAAGTCATTTGTCCAATATAAATCCTAGTTGGTAGATAGCAGCCCCTAGTTTATAAGTCACTTGTCCAATATAAATCCTAGTTGGTAGATAGCAGCCCCTGGTTTATAAGTCATTTGTCCAATATAAATCCTAGTTCGTAGATAGCAGCCCCTGGTTTATACGTCAGATAGCAACCCCTGGTGTATAAGTCATTTGTCCAATATAAATCCTAGTTGGTAGATAGCAGCCCCTGGTTTATAAGTCATTTGTCCAATATAAATCCTAGTTGGTAGATAGCAGCCCCTGGTTTATAAGTCAGATAGCAACCCCTGGTGTATAAGTCATTTGTCCAATATAAATCCTAGTTGGTAGATAGCAGCGCCTGGTTTATAAGTCACTTGTCCAATATAAATCCTAGTTGGTAGATAGCAACCCCTGGTTTATAAGTCAGATAGCAACCCCTGGTTTATAAGTCATTTGTCCAATATAAATCCTAGTTGGTAGATAGCAACCCCTGGTTTATAAGTCAGATAGCAACCCCTGGTTTATAAGTCAGATAGCAGCCCCTGGTTTATAAGTCAGATAGCAACCCCTGGTGTATAAGTCATTTGTCCAATATAAATCCTAGTTGGTAGATAGCAGCGCCTGGTTTATAAGTCACTTGTCCAATATAAATCCTAGTTGGTAGATAGCAACCCCTGGTTTATAAGTCAGATAGCAACCCCTGGTTTATAAGTCAGATAGCAACCCTGGTTTATAAGTCATTTGTCCAATATAAATCCTAGTTGGTAGATAGCAACCCCTGGTTTATAAGTCACATGTCCAATATAAATCCTAGTTGGTAGATAGCAACCCCTGGTTTATAAGTCATTTGTCCAATATAAATCCTAGTTGGTAGATAGCAGCGCCTGGTTTATAAGTCAGATAGCAGCCCCTGTTTATAAGTCAGATAGCAGCCCCTTGTTTATAAGTCATTTGTCCAATATAATACTAGTTGGTAGATAGCAGCCCCTGGTTTATAAGTCAGATAGCAGCCCCTTGTTTATAAGTCATTTGTCCAATATAAATCCTAGTTGGTAGATAGCAGCGCCTGGTTTATAAGTCAGATAGCAGCCCCTTGTTTATAAGTCATTTGTCCAATATAAATCCTAGTTGGTAGATAGCAACCCCTGGTTTATAAGTCATTTGTCCAATATAAATCCTAGTTGGTAGATAGCAACCCCTGGTTTATAAGTCAGATAGCAGCCCCTGGTTTATAAGTCAGATAGCAGCCCCTTGTTTATAAGTCATTTGTCCAATATAAATCCTAGTTGGTAGATAGCAGCGCCTGGTTTATAAGTCAGATAGCAGCCCCTTGTTTATAAGTCATTTGTCCAATATAAATCCTAGTTGGTAGATAGCAACCCCTGGTTTATAAGTCAGATAGCAACCCCTGGTTTATAAGTCAGATAGCAGCCCCTGGTTTATAAGTCATTTGTCCAATATAAATCCTAGTTGGTAGATAGCAACCCCTGGTTTATAAGTCACATGTCCAATATAAATCCTAGTTGGTAGATAGCAACCCCTGGTTTATAAGTCACTTGTGCAATATAAATCCTAGTTGGTAGATAGCAACCCCTGGTTTATAAGTCATTTGTCCAATATAAATCCTAGTTGGTAGATAGCAACCCCTGGTTTATAAGTCACTTGTGCAATATAAATCCTAGTTGGTAGATAGCAACCCCTGGTTTATAAGTCAGATAGCAACCCCTGGTTTATAAGTCATTTGTCCAATATAAATCCTAGTTGGTAGATAGCAACCCCTGGTTTATAAGTCAGATAGCAACCCCTGGTTTATAAGTCAGATAGCAACCCCTGGTTTATAAGTCAGATAGCAACCCCTGGTTTATAAGTCATTTGTCCAATATAAATCCTAGTTTGTAGATAGCAACCCCTGGTTTATAAGTCAGATAGCATCCCCTGGTTTATAAGTCAGATAGCAACCCCTGGTTTATAAGTCATTTGTCCAATATAAATCCTAGTTGGTAGATAGCAACCCCTGGTTTATAAGTCAGATAGCAACCCCTGGTTTATAAGTCATTTGTCCAATATAAATCCTAGTTGGTAGATAGCAGCCCCTGGTTTATAAGTCAGATAGCAGCCCCTGGTTTATAAGTCACTTGTGCAATATAAATCCTAGTTGGTAGATAGCAGCCCCTGGTTTATAAGTCATTTGTCCAATATAAATCCTAGTTGGTAGATAACAACCCCTGGTTTATAAGTCAGATAGCAGCCCCTGGTTTATAAGTCATTTGTCCAATATAAATCCTAGTTGGTAGATAGCAACCCCTGGTTTATAAGTCAGATAGCAGCCCCTGGTTTATAAGTCAGATAGCAGCCCCTGGGTTATAAGTCAGATAGCAGCCCCTGGTTTATAAGTCAGATAGCAGCCCCTGGTTTATAAGTCAGATAGCAACCCCTGGTTTATAAGTCAGATAGCAGCCCCTGGTTTATAAGTCAGATAGCAGCCCCTGATTTATAAGTCAGATAGCAGCCCCTGGTTTATAAGTCAGATAGCAGCCCCTGGTTTATAAGTCAGATAGCAGCCCCTGGTTTATAAGTCAGATAGCAGCCCCTGGTTTATAAGTCAGATAGCAACCCCTGGTTTATAAGTCAGATAGCAACCCCTAGTTTATAAGTCATTTGTCCAATATAAATCCTAGTTGGTAGATAGCAGCCCCTGGTTTATAAGTCACATGTGCAATATAAATCCTAGTTGGTAGATAGCAACCCCTGGTTTATAAGTCATTTGTCCAATATAAATCCTAGTTGGTAGATAGCAGCCCCTGGTTTATAAGTCACATGTGCAATATAAATCCTAGTTGGTAGATAGCAACCCCTGGTTTATAAGTCACATGTCCAATATAAATCCTAGTTGGTAGATAGCAACCCCTGGTTTATAAGTCAGATAGCAACCCCTTGTTTATAAGTCACATGTCCATTATAAATCCTAGTTTGTAGATAGCAACCCCTGGTTTAAAAGTCACTTGTCCAATATAAATTCTAGTTGGTAGATAGCAGCCCCTAGTTTATAAGTCACTTGTCCAATATAAACCCTAGTTGGTAGATAGCAACCCCTGGTTTATAAGTCAGATAGCAACCCCTGGTTTATAAGTCACATGTCCAATATAAATCCTAGTTGGTAGATAGCAGCCCCTGGTTTATAAGTCACTTGTCCAATATAAATCCTAGTTGGTAGATAGCAACCCCTGGTTTATAAGTCAGATAGCAACCCCTGGTTTATAAGTCGTTTGTCCAATATAAATCCTAGTTGGTAGATAGCAACCTCTGGTTTATAAGTCAGATAGCAACCCCTGGTTTATAAGTCATTTGTCCAATATAAATCCTAGTTGGTAGATAGCAACCCCTGGTTTATAAGTCATTTGTCCAATATAAATCCTAGTTGGTAGATAGCAACCCCTGGTTTATAAGTCATTTGTCCAATATAAATCCTAGTTGGTAGATAGCAACCCCTGGTTTATAAGTCAGATAGCAACCCCTGGTTTATAAGTCAGATAGCAACCCCTGGTTTATAAGTCATTTGTCCAATATAAATCCTGGTTGGTAGATAGCAACCCCTGGTTTATAAGTCACTTCAATATAAATCCTAGTTGGTCGATAGCAACCCCTGGTTTATAAGTCAGATAGCAGCCCCTGGTTTATAAGTCAGATAGCAGCCCCTGGTTTATAAGTCAGATAGCAGCCCCTGGTTTATAAGTCAGATAGCAGCCCATGGTTTATAAGTCACATGCCCAATATAAATCCTAGTTGGTAGATAGCAGCCCCTGGATTATAAGTCAGATAGCAACCCATGGTTTATAAGTCATTTGTCCAATATAAATCCTAATTGGTAGATAGCAACCCCTGGTTTATAAGTCAGATAGTAACCCCTGGTTTATAAGTCATTTGTCCAATATAAATCCTAGTTGGTAGATAGCAACCCCTGGTTTATAAGTCATTTGTCCAATATAAATCCTAGTTGGTAGATAGCAACCCCTGGTTTATAAGTCATTTGTCCAATATAAATCCTAGTTGGTAGATAGCAGCCCCTAGTTTATAAGTCACTTGTCCAATATAAATCCTAGTTGGTAGATAGCAGCCCCTGGTTTATAAGTCATTTGTCCAATATAAATCCTAGTTGGTAGATAGCAGCCCCTGGTTTATAAGTCAGATAGCAGCCCCTTGTTTATAAGTCATTTGTCCAATATAAATCCTAGTTGGTAGATAGCAGCGCCTGGTTTATAAGTCAGATAGCAACCCCTGGTTTATAAGTCATTTGTCCAATATAAATCCTAGTTGGTCGATAGCAACCCCTGGTTTATAAGTCACTTGTGCAATATAAATCCTAGTTGGTAGATAGCAACCCCTATTTTATAAGTCACTTGTGCAATATAAATCCTAGTTAGTAGATAGCAACTCCTGGTTTATAAGTCATTTGTCCAATATAAATCCTAGTTGGTAGATAGCAGCCCCTTGTTTATAAGTCACTTCAATATAAATCCTAGTTGGTAGATAGCAACCCCTGGTTTATAAGTCACTTGTGCAATATAAATCCTAGTTGGTAGATAGCAACTCCTGGTTTATAAGTCATTTGTCCAATATAAATCCTAGTTGGTAGATAGCAGCCCCTTGTTTATAAGTCACTTGTCCAATATAAATCCTAGTTGGTAGATAACAACCCCTGGTTTATAAGTCAGATAGCAACTCCTGGTTTATAAGTCATTTGTCCAATATAAATCCTAGTTGGTAGATAGCAGCCCCTTGTTTATAAGTCACATGCCCAATATAAATCCTAGTTGGTAGATAGCAACCCATGGTTTATAAGTCAGATAGCAACCCCTGGTTTATAAGTCATTTGTCCAATATAAATCCTAGTTGGTAGATAGCAACCCCTGGTTTATAAGTCAGATAGCAACCCCTGGTTTATAAGTCAGATAGCAACCCCTGGTTTATAAGTCAGATAGCAACCCCTGGTTTATAAGTCATTTGTCCAATATAAATCCTAGTTGGTAGATAGCAACCCCTGGTTTATAAGTCGGATAGCAGCCCCTGGTTTATAAGTCAGATAGCAACCCCTGGTTTATAAGTCATTTGTCCAATATAAATCCTAGTTGGTAGATAGCAACCCCTGGTTTATAAGTCAGATAGCAACCCCTTGTTTATAAGTCATTTGTCCAATATAAATCCTAGTTGGTAGATAGCAACCCCTGGTTTATAAGTCAGATAGCAGCCCCTGGTTTATAAGTCATTTGTCCAATATAAATCCTAGTTGGTAGATAACAACCCCTGGTTTATAAGTCACTTGTGCAATATAAATCCTAATTGGTAGATAGCAGCCCCTGGTTTATAAGTCATTTGTCCAATATAAATCCTAGTTGGTAGATAACAACCCCTGGTTTATAAGTCAGATAGCAGCCCCTGGTTTATAAGTCATTTGTCCGATATAAATCCTAGTTGGTAGATAGCAACCCCTGGTTTATAAGTCATTTGTCCAATATAAATCCTAGTTGGTAGATAGCAACCCCTGGTTTATAAGTCAGATAGCAGCCCCTGGTTTATAAGTCAGATAGCAGCCCCTGGGTTATAAGTCAGATAGCAGCCCCTGGTTTATAAGTCAGATAGCAGCCCCTGGTTTATAAGTCAGATAGCAGCCCCTGGTTTATAAGTCAGATAGCAACCCCTGGTTTATAAGTCAGATAGCAGCCCCTGGTTTATAAGTCAGATAGCAGCCCCTGGTTTATAAGTCAGATAGCAGCCCCTGGTTTATAAGTCAGATAGCAGCCCCTGGTTTATAAGTCAGATAGCAGCCCCTGGTTTATAAGTCAGATAGCAGCCCCTGGTTTATAAGTCAGATAGCAACCCCTGGTTTATAAGTCAGATAGCAACCCCTAGTTTATAAGTCATTTGTCCAATATAAATCCTAGTTGGTAGATAGCAGCCCCTGGTTTATAAGTCACATGTGCAATATAAATCCTAGTTGGTAGATAGCAACCCCTGGTTTATAAGTCACATGTCCAATATAAATCCTAGTTGGTAGATAGCAACCCCTGGTTTATAAGTCAGATAGCAACCCTTGTTTATAAGTCACATGTCCAATATAAATCCTAGTTGGTAGATAGCAGCCCCTGGTTTATAAGTCACTTGTCCAATATAAATCCTAGTTGGTATAGATAGCAACCCCTGGTTCATAAGTCAGATAGCAACCCCTTGTTTATAAGTCACTTGTCCAATATAAATCCTAGTTGGTAGATAGCAACCCCTGGTTTATAAGTCAGATAGCAACCCCTTGTTTATAAGTCACTTGTCCAATATAAATCCTAGTTGGTAGATAGCAACCCCTGGTTTATAAGTCATTTGTCCAATATAAATCCTAGTTGGTAGATAGCAGCCCCTAGTTTATAAGTCACTTGTCCAATATAAATCCTAGTTGGTAGATAGCAACCCCTGGTTTATAAGTCAGATAGCAACCCCTGATTTATAAGTCAGATAGCAGCCCCTGGTTTATAAGTCATTTGTCCAATATAAATCCTAGTTGGTAGATAGCAACCCCTGGTTTATAAGTCATTTGTCCAATATAAATCCTAGTTGGTAGATAGCAGCCCCTGGTTTATAAGTCAGATAGCAACCCCTGGTTTATAAGTCAGATAGCAGCCCCTGGTTTATAAGTCAGATAGCAACCCCTGGTTTATAAGTCATTTGTCCAATATAAATCCTAGTTGGTAGATAGCAACCCCTGGTTTATAAGTCATTTGTCCAATATAAATCCTAGTTGGTAGATAGCAACCCCTGGTTTATAAGTCAGATAGCAGCCCCTGGTTTATAAGTCAGATAGCAACCCCTGGTTTATAAGTCATTTGTCCAATATAAATCCTAGTTGGTAGATAGCAGCCCCTGGTTTATAAGTCAGATAGCAGCCCCTGGTTTATAAGTCATTTGTCCAATATAAATCCTAGTTGGTAGATAGCAACACCTGGTTTATAAGTCACTTGTGCAATATAAATCCTAGTTGGTAGATAGCAGCCCCTGGTTTATAAGTCATTTGTCCAATATAAATCCTAGTTGGTCGATAGCAACCCCTGGTTTATAAGTCACTTGTCCAATATAAATCCTAGTTGGTAGATAGCAGCCCCTGGTTTATAAGTCATTTGTCCAATATAAATCCTAGTTGGTAGATAGCAGCCCCTGGTTTATAAGTCAGATAGCAACCCCTGGTTTATAAGTCATTTGTCCAATATAAATCCTAGTTGGTAGATAGCAGCCCCTGGTTTATAAGTCAGATAGCAACCCCTGGTTTATAAGTCAGATAGCAGCCCCTGGTTTATAAGTCATTTGTCCAATATAAATCCTAGTTGGTAGATAGCAGCCCCTGGTTTATAAGTCAGATAGCAACCCCTGGTTTATAAGTCATTTGTCCAATATAAATCCTAGTTGGTAGATAGCAGCCCCTGGTTTATAAGTCAGATAGTAACCCCTGGTTTATAAGTCATTTGTCCAATATAAATCCTAGTTGGTCGATAGCAACCCCTGGTTTATAAGTCAGATAGCAACCCCTGGTTTATAAGTCATTTGTCCAATATAAATCCTAGTTGGTAGATAGCAACCCCTGGTTTATAAGTCAGATAGCAGCCCCTGGTTTATAAGTCAGATAGCAGCCCCTGGGTTATAAGTCAGATAGCAGCCCCTTGTTTATAAGTCATTTGTCCAATATAAATCCTAGTTGGTAGATAGCAACCCCTGGTTTATAAGTCATTTGTCCAATATAAATCCTAGTTGGTAGATAGCAGCCCCTGGTTTATAAGTCAGATAGCAACCCCTGGTTTATAAGTCAGATAGCAGCCCCTGGTTTATAAGTCAGATAGCAACCCCTGGTTTATAAGTCATTTGTCCAATATAAATCCTAGTTGGTAGATAGCAACCCCTGGTTTATAAGTCATTTGTCCAATATAAATCCTAGTTGGTAGATAGCAACCCCTGGTTTATAAGTCAGATAGCAGCCCCTGGTTTATAAGTCAGATAGCCACCCCTGGTTTATAAGTCATTTGTCCAATATAAATCCTAGTTGGTAGATAGCAGCCCCTGGTTTATAAGTCAGATAGCAGCCCCTGGTTTATAAGTCATTTGTCCAATATAAATCCTAGTTGGTAGATAGCAACACCTGGTTTATAAGTCACTTGTGCAATATAAATCCTAGTTGGTAGATAGCAGCCCCTGGTTTATAAGTCATTTGTCCAATATAAATCCTAGTTGGTCGATAGCAACCCCTGGTTTATAAGTCACTTGTCCAATATAAATCCTAGTTGGTAGATAGCAACCCCTGGTTTATAAGTCATTTGTCCAATATAAATCCTAGTTGGTAGATAGCAACCCCTGGTTTATAAGTCAGATAGCAGCCCCTGGTTTATAAGTCATTTGTCCAATATAAATCCTAGTTGGTAGATAGCAGCCCCTGGTTTATAAGTCAGATAGCAACCCCTGGTTTATAAGTCATTTGTCCAATATAAATCCTAGTTGGTAGATAGCAGCCCCTGGTTTATAAGTCAGATAGCAACCCCTGGTTTATAAGTCAGATAGCAGCCCCTGGTTTATAAGTCATTTGTCCAATATAAATCCTAGTTGGTAGATAGCAGCCCCTGGTTTATAAGTCAGATAGCAACCCCTGGTTTATAAGTCATTTGTCCAATATAAATCCTAGTTGGTAGATAGCAGCCCCTGGTTTATAAGTCAGATAGCAACCCCTGGTCTATAAGTCATTTGTCCAATATAAATCCTAGTTGGTCGATAGCAACCCCTGGTTTATAAGTCAGATAGCAACCCCTGGTTTATAAGTCATTTGTCCAATATAAATCCTAGTTGGTAGATAGCAACCCCTGGTTTATAAGTCAGATAGCAGCCCCTGGTTTATAAGTCAGATAGCAGCCCCTGGGTTATAAGTCAGATAGCAGCCCCTGGTTTATAAGTCAGATAGCAGCCCCTGGTTTATAAGTCAGATAGCAGCCCCTGGTTTATAAGTCAGATAGCAACCCAAGGTTTATAAGTCAGATAGCAGCCCCTGGTTTATAAGTCAGATAGCAGCCCCTGGTTTATAAGTCAGATAGCAGCCCCTGGTTTATAAGTCAGATAGCAGCCCCTGGTTTATAAGTCAGATAGCAGCCCCTAGTTTATAAGTCATTTGTCCAATATAAATCCTAGTTGGTAGATAGCAACCCCTGGTTTATAAGTCATTTGTCCAATATAAATCCTAGTTGGTAGATAGCAGCCCCTGGTTTATAAGTCAGATAGCAACACCTGGTTTATAAGTTATTTGTCCAATATAAATCCTAGTTGGTAGATAGCAACCCCTGGTTTATAAGTCAGATAGCAACCCCTGGTTTATAAGTCATTTGTCCAATATAAATCCTAGTTGGTAGATAGCAACCCCTGGTTTATAAGTCAGATAGCAGCCCCTGGTTTATAAGTCAGATAGCAACCCCTGGTTTATAAGTCATTTGTCCAATATAAATCCTAGTTGGTAGATAGCAGCCCCTGGTTTATAAGTCAGATAGCAGCCCCTGGTTTATAAGTCATTTGTCCAATATAAATCCTAGTTGGTAGATAGCAACCCCTGGTTTATAAGTCATTTGTCCAATATAAATCCTAGTTGGTAGATAGCAGCCCCTGGTTTATAAGTCAGATAGCAGCCCCTGGTTTATAAGTCATTTATCCAATATAAATCCTAGTTGGTAGATAGCAGCCCCTGGTTTATAAGTCAGATAGCAGCCCCTGGTTTATAAGTCATTTATCCAATATAAATCCTAGTTGGTAGATAGCAGCCCCTAGTTTATAAGTCATTTGTCCAATATAAATCCTAATTGGTAGATAGCAACCCCTGGTTTATAAGTCACTTGTCCAATATAAATCCTAGTTGGTAGATAGCAGCCCCTGGTTTATAAGTCATTTGTCCAATATAAATCCTAGTTGGTAGATAGCAGCCCCTAGTTTATAAGTCATTTGTCCAATATAAATCCTAGATGGTCGATCCGTCGTCCGAACCTAATAAAATTGACAGTCTTTAAGTTGGGACTTTAATCCAAGGTCTCGTGTCGGTGCTTTACCATGCACGTAAAAGAACCAGAGTAGACTCTGGAATGGGTCTCTGTCTGTATCATTGCACTATTCTCCAAAAATCTAAAATGACTAATCTCTTCATGATTTTCAACTACAGATTTTGACCGTGTTACGCTATAAGTCTATGATTTATATTGTAAATTTAGGTAAATACGGTATTGGAAATTGGATATTTTCAGATACAATAATAATTTTACTGCAAAATAAACTGCTCTTACAACAAGGTTCACTTTATCTTGAAATGCAACGACTAGAAAAGTGGTAAATTTAATAAATTTCATTTCATAGCAACACTTTGCTTGTTGCATTTCATGACAAAGAACAGATACTACATTCCTATACTCATTCTTACACTTATAATCTCAAATTTCTATCAACTGTTTTTGCCCATTAACACATTAAAAATTATACGGAGCCAAAACAGTACCTAACCTTTTTGATTAAGATAAAACATTTCACCATAGAATAGCATGTATTTATAAATAGTTTAGAGATTACCATAATTATTAGAGCAATCCAAAAAGGTACAGTACATTATAACATTCGAAGTTTGCTCAATATAATTTCAAACAAAAATAGACGGCTGAAAATAAATGAATGGAATGAATATAGGTTTAACAACTGTGTTTAACAGTAAGCTAACATATTGATGGGAAAACCATTTGACCACTAGCTACTGATGTGGGAAACAGCCAAAGCCGAACATTAATTTCTGCAAAGTAAATAAAAAACAAAATCGACTTTAATATACGGTACTTTTGTTCAAACTTTAAAATAAATCTTGATCCGTCGTATCTATCACACCTTGTATGTGAAATAGATGGATTAAACATTTACCACCAATCAAATGACAGCATCATGATTTATTTTAAATTTCGACCAATGAAAACACAGTGCTGTTGAATTTGACCAATCACCTTCCACCTCATCCTTCACTGCAAGTTTCATACTTCTGGACTTCCTGAACTGATAACGAGGCAAGGCACCAGCCTCCGAGTCAAGATGCTCGGTCATGCTCTGACTCATACCGCTACGTATTTTCATCAGTTTGTATTCCCCGATAGGAAATGATTTTCGATACTGGTCTCTCACTTGCCCTGTAAAATCACTTCTCATGAAAAACTAATACATACTAGTATCAGGGCTTTCCCCCAGCCCCTTGAAAAGCTCAAATATACAGCGCTTGAATTTCAAAATGTCTAAAATATATCGCTCGAGTCAATAATTAAGAAAATCATTAAATTTGTATTAAAACTGCTGAGATCAACAAAAACATTAGGTTTCGTGCGAATGCATCGGAATGATCGTGAAATGTGCATTATTTTAGCCTGCTAACATGTTACTTTTAGCCTGCTAACATGTTACTTTAAGATTGACATATTTTCAGTCAATAGAAATTGGTGTTCACGAAGCAAAATGAAAGCGCTTGAATTTGTTTCTGGGGAAAACCTTGTTGAACAAATGGATTCACTATCTGAATACTTTGAGAAACAAATTTCATGTCTTTTATCTGAAGGAAAGCAATAATGTTACATATAACGTCAATATAAATAAAAAGATTATATTTCACGCTTTGCACTTGCTATTTAATCAATTCAGTGTATATGATGCATAACTATATAATAAACAAACCATGAACAAACATGCATCCATTTCTTTCTAATTGTATGTTCACTCATGGATAAAACAAAAGCAAACCAAATGTTTCACATACAGTACACATATACACTGTGTCACAAATTCCCGATGCTATTGCCTGGAGATGTTAGACCAGCCAGTCCAGCCACGTGACTAATGAATACACATATTTTCTTCTGTAATTTGTTACGATGCAGACGGATCTGTAGTCCAGTGGTAACACGTTGGACTGGTAATCCAGGGATCGCAGGTTCGATCCCCTGTCTGACTCTAATAAAATTAACAGTCTTTCAGATGGGACTTTAAACCGAGGTCTCGTGTCGATGCTTTACACCGTACACGTAAAAGAACCAGAGGAGACTCTGGAATGGGTCTCTGACTGTATCATTGCACTATCCTCCAAAAATCTGCGTGATAAACTACATAAGTGGTGGTTCTTCAAAATAAAATTGTCTTTATGCTTTCCAGGTAATTGGCCAAATTTCAAGTTCAAGGTCAGTGGTAGGGCAGGGATTAATGAGGGTGTTGAGAAGTAGTCCTCGGTGGTAGGGCAGGGATTAATGAGGGTGTTGAGAAGTAGTCCTCGGTGGTAGGGCAGGGATTAATGAGGGTGTTGAGAAGTAGTCCTCGGTGGTAGGGCAGGGATTAATGAGGGTGTTGAGAAGTAGTCCTCGGTGGTAGGGCAGGGATTAATGAGGGTGTTGAGAAGTAGTCCTCGGATGTGTATGCAAAGTTTCAAAGCAATACAGTAGACAGTTTTTGAGAAATGATACTGTTTGAGTATTGTTCGATGCATAAATAATTTCTAAATTCGGACTATTTAAAGACCAAAATTCAACTTCAGTGTCACTCTTGGGGGTAGGGAATTACTGTGGGTGTAGAGAATTAATCCTCGGAGTTTCAAAGCATTATAGAATTAAGATGCGTGTTAGTACAGCGCGACTCCTGTACCGACTCTATATAATTTGGTGCTTGTAGCCTAATCTATGGCCGGGCTGAGCATGCAAATAATATTATACATCAAACATATTCATACATTTATGAATATGAGATGTGAGACAGTATAGAGTGACTCCTGTACTGACCCTATACATTCTGATGCTTGTAGCCTAATCTATGGCCGGGCTGAGCATTCAAATTGTATTATTAACACACACAACTTAATCACCTTAGTCAGGGGCCACACTGTCAGTCGCCACAAGAGCCAAATGGCGATTTTGCGATAGAAATGGCTCCTAAAATTTCAATTTGGCGATTTTCAGAAAATTGCACACAAAATCGGCATAAATAACGTTTGTGCCATATTTTAACCTTTCATACTCGACTGGTTTTATTTACCATTGACGACGGCGCGTTCTAGTTAAAGAAAAATCGATACACAGTCTGTGTTCATTGTATCTTTGACTGGTTACAATTTTTTTGCTCTGGTATACGCTATCGTTTGGCGAAACAATCGATTCACAGTCAAAACATGTGCTGGAGGCATATTCCCATCATAAATTGCAATCAAAACAAAACTAACATGTAAATTAGCGGTATATGATCACACATTTACAGTTTTGTATAATGGGAATGATTTGATAATTGAGGTCCTTTATGAAAACGGCAGTACTTGATTGGTGAAATGATGACATTGTTTGAAGATTATACGGATGACCGAATAACTTGTGTACATAATTAGGTAATAATTATTGGCGTTGTTTTTCACAAATAAGATCAAAGGTAGTAGTTGTGAAAAATATGATTTTCGTGTCCTCAACTATAAAAAGTGAATGAAACTTGTCCAAATCGCCGATAAATAAACGTAAAAAAAAAAAATCCAAATCGTCACGTGTCAAAATGGCTACTTTCGGTTTTAAACGTCCGAAATGGACTTAGTGAATGAAACCTAGACAGCCTGATGAAAATTTCCATTGACGGCCCAGACAAGTTCAACTTCAAGTCGGCATTTGTAATGTGGTCCAAGAAGAACAGACGCATTTTGAACTGAATGTTGTGCAATTTGTTAGACATATCTGAAGTATCCAATTTGTACATGTATGTAATTCTGATGTATCTTTAAATTATTATGACCAAGAAATAATTAAAGTTGTAAAAGTTCATTGTCTTCAAAAATGATTAGTATGCATGTCTTTTTGAGCTTAAAGTTCATTTGAAATGTAATCCTGTGTTGGCTTCCATTATTAATCACTGTCACAGGGCTACATTGTAAAATAAACTTTTAGCCTTAACAGGTATGCATTCTTTCATTCTAATGTCTATATTAATACTTCTTCCAGAAAAAAACGGACTAGAATCTCGCCATTTACAAATAAAAATACCAAAAAAATCAAACCAGGGAGGGGACGACACCCCTCACGGAGGGGACGACACCACTCCCGCACACACCCCATCTTTCAAACAGATAAGTGGCCCCAACTTTTTTCTGCCCAGTGTGGGCCCTGTTAGTTTATAATCTATGAGTAATAACTAAACTTCTTAGTACGCTCGCCCATATGGTTCGCCGGCGGCGAGGGTAAATAAGCTCAATCATCATCATCATCAGCATTGACGTTTTTGAGAAGTGATAAGATTGAGGGTTTTTTTTTGACAAAAATAATTTCTGGAATCAGATTATTTATGGCCAAACTTTAAATTCAAGGTCACTCTTGTGTGGAGGATGCTAGGGGGTCTGGAACAACCCCTACAAACAGTGCAAGTTATCAAAGCATTATATTTGACAGTTGTTTAGTTATCAATTGTTGGCGCAACCGTCACTGAAATGGTGATAATATTGATTGAGCTTATTTACCCTCGCCACCGGCGAACAATGTGGGAGAGCGACTGGAAAGGTTGTTTTTTTTACGTTTATTTATCGTCGCTACCGGTTGCCCATATGAGCGACGCCTCCTGAAGAGATTAGTTATTTTAGATTTTTGGAGGATAGTGCAATGATATAGACAGAGACCCATTCTAGAGTCTCCTCTGGTTCTTTTACGTGCACGGTGTACAGCACCGACACGAGACCTCGGTTTAACGTCCCATCTGAAAGACTGTTAATTTTATTAGGGTCAGACGGGGGATCGAACCTGCGATCCCTGGATTACCAGTCCAGCGTGTTACCACTGGACTACAGATCCGTCTGTACTGGAAAGGTGACACGCCTTCAACTAAAGTGGGCGGGACAAAAATGTCAATAATGTAATTTCAAAATCAATATTAATTATACAGAATTTTTGTGAGTGAAAACGGAAATAAATCCCAAGTAATGTGAGTTATGAATAAATTTTATATTTTAAAAGACAATAACGTCAGCATTTAATGTGAACATAAATCAAGATGTTTAGTTAAGTTTAATCATATTTTATTGTATTCATTCTATATATACAATGTACAGACCAAAACAAATGAACACACGCGTATAATTATACGATTTATGTCATTGTTTTGCACAAGAATTGTCAATAAATGTTGAAGTAAATGGGTTGGGGCCACAAGTTTTAACAACATTAGTTACGGCCCTCCCCAAAACTTCCAACAATGCAACACAGTGTGAAGTGAGTTGCAATACAAGATATACAATAGAAGATGCTGATGGACAAGAGAGGGTGTGAATGATGTCACCAACACAGAAAGGGAGAGAAAAATATAGAGACAGGACCTGCATATGAAGTCTAGTTTGAAAGATTACTAATGGAAACAAAATGCAGAACAGATCCTTTAACGAGTGTTAGGCAACAAGAATCCATACCATGTTAACCGATACAATAGCTCGACATACCAGCTCGACACACCAGCTCGACACACCAGCTCGACAATCTTTACATTTAAAATATATATAAACATATTTCCACTATTACCTGCATACTGATTTCGTTTCTCTTTCAACATGCTGGGTTTCACAAGCTCGTTGTCGTTTCTGTAGATGCACTGGGATATGTCAATGATGGGCGGTGGAGGGCTGGAGCGGGGTAGCGGTGGTGGTGAGGGTGATGACGCCCTCTCGCTGTCCGAGTGCTGGTGATGTAATACATGAGGTTGGTCATACAACGGCTCCGAGTCTTCTGTACTTTGACTGAAGAGAAGAGAACAATTCCCTATGGTTTAACTAAAATGAGTGGGCTAGCAGGCCGTTGAAGAGAAGAACAATTCCCTATGGCTTAACTAAAGTGAGTGGGCTAGCAGGCCGTTGAAGAGAAGAACCATTCCCTATGGCTTAACTAAAGTGAGTGGGCTAGCAGGCCATTGAAGAGAAGAACAATTCCCTATGGCTTAACTAAAGTGAGTGGGCTAGCAGGCCGTTGAAGAGAAGAACCATTCCCTATGGCTTAACTAAAGTGAGTGGGCTAGCAGGCCGTTG
The DNA here is from genome assembly GCA_014843695.1 of Archivesica marissinica. NCBI lineage: Eukaryota > Metazoa > Mollusca > Bivalvia > Venerida > Vesicomyidae > Archivesica > Archivesica marissinica. Next base: position 70,979,139 of record CM026402.1, read on the forward strand.
AAGAGAAGAACAATTCCCTATGGCTTAACTAAAGTGAGTGAGCTAGCAAGCCGTTGAAGAGAAGAACAATTCCCTATGGCTTAACTAAAGTTAGTGGGCTAGCAGGTCGTTGAAGAGAAGAACCTATGGCTTAACTAAAGTGAGTGGGCTAGCAGGCAGTTGAAGAGAAGAACAATTCCCTATGGCTTAACTAAAGTGAGTGGGCTAGCAGGCCGTTGAAGAGAAGAACAATTCCCTATGGCTTCACTAAAGTGAGTGGGCTAGCAGGCCGTTGAAGAGAAAAACAATTCCCTATGGCTTAACTAAAGTGTGTGGGCTAGCAGGCCGTTGAAGAGAAGAACAATTCCCTATGGCTTAACTAAAGTGAGTCGGCTAGCAGGTCGTTGAAGAGAAGAACCTATGGCTTAACTAAAGTGAGTGGGCTAGCAGGCAGTTGAAGAGAAGAACAATTCCCTATGGCTTAACTAAAGTGAGTGGGCTAGCAGGCCGTTGAAGAGAAGAACAATTCCCTATGGCTTAACTAAAGTGAGTGGGCTAGCAGGTCGTTGAAGAGAAGAACCTATGGCTTAACTAAAGTGAGTGGGCTAGCAGGCAGTTGAAGAGAAGAACAATTCCCTATGGCTTAACTAAAGTGAGTGGGCTAGCAGGCCGTTGAAGAGAAGAACAATTCCCTATGGCTTAACTAAAGTGAGTGGGCTAGCAGGTCGTTGAAGAGAAGAACCTATGGCTTAACTAAAGTGAGTGGGCTAGCAGGCAGTTGAAGAGAAGAACAATTCCCTATGGCTTAACTAAAGTGAGTGGGCTAGCAGGCCGTTGAAGAGAAGAACAATTCCCTATGGCTTAACTAAAGTGAGTGGGCTAGCAGGTCGTTGAAGAGAAGAACCTATGGCTTAACTAAAGTGAGTGGGCTAGCAGGCAGTTGAAGAGAAGAACAATTCCCTATGGCTTAACTAAAGTGAGTGGGCTAGCAGGCCGTTGAAGAGAAAAACAATTCCCTATGGCTTAACTAAAGTGTGTGGGCTAGCAGGCCGTTGAAGAGAAGAACAATTCCCTATGGCTTAACTAAAGTGAGTGGGCTAGCAGGTCGTTGAAGAGAAGAACCTATGGCTTAACTAAAGTGAGTGGGCTAGCAGGCCGTTGAAGAGAAGAACCTATGGCTTAACTAAAGTGAGTGGGCTAGCAGGCAGTTGAAGAGAAGAACAATTCCCTATGGCTTAACTAAAGTGAGTGGGCTAGCAGGCCGTTGAAGAGAAGAACAATTCCCTATGGTTTCACTAAAGTGAGTGGGCTAGCAGGCCGTTGAAGAGAAAAACAATTCCCTATGGCTTAACTAAAGTGAGTGGGCTAGCAGGCCGTTGAAGAGAAGAACAATTCCCTATGGCTTAACTAAAGTGAGTGGGCTAGAAGGCCGTTGAAGAGAAGAACAATTCCCTATGGCTTAACTAAAGTGAGTGGGCTAGCAGGCCGTTGAAGAGAAGAACAATTCCCTATGGCTTAACTAAAGTGAGTGGGCTAGCAGGCAGTTGAAGAGAAGAACAATTCCCTATGGCTTAACTAAAGTGAGTGGGCTAGCAGGCAGTTGAAGAGAAGAACCATTCCCATGGCTTAACTAAAGTGAGTGTCAATGGAAGTAGGTGGTATTGTGGAGATGTACATGTCAATGGAAGTAGGTGGTATTGTGGAGGTTTACATATCAATGGAAGTAGGTGGTATTGTGGAGATGTACAGGTCAATGGAAGTGAGTGGTATTGTGAAGATGTACAGGTCAATGGAAGTAGGTGGTATTGTGGAGGTTTACATGTCAATGGAAGTAGGTGGTATTGTGGAGGTTTACATGTCAATGGAAGTAAGTGGTATTGTGGAGATGTACATGCCAATAGAAGTAGGTGGTATTGTGGAGATGTACAGGACAATGGAAGTAGGTGCTATTGTGGAGATGTACAGGACAATGGAAGTAGGTGCTATTGTGGAGATGTACAGGACAATGGAAGTAGGTGCTATTGTGGAGATGTACAGGACAATGGAAGTAGGTGCTATTGTGGAGATGTACAGGACAATGGAAGTAGGTGCTATTGTGGAGATGTACAGGACAATGGAAGTAGGTGCTATTGTGGAGATGTACAGGACAATGGAAGTAGGTGCTATTGTGGAGATGTACAGGACAATGGAAGTAGGTGCTATTGTGGAGATGTACAGGACAATGGAAGTAGGTGCTATTGTGGAGATGTACAGGACAATGGAAGTAGGTGCTATTGTGGAGATGTACAGGACAATGGAAGTAGGTGCTATTGTGGAGATGTACAGGACAATGGAAGTAGGTGCTATTGTGGAGATGTACAGGACAATGGAAGTAGGTGCTATTGTGGAGATGTACATGCCAATGGAAGTAGGTGGTATTATGTAGATGTACATGTCAATGGAAGTAGGTGGTATTGTGAAACTTCTGGTGAAATACTCTCGTGGACGGATATATCCCATACATAGTACTGCTCGATTCATTGTTGCAATCATTTTGCGAAACGAAACAAAAGGCACATTTTTAATGACCTTTGTTATTAACTCTTTCCTTCATAGAGATTTAGGTTAATATACTATTATATCTCCATACAAACGACAGCCATTTAGCTATCATGCAGTGGATAAGTAGTGGTCATATCTATCCCACCTCCATAGATATTACTGGGACTACATGAGATTCAGGTTAATATACTATTATATCTCCATGCAAACGACAGCCATTTAGCTATCATGCAGTGGATAAGTAGTGGCCATATCTATCCCACCTTCATAGATATTACTGGGACTACATGAGATTCTGGCCTTTATTATGAACATTGGTTTGACTACTACATTGTAAATGTATGTCGTATTGGTAATGGCATCAAGAGGTGCTTCCATGAGGGAAAGGGTCAAGATGTATTTTATAAAATGTTCTTGTAGGGAACCCTTAACCACCTTATCCCTCAACTAAGATTCCTCATGCCAACTTCTTGCCCCATCCTGTCCATTTTGTCCACTCAAGAAGAAACCCTGTTTGCGCTACACACATTGTACTCTATGATTCTGTGCTACATACTTCAATATGTTTAGTTATATGTTATATTTCGGGTTTTACGCCTGCATCAGCACCATTTTGGGCTATATCGCTGGCGGGCAGTTTACCTAACAACACCTTTCCTGGGCAGGCTCCAGCGTTTAACCAGTACTTCGGTGCACCAACCTCCATAAGAAACTGCCAACTTTTTCATATAAATGAGACACAGTCTGAGCGGGGCTCGAACCCGTGACCATCAGTGATGATAGGTTACAGTGGTATACAAGTCAGCGACCTTAACCACTCGACCACGGAGGCGGACAATATGTTTAGTACATACTATAGTTTGCATGAAATGAAATAGTAGTTAAACTATATAATGATTTTTACTGTTTCTATCTAGTAGTTTGGTCCAGAATCTCAATCCTCAATCCCAGAATCCTCGTGGTTCAATTAGTGGAAAAAGTTACTTGATTCTAGGAGCACTGGTTCAAAAGTTAATTTTTCAAGATGTGCTGGCGGCCATCTTGGATATTTCGGTCAAAATGACGTTTTAGCAGCGAACTGATGTCAGAAACGGTATCCTCGTGGTTGATGAAGTGGAATAGATGTACTTTTATACTTGATTCTATGTCATTGGTTCAAAAGTAAACTTTTCAAGATGGGGCCGGCGGCCATTTTGGATTTGCCCCCTAGCAAAATATGCCGTCATATTTGCGAGGTTTCTAAATTTTCTATAAAAGGTCCATAGAAGTCAAATCAATCGTCAAAACATGTTAGCTGGAGAATGGTCACGGGAGGTCCTGGACTATAAATACAAGTATATCATACAAAACATGTTAGCTGGAGAATGGTCACGGGAGGTCCTGGACTATAAATACAAGTATATCATACAAAACATGTTAGCTGGAGAATGGTCACGGGAGGTTCTGGACTATAAATACAAGTATATCATACAAAACATGTTAGCTGGAGAATGGTCACGGGAGGTTCTGGACTATAAATACAAGTATATCATACAAAAACACATTCTTTGAATATATTTTCGTCAAATCAAAGCGCACTGGGCGCCAAAAAGGAAATAACAAAACAAACCCTGGATGTGGGCGGGAGTTGTTAGTTGAGAGTGTACACTCGAGCTGGGCTTACCTATTACTTGATGTACTTTTGTTGGTCTGAAATTGGTTGGGTAATGGTGCGGGTGGGCGTTGATAGTTGGCATCATATGCGGGTGGTGGGCTTCTCTCCTCGTCATACAGGTCTTCCTCGACTTCATCCCGGTGATCCCACACCTCATGCAGGAACTTATCATAAACCTCACTGGCCGCTGTAACACATCAAACAAACATTACTACATCCTGGTGATCCCACACCTCATGCAGGAACTTATCATAAACCTCACTGGCCGCTGTAACACATCAAACAAACATTACTACATCCTGGTGATCACACACCTCATGCAGGTACTTATCATAAACCGCACTGGCCGCTGTAACACATCAAACAAACATTACTACATCCTGGTGATCCCACACCTCATGCAGGAACTTATCATAAACCTCACTGGCCGCTGTAACACATCAAACAAACATTACTACATCCTGGTGATCACACACCTCATGCAGGTACTTATCATAAACCGCACTGGCCGCTGTAACACATCAAACAAACATTACTACATCCTGGTGATCCCACACCTCATGCAGGAACTTATCATAAACCTCACTGGCCATAGATTAGGCTACAAGCACAATAATGTATAGGGTTAGTACAGGAGTCACTCTATACTGTCTGTATAATATTATTTACATGCTCAGCCCGGCCATATATTAGGCTACAAGCACCAAAATGTATAGGGTCAGTACAGGAGTCACGCTGTACCAAAGGTGGTCTTTCCATTGTTCTTAAATCTCATAAAAAAAGTAGAACATGACAATGGAAGCTAGATTTTGTATATGTGGAGCGATGCATGCACCAACAGGGATTCCAATGTGTATTCCAAATACAGTCGAACCCATGAAATAGCAAACTGTGATAAATATACATGTAGTGGTGTTAAAAGGACAGGACCTTGTTACTCCTAGCGATCATTAACCCTTAAAAGTGGAAGTTGTGATAGCGTAGTGATAGCGAGTTCGCTTCAGGTGCAAAAGGTCCAGAGTTTGCGCCCCGCTGGAGCCGTTACGATTATGCCCTTAGGCAAGGCATATAATTCCACATGCCTATTCTCTCTCTCATGGTGATGGATTCGATCAGGAATGAGGTCTCGAGAGTGATTAATATAAATATTAAATAGTAAGAACTTGTTTCGCAAGAGAGCTAAAAGCAAGTTTAGTTGTGATCAGCTTAGGGTCAACGCAGGTTTCATACTTACTTTGAGTCCTAGAGCTTTGAGAGATCTGCGTGAAGCAAACAGAGTGTTTGTTAGCGAGGGATTTGCCTTCCTTCAGTCCGTGACTATGCTCGTTGATGTTATACCTACTGGCCCCGGCTTCAGGCACAGCCAGAAACAACATATATGCTGGGGACACGGTCTCAGCAAATGCTCTACAAAAAGTTGAGAAACACAAGTTGTATAGTGTCACAAAAAATCAGCAGACAGAAAATTCAGAATACCTGCTCTAATGGTCACCTGAAATGAATGGCCAACGCCTGGGAACAGGCGTCGATATATTTTGCCTGGTCAGTCAAATAAAGATATTTTAACACGGAGACTATTAATTGGGCCGTATTGAGTTTCTGAACATACAACGCCTGGGGAAACTGGCGGGGTTTCCCGTGAAATTATTAATCCTATTAATAGGCCTATTAGCATGTGACTTAAGTAATGACGTACTTGAATCGAGAGTGAGGCACTGCAATGCTGACAAAATTTATAATTGGCCGCCATTGTTTATGGGTCAACGGAACGTATAGTTTTAAAAAGTACAATGTGCGTCTGATTTGACATATTTACTCAATATTTAAGTCGTCCTTAGTTCAATTATGCCGAATCGATCCATTACCATCTAAATGTAATATTTAAAATCCGCCATCTCGTCGATATAACACAGAAATGGGACATTATATGTAAATGAGTCTACGGGAACATTCGTGTATATTCGGAAATGATCGTGTATAATCCTGCCTGTTCGGCAATTTCCGATATTATCTTGTAGAGAAGAGTTGTCGTTCTTCAAATCTATACCCTCAAAAAAGTGGGTGCAAGTAGATGGCGCTACGATCGGAAATCCAGTTTCCCCAGGCTGTCATTTGGCTAGAAGCTAAAAAGTGAAAAATCGACAGACTGGAACCCAGGCTAGGTCAACTGCTGTTAGCGGCCAAACAGGATTTCGCCTCCCAACGAAAATTGCTATATATTGCACCTGTATTCATAACCAACGACATGGCTTGGAGGTTATAAAACTGTTCTCAAAGCACAAACTCAATGATTTCATTGGTTGATTCTGAGAATTATTCTCAACAGAACCAATAAGGAGCTTGTGACTTGAGTTTGAGATCTGAGAAAAGTTTATAACCTTGGGCCCTGTGTCTGCTGTCATGGCTGCTGTCCGCTATCACCATCTTCTATCCTAAATGTCATGTTGCCACTATTAGACAGTCATGTGTGTAAACAATAGATGACAAATGTGTTATGGGCAGGGCCAATCAATGTTGTTAGAACTTATGGCCCAACCCATTTGCTAATTATGTATTCATAATTTGTTTGTACTTGTTACATACATGTATATAGAGCACTACAATATCAAATCAATGTGAAATGTGGTGTGAACTTTGTTCATTAAATGTGTATAGTGTGTAATTAGTAACAGCTACTGAAATTTTAAATGCGGACGGATCTGTAGTCCAGTGGTAACACGCTGGACTGGTAATCCAGGGATCGCAGGTTCGATCCCCCGTCTGACCCTAATAAAATTAACAGTATTTCAGATAGGACGTTAAACCGAGGTCTCATGTCAGTGCTTTACACCATGCATGTAAAAGAACCAGAGGAGACTCTGGACTGGGTCTCACTCTGTATCATTGCACTATCCTCCAAAAATCTAAAATGACTAATTTCTTCAGGCGGCGTCGCTCATATGGGCACCCGGTAGTGACGATAAATAAACGTAAAACACACACTTTAAATGCCCACAAATATTGTTTTACTGAAATGTAACAACTTACTTAAGTGAAGCTAGCGACGCTCGTCTCTTTGGGCAGTAAACGAGGATGTAGCCGTGATAGATGTACTCCTTCTGTACAAGCAAATGTGCACCGTGGTACGAAGTGACCGTCACTTCCACTTTCTGCTTGGAGTAGTCGAGATTCATGTCAACTGTGAACACATTGTCTTCCTCCAGCGACACCGACGATGTCTCCGGGTCAGAGGTAACGACGAATGATGACTCGTTTAGAAATGGTTGAAGAGGCAGGTCCATCGGAAATGGATCAGAGCACATCATACACATTAGTATTCTGAAAGACAAGCACACATCTGTAATAAACACACATCTGTAATAAACACACATCTGTATAAAATACACATATGCATTTCCCTCCAATGGTTCAAAATGATGCAATACACAACTTTCCCGACTAATGAGCAACTCTGTTGTGGCTAGTTAATTCATTATAGAATGGTGCAATAAAGATTCCTGATTCTGATGAATCGGTACGGCTTGAACAACATCATCTAATAATGACACAAACTTTCATCAAATTCGTGACAGTAATTTCGGATATTTCTGATTTTGGCACTCCGACATTGTGACATAATTTGAGGAATACTGAAAGACGACCACACAATGATCATTGCTATGAAGTTTCATGATGATTGGGCAAGTGGTTCAGGGAGAGATTTCATCTGACGTCGCGTAATTGCCACAGCATGACGACGACACAGGCCAAGCCAAACAAAGGAGAGAAACTATATAAGCCCCGCTTCCGTTTTGATCCTTTCCTATTCTTTGATATTGTGTGCATGTATTGTTTTGTGAATGTATATAGTGGAATAAATATGTTTAAACCAAGCCAAATAAAAGCTTAGTTGGTTTAAACAGATTTATTCGACATTATATAACATAATTACAAATATAACAAATAATTATGTACACAATAAATACAAGTGGATTGAAATGAAAGGTAAAAGCTTTCTCTCAAAAGCTCAGTTGAAGCTGAAACCAGATATTCAATATGGCAACAATGTTGGACACCTGGAACTCTGGATAAGCAACACATTACTAGCCATTTTGAATTCTGGATCAATTTTATCTCAGCTTTATTTTTATCTAAGCTACTTTTTATTTTAGAAAGAATTTTTTCATAGAAATTGACCAAACTATTGAGGAGAAGTCTAAAATAGATTTTTCAAAAGGGCCGCCTATTACAGATCACAATTATTTTACTACCATTTTTACTTGTAGTTGCCCCAATGCTGCACACCATTTTTACTTGTAGTTGCCCCAATGCTGCACACCATTTTAACTTGTAGTTGCCCCAATGCTGCACACCATTTTAACTTGTAGTTGCCCCAATGCTGCACACCATTTTAACTTGTAGTTGCCCCAATGCTGCACACCATTTTAACTTGTAGTTACCACAATGCTGCACACCATTTTAACTTGTAGTTACCCCAATGCTGCACACCATTTTAACTTGTAGTTACCCCAATGCTGCACACCATTTTAACTTGTAGTTACCACAATGCTGCACACCATTTTAACTTGTAGTTACCACAATGCTGCACACCATTTTAACTTGTAGTTACCACAATGCTGCACACCATTTTAACTTGTAGTTACAATGCTGCACACCATTTTATTGATCTATGTATGAATGGTTCAGCACAAGTTGAACATGTCTGCCATATTGCATTTTGGATCAACATGTTTTGATGATTTACCTCTAAGCTTTCACACCGAACTTCATCAACATTGATAAAGTTGTTTCAGAAATGACAATTAACGCAAAGTGTTGGCGAACGACTTATTCTGGAAAACATAACTCAACCAATTAATAACATTCAAGGGAAATAACTCTTACCTCAGATCGGGTTCAGTGTCCTCCATAATTCTCTCGCCTATAGATTGTCCTGGTCCCCTGATTATACAATTCACCGCCTGTTCGATTTGTTCTTGATAAAACTTCAACTTCTCCGCTAAGTCTTCTTCCGGGATGTCCACAAACTCACACTGAAGGCTACAATAAGAACATATACCGGTCTATCACGCAACGTTGCTTCTATTCAATGTAATAACACCATCTCATAATTTCCTATATGTACACACGTGTAATAACACCTGGAAGGATTCTGATTGGTTGAGAGAATAATCCTTATCATTTGTTAATTAAACTTTAAAGTATGCATATTTCTATTTGAATTGGTACATAACGTTAATGGTAAGACAAACTACAATTTAAAAGAAGTCTCGATGCAATTATAACGCTGTTTAACCCTTTCAACCCCACAGGCCTCTAAATAGGCTTATGAAAAGTGTAGATCCAGATGAGCCGGCTCGTAACAAGCCGTCTCATCAGGATCTGCACTTTTTTGCCAGTAATAATTATTACTATTTTTAGATAAAATTACCCATTTTGATAAATGAACTGGTCCAAATGTAATTTTCTTATTAATTTATTGGTCTAAAAATAGCATGCACCAGTCCATGTCAGTTACTTGGGGTTGAAAGGGTTAACACTTAAATATAACGCTTCTTTGTGTAGTGATGTCATGACAATTTGCGCTGACAGTTGGCGCCAAAATGAATGTAGCGTCATTTTGTGAATAAATATGATTAAAACCAGATATGGTGCTGTGATAAAGAGGATCTTACACTCGTCATGATTTCATACCATATTTTTGAAACTCGTTTTGGAAGTTTCATATTAAGCTTGCCAATAGGCTCGAATAATTCCAAAAGGAGTTTCATAAAATATGGTATGAAATCAAGCTCCTATATATAAATGAACAGGAAATGTGCCTGCCATAAGCAGATCATTTATAATGGCAATTGGAAGATAAGGCATTGGCTTATTGAAATTAAAACTACAGGCAAGTAACAGATGGAGACTTTAAACCGAGGTCTCGTGTCGGTGCTTTACACCGTGCACGTAAAAGGACCAGTCCGAATATCTAAAATGACTAAACTCTTCAGGAGGCGTCACTCATATGGGCAACCGGTAGCGACGATAAATAAACGTAAACAAAATAAATTTAAAAAAACATAAAACAATATGGTCAATGTTGTTCAGGAAGTCTCCTCTGGTTCTTTTACGTGCACGGTGTAAAGCACCGACACGAGACCTCGGTTTAACGTCCCATCTGAAAGACTGTTAATTTTATTAGGGTCAGATGGGGGATCGAACCTGCGATCCCTGGATTACCAGTCCAACGTGTTAACCACTGGACTACAGATCCGTCTGTCAAAGTACATATCTCAGTTAAACCATTTAGTAGCACATGTAACTATGAGCAACACATGTCATCACCTGCCTTTGTTAATTGGAGCCATATTAGCGACCACTGTTCGCAGCTCCAGGCCTGCATGGGGGCATTCTTTTGTGTTTTAATGTTAAACAACCTGCTATATGATTGAATTGAAATGTATTAAGATTTGATTTGAAAAAATAAATACGAAAATGCCAGTTTTTATATTCGAATACGATTTTAACATTCGAATATTCGGACTTCCGAACGATTATTTGAACATTCGTTGCCATCCCTAGATATAATACATGGTTTACCTTCTAGCCAGGAGTTTTCCATTCTTCTTCAGATAGTCCGACTCTTTCATTGTATATGGCTCATATGCCAGCATTATCACCAATGGGAGACCATCCAAGGATTGGTCACGATTCAAGTTTGCCTCCAGCATCTTTAAAATACTTGAGCGAATGTACTCTAAAGACTCCTGTGAGTTATATACACATATGCAACCTGCAGAAATAAAGAACAACATTTTACTGTCTAATATGAAATCAGCATTACCTATCAACAGGGAAAGCCAATAAAGGGTTGAAGTCAAAATCAATTGCTGAACTAGACATCATAGAAGGAATATGACTACATCCCTGCGAGGGGTTTGACATCCTAGAAGGAATATGACTACATCCCTGCGAGGGGTTTGACATCCTAGAAGGAATATGACTACATCCCTGCGAGGGGTTTGACATCCTAGAAGGAATATGACTACATCCCTGCGAGGGGTTTGACATCCTAGAAGGAATATGACTACATCCCTGCGAGGGGTTTGACATCCTAGAAGGAATATGACTACATCCCTGCGGGGTTTGACATCCTAGAAGGAATATGACTACATCCCTGCGAGGGGTTTGACATCCTAGAAGGAATATGACTACATCCCTGCGAGGGTTTGACATCCTAGAAGGAATATGACTACATCCCTGCGAGGGGTTTGACATCCTAGAAGGAATATGACTACATCCCTGCGAGGGGTGTGACATCCTAGAAGGAATATGACTACATCCCTGCGAGGGGTTTGACATCCTAGAAGGAATATGACTACATCCCTGCGAGGGGTTTGACATCTAAGGAACTAGACAACCTAGAAGGAATATGACTACATCCCTGTGAGGGGTTTGACATCTAAGGAATATGACTACATCCCTGCGAGGGGTTCGACATCCTAGAAGGAATATGACTACATCCCTGCGAGGGGTTTGACATCTAAGGAATATGACTACATCCCTGCGAGGGGTTTGGCATCCTAGAAGGAATATGACTACATCCCTGCGAGGAGTTTGACATCTAAGGAAGATAGAATGATGACAACAATTATGCTTTTCTTGTAGACGTTAAAACATTATTTGCAGAAATCATGCTTACACTGAACATATTTAAAAATGCACCATTTTTGGCGTAAGACACATTATCAAAAATAGCATGTTCATACTGTAAAGTGTATCGAAATATAATCCATAGGGACGTAAAGAGCAGTAGTCATAGGGACGTGAAGAGCAGTAGTCATAGGGACGTGAAGAGCAGTAGTCATAGGGACGTGAAGAGCAGTAGTCATAGGGACGTGAAGAGCAGTAGTCATAGGGACGTGAAGAGCAGTAGTCATAGGGACGTGAAGAGCAGTAGTCATAGGGACGTGAAGAGCAGTAGTCATAGGGACGTGAAGAGCAGTAGTCAAAGGGACGTGAAGAGCAGTAGTGATAGGGATGTCGAGAGCAGTAGTCATAGGGACGTCAAGAGCAGTAGTCATAGGGACGTCAAGAGCAGTAGTCATAGGGACGTCTAGAGCAGTAGTCATAGGGACATCGAGAGCAGTAGTGATAGGGACGTCTAGAGCAGTAGTGATAGGGACGTCTAGAGCAGTAGCCATAGGGACGTCTAGAGCAGTAGTAATAGGGACATCTAGTGCAGTAGTGATAGGGACGTCTAGAGCAGTAGTCATAGGGACGTCTAGAGCAGTAGTCATAGGGACAAAGAGAGCAGTAGTCATAGGGACGTCAAGAGCAGTAGTCATAGGGACAAAGAGAGCAGTAGTCATAGGGACGTCAAGAGCAGTAGTCATAGGGACGTCTAGAGCAGTAGCCATAGGGACGTCTAGAGCAGTAGTCATAGGGACGTCTAGAGCAGTAGCCATAGGGACGTCAAGAGCAGTAGTCATAGGGACGTCTAGAGCAGTAGTCATAGGGACCTCTAGAGCAGTAGTCATAGGGACGTCTAGAGCAGTAGTCATAGGGACCTCTAGAGCAGTAGAGATAGGGACGTCTAGAGCAGTAGTCATAGGGACGTCAAGAGCAGTAGTCATAGGGACGTCGAGAGCAGTAGTCATAGGGACGTCAAGAGCAGTAGTCATAGGGATGTCAAGAGCAGTAGTCATAGGGACCTCTAGAGCAGTAGTCATAGGGACGTCTAGAGCAGTAGCCATAGGGACGTCTAGAGCAGTAGTCATAGGGATGTCTAGAGCAGTAGTCATAGGGACGTCTAGAGCAGTAGTCATAGGGACGTCTAGAGCAGTAGCCATAGGGACGTCTAGAGCAGTAGTCATAGGGACGTCTAGAGCAGTAGTCATAGGGACGTCTAGAGCAGTAGTCATAGGGACGTCTAGAGCAGTAGTCATAGGGACGTCTAGAGCAGTAGTCATAGGGACATCTAGAGCAGTAGTCATAGGGACAAAGAGAGCAGTAGTCATAGGGACCAGGGTTTCCTCTGGGTCAATTTTAGTTTGCGCCAGCAAATTCGCCATTCAGAAAAAGTTGGCTCCAATGGCTCCAATGTTGGAGCCAGCAGTCTATAGTGCCATATTCAATCAGACATCTGGTATGTGCTGATGTTAAACAAGTTGTCATCTTGTGTGCATATACTACTGTTAATTACTTGTACTTCTGCTGTAGTTGTCTACATGTACTTATGAATAAATATATACTGTGTAACTTATTACCTACCAATCATAAAAAATCAAATTTGGAAAATGCACTAAGACTAACTAGGCATATTATTGCACCCACTACATTCTAAATTCGCGTTTTGATACAGTTTTACGTTTGTAGGGACTATTAGTCTAAACTGAAGGTGTTTCAGTACTTTCATGGTTGGAAATTGTCTGGGCCGAAGCATATTCTGGGGTTTCATGATTTGCAGAATTATTGTGCTTGGAAACTAAACCTATTTCAGTAGTGGGCATTTCCCGACATATGACGTACTTACTTATCTGTATCACCTGAACGCTTTTCGTTGTACATAATTGTAACAAGTAAAAGCGTCTCGTCAATGAACAAGTACTCGGTGATCTTGTACATTTTATCCCTGCAGAAAGGTCCATATAATCTGCTGTCAAAATATTGTTGCGTCACAGAAAACGCATTCAGTGATTCTCATTGCGTCTCTGGCCATTTCATTGCATCAAAACCGCAAGAAACGCACAGTGAGAAAACACTGCATTATCAAATTCTGATGTACAGAAATATCTGTGCTAATCAGTTGTAGGATTAAAGACCGCCATTTAATCCAATTAATTATCCGTAATTAAAATGTCACCAACTTCTCAACACCCCATGCAATCAAGTGCCAAACAGCTGATTTCCAATAAACAAATGCTTGTCATCATCGCACGCGTGACCGCACACGCAACCTTCACTTTCATGGATTTTCGGCCGATTATGTTTCTTGAAAAATGTTATTTTGCCGATATTTATGGCATGCGCCAATTTTCGCCAACTAAAATTTTTTAGAGCCAGATTTAATTTTTATGCGCATTTGGCGACAAATGCGACCGACAGCGGGAACCCTGAGGGACATCTAGAGCAGTAGTCATAGGGATGTCTAGAGCAGTAACCATACTAGATAATAGATACCTCACCATGTGGTCTGAAGTTCGGCATTATAGATAACTCACCATGTGGTCTGAAGTTAGGCATTATAGATAACTCACTGTGTGGTCTGAAGTTCGGCATTATAAATAACTCACCGTGTGGTCTGAAGTTCGGCATTATAGATAACTCACCGTGTGGTCTGAAGTTCGGCATTATAAATAACTCACCGTGTGGTCTGAAGTTTGGCATTATAGATAACTCACAATGTGGTCTGAAGTTAGGCATTATAGATAACTCACTGTGTGGTCTGAAGTTTGGCATTATATATAACTCACCATGTGGTCTGAAGTTCGGCATTATAGATAACTCACCATGTGGTCTGAAGTTCGGCATTATAAATAACTCACCGTGTGGTCTGAAGTTTGGCATTATAGATAACTCACCATGTGGTCTGAAGTTCGGCATTATAGATAACTCACAATGTGGTCTGAAGTTAGGCATTATAAATAACTCACTGTGTGGTCTGAAGTTCGGCATTATAGATAACTCACCGTGTGGTCTGAAGTTCGGCATTATAAATAACTCACCGTGTGGTCTGAAGTTCGGCATTATAGATAACTCACCGTGTGGTCTGAAGTTTGGCATTATAGATAACTCACCATGTGGTCTGAAGTTCGGCATTATAAATAACTCACCGTGTGGTCTGAAGTTCGGCATTATAGATAACTCACCATGTGGTCTAAAGTTCGGCATTATAGATAACTCACCATGTGGTCTGAAGTTCGGCGCTATAAAGGAGTTGCCTTCCTCTAGCACATCCCCATCTATAGGTCTGTAGTCGAGACTGTAAACACGATGGGCCGTCTTGTACTCATCATCTAGATACTTACTCTGTCAAATACAAACACGTTCAAACATACAACTTCAATCATAGAAATAGTCAACCATAGATGTAGTATATTTCTATACACACTATGTACAGATAAATCACAGGAGTGGCGCCAGGGCTCATCTACGGGCAAAATGGGTGAAATAGTCGCCCTAGGAACATCGACACAAACCTTGTCCAGTAAGCTACACTAGCCAATATTAAGCACTCCTATTCAAATGTTGTATTTAATGGTCATATGTGTTTTTTAACCCTATTTTGTTGAAATTTATTAAATAACACCATTTAATGGTGCAATCATGCAGTTCTCCCAAGAGTGTCACCTAGTATAAGCGCTGGGAGCATGTCAGTGCTTAAATTCATTCATTTTGACTGCCTTAGATAACCCGCAATGGCTACAAATGGATCTGTAGTCAAGTGGTTAACACGTTGGACTGGTAATCCAGGGTCTTTCTGATAGGACTTTAAACCGAGGTCTTGTGTCGGTGCTTTACACTGTGCACGTAAAAGAACCAGAGGATACTCTGGAATGGGTCTCTGTCTGTATCATTGCACTATCCTCCAAAATCTAAAATGACTAATCTCTTCAGGAGGCGTCGCTCATATGGGCAACCGGTAGCGACGATAAATAAATGTAAAACACACACACACGCAATGGCAGTTCATACATTCAAATATTATTGGATAAGACAGATGGTGATTACATATAGTAAATCAAGTATAAACTATATATACGGTAATACAAACCCAGATGGTGATTACATATAGTATATCAAGTATAAACTATATATACGGTAATACAAACCCAGATGGTGATTACATATAGTATATCAAGTATAAACTATATATACGGTAATACAAACCCAGATGGTGATTACATATAGTATATCAAGTATAAACTATATATACGGTAATACAAACCCAGATGGTGATTACATATAGTATATCAAGTATAAACTATATATACGGTAATACAAACCCAGATGGTGATTACATATAGTATATCAAGTATAAACTATATATACGGTAATACAAACCCAGATGGTGATTACATATAGTATATCAAGTATAAACTATATATACGGTAATACAAACCCAGATGGAATGCTAGGATTTATATATTTATTGATGCAAGCTATATATTCCACTAAATTATTCAGGAGGTGGGGACATTAACCCCATGTTACTGCAAGTATATATATAACCTATCTATAACCTATCTATGACCTATATATAACCTATCTATAACCTATCTATGACCTATATATAACCTATCTATAACCTATCTATGACCTATATATAACCTATCTATAACCTATATATAACCTATATATAACCTATCTATAACCTATCCATAACCTATCTATAACCTATCTATAACCTATCTATAACCTATATATAACCTATATATAACCTATCTATATCTATAACCTATATATAACCTATATATAACCTATATATAACCTATCTATAACCTATCTATAACCTATATATAACCTATATATAACCTATATAACCTATCTATATCTATAACCTATATATAACCTATATATAACCTATCTATAACCTATCTATAACCTATATATAACCTATATATAACCTATCTATAACCTATCTAACCTATCTATAACCTATCTATAACCTATATATAACTATATATAACCTATCTATAACCTATATATAACCTATCTATATCTATAACCTATATATAACTATATATAACCTATCTATATCTATAACCTATATATAACCTATCTATAACCTATCTATAACCTATATATAACCTATATATAACCTATCTATAACCTATATATAACCTATATATAACCTATCTATATCTATAACCTATATAACCTATCTATATCTATAACCTATATATAACCTATCTATAACCTATCTATGACCTATATATAACCTATCTATAACCTATCTATGACCTATATATAACCTATCTATAACCTATCTATGACCTATCTATAACCTATCTATAACATATCTATAACCTATATATAACCTATATAACCTATCTATAACCTATATATAACCTATCTATACCTATCTATAACCTATCTATATAACCTATATATAACCTATCTATAACCTATCTATAACCTATATATAACCTATCTATAACCTATATATAACCTATATATAACCTATATATAACCTATATATACCTATATAACCTATATATAACCTATCTATACCTATCTATAACCTATATATAACCTATATATAACCTATCTATAACCTATCTATAACCTCTATAACCTATCTATATCTATAACCTATATATAACCTATCTATAACCTATCTATAACCTATATATAACCTATCTATAACCTATATATAACCTATCTATAACCTATATATAACCTATATATAACCTATATATAACCTATCTATAACCTATCTATAACCTATCTATAACCTATATATAACCTATCTATAACCTATATATAACCTATATATAACCTATATATAACCTATATATAACCTATCTATATCTATAACCTATATATAACCTATCTATAACCTATATATAACCTATATATAACCTATCTATAACCTATCTATAACCTATATATAACCTATATATAACCTATCTATAACCTATATATAACCTATCTATAACCTATATATAACCTATCTATAACCTATATATAACCTATCTATATCTATAACCTATCTATAACCTATCTATAACCTATATATAACCTATCTATAACCTATATATAACCTATATATAACCTATCTATAACCTATCTATAACCTATCTATAACCTAAGATTCTAGATAAGAAATGGCCTTACACGTATTTCTGTCAATAATTCCGCAGCTAACCCATCAATTCCGAGAAGCACCAAGTTCAAGGGCCGTACTATTGGCCCTGAAGATATCGAGTCGGGGGTGTGCTGGGATCTGAGAATGTATAAAAGTACAAACATCAAAGAAAAGTATGACAAATCCATTCCGGGGAATGTTGAAGATTTTTGTAACTGTACAAACTGCCACGAATTATATATATAGCCCAGAATTGATCTGTAGTCCAGTGGTAAAACGCTGGACTGGTAATCCAGGGATCGCAGGTTCGATCCCCCGTCTGACCCTAATAAAATTAACAGTCTTTCAGATGGGACATTAAACCGAGGTCTCGTGTCGGTGCTTTACACCGTGCACGTAAAAGAACCAGAGGAGACTCTGGAATGGGTCTCTGTCTGTATCATTGCACTATCCTCCAAACATCTAAAATGACTAATATCTTCAGGAGGCGTCGCTCATATGGGCAACTGGTAGCGACGATAAATAAACGTAAAAACACACAAAATAGTATGTTGTCATACAAGTTGACAGTGATTTGCAAGTGGTAAAGCAAAAGTAATCCAATTGAGTTACTTAATCAGGCTGTCCAATTAGCGCAGTGGTTAGTGCGCTCGCTTCTCACAAATATGACCCTGGTTCGATCCTCAGACTGGGAAGTATGTGAGATGATATGGTGGTCGCCTGCTCGGACAGATGGGTTTTCTCCGGGTACACCGGTTTCCTCCCACACAAACGACCACATTTACGCTTTCATCGGCGCCAACAAGAATGATTAATATAAGTTGTTAAAGCTTGTTTCGCAATCGTTGTAAAATAAATAAAGTTTAAACTAATTGAGTTATCATCTTATAAAGGTTACAAACATAAGTTCTTAAAATGTTTGTTCCCAGCCAGACATACTGAATATGTTGATAACTGTAAAGCATTCTTATCCTCGATCACGCTTTTCCTTCAACTGAGGCCTGATGAGCAAATTTCATAACTGGTGATTTTAATGCTTTTTAATTTTATGAATGTTAAGTACGATCGATGTTAAGTCGTGATAGCGCAGTAGTAGCACGTTCGCTTCAGGAGTTCGAACCCCGCTGGAGCGGTTACGATTGTGCCCTTAGGCAAGGCATTTAAATTCCACATACCTCCTCTCTCCCTCTCGTGGCAATAGATTCCATCAGGAATGAGGTCTCGAGAGTGATTGATATAGGTTGTAAGAACTTGTTTCGCAATCAAGCTAAAATAATTTGTGGAGTTGTTATTGTGTAGATTATTGGCATGGAGTTATTGTGTAGATTATTGGTGTGGAGTAGTTATTGTGTAGAATATTGGCATGGAGTTGTTATTGTGTAGATTATTGGTGTGGAGTTGTTATTGTGTAGATTATTGGCATGGAGTTGTTATTGTGTAGATTATTGGCGTGGAGTTGTTGTTGTGTAGATTATTGGCATAGAGTTGTTATTGTGTAGATTATTGGTGTGGAGTTGTTGTTGTGTAGATTATTGGTGTGGAGTTGTTATTGTGTAGATTATTGGCATGGAGTTGTTATTGTGTAGATTATTGGCGTGGAGTTGTTATTGTGTAGATTATTGGTGTGGAGTTGTTATTGTGTAGATAATTGGTGTGGAGTTGTTATTGTGTAGATTATTGGCATGGAGTTGTTATTGTGTAGATTATTGGCATGGAGTTGTTATTGTGTAGATTATTGGCGTGGAGTTGTTATTGTGTAGATTATTGGTGTGGAGTTGTTATTGTGTAGATAATTGGTGTGTAGATTATTGTGTAGATTATTGGCATGGAGTTATTATTGTGTAGATTATTGGTGTGGAGTTGTTATTGTGTAGATTATTGGCATGGAGTTGTTATTGTGTAGATTATTGGTGTGGAGTTGTTATTGTGTAGATTATTGATGTGGAGTTGTTATTGTGTAGATTATTGGTGTGGAGTTGTTGTTGTGTAGATTATTGGTGTGGAGTTGTTATTGTGTAGATTATTGGTGTGGAGTTGTTATTGTGTAGATTATTGGCGTGGAGTTATTATTGTGTAGACTATTGGTGTGGAGTTGTTATTGTGTAGATTATTGGTGTGGAGTTGTTATTGTGTAGATTATTGGTGTGGAGTTGTTATTGTGTAGATTATTGATGTGGATATGTTATTGTGTAGATTATTGGTGTGGAGTTGTTATTGTGTAGATTATTGGCGTGGAGTTATTATTGTGTAGACTATTGGTGTGGAGTTGTTATTGTGTAGACTATTGGTGTGGAGTTGTTATTGTGTAGATTATTGGTGTGGAGTTGTTATTGTGTAGACTATTGGTGTGGAGTTGTTATTGTGTAGATTATTGGTGTGGAGTTGTTATTGTGTAGATTATTGGTGTGGAGTTGTTATTGTGTAGATTATTGGTGTGGAGTTGTTATTGTGTAGATTATTGGTGTGGAGTTGTTATTGTGTAGATTATTGGCATGGAGTTGTTATTGTGTAGATTATTGATGTGGAGTTGTTATTGTGTAGATTATTGGTGTGGAGTTGTTATTGTGTAGATTATTGGTGTGGAGTTGTTATTGTGTAGATTATTGATGTGGATATGTTATTGTGTAGATTATTGGTGTGGAGTTGTTATTGTGTAGATTATTGGCGTGGAGTTATTATTGTGTAGACTATTGGTGTGGAGTTGTTATTGTGTAGACTATTGGTGTGGAGTTGTTATTGTGTAGACTATTGGTGTGGAGTTGTTATTGTGTAGATTATTGGTGTGGAGTTGTTATTGTGTAGATTATTGGTGTGGAGTTGTTATTGTGTAGATTATTGGTGTGGAGTTGTTATTGTGTAGATTATTGGCATGGAGTTGTTATTGTGTAGATTATTGGTGTGGAGTTGTTATTGTGTAGATTATTGGTGTGGATATGTTATTGTGTAGATTATTGGTGTGGATATGTTATTGTGTAGATTATTGGCATAGAGTTGTTATTGTGTAGATTATTGGTGTGGAGTTGTTATTGTGTAGATTATTGGTGTGGAGTTGTTATTATGTAGATTATTGGCATGGAGTTGTTATTGTGTAGATTATTGGCATGGAGTTATTGTGTAGATTATTGGTGTGGAGTTGTTATTGTGTATATTATTGGTGTGGATATGTTATTGTGTAGATTATTGGCATGGAGTTGTTATTGTGTAGATTATTGGTGTGGAGTTGTTATTGTGTAGATTATTGGTGTGGATATGTTATTGTGTAGATTATTGGTGTGGAGTTGTTATTGTGTAGATTATTGGCATGGAGTTATTATTGTGTAGATTATTGGTGTGGAGTTGTTATTGTGTAGATTATTGGCATGGAGTTGTTATTGTGTAGATTATTGGTGTGGAGTTGTTATTGTGTAGATTATTGGTGTGGAGTTGTTATTGTGTAGATTATTGGCATGGAGTTGTTATTGTGTAGATTATTGGTGTGGAGTAGTTATTGTGTAGATTATTGGCGTGGAGTTGTTATTGTGTAGATTATTGGTGTGGAGTTGTTGTGTAGATTATTGGTGTGGAGTTGTTATTGTGTAGATTATTGGCATGGAGTTGTTATTGTGTAGATTATTGGCGTGGAGTTGTTATTGTGTAGATTATTGGCGTGGAGTTGTTATTGTGTAGATTATTGGTGTGGAGTTGTTATTGTGTAGATTATTGGTGTGGATATGTTGTGTAGATTATTGGCATAGAGTTGTTATTGTGTAGATTATTGGTGTGGATATGTTATTGTGTAGATTATTGGTGTGGATGTTATTGTGTAGATTATTGGTGTGGAGTTGTTATTGTGTAGATTATTGGCATGGAGTTGTTATTATGTAGATTATTGGTGTGGAGTTGTTATTGTGTAGATTATTGGTGTCGAGTTGTTATTATGTAGATTATTGGCATGGAGTTGTTATTGTGTAGATTATTGGCATGGAGTTATTGTGTAGATTATTGGTGTGGATATGTTATTGTGTAGATTATTGGCATGGAGTTGTTATTGTGTAGATTATTGGTGTGGAGTTGTTATTGTGTAGATTATTGGTGTGGATATGTTATTGTGTAGATTATTGGTGTGGAGTTGTTATTGTGTAGATTATTGGCATGGAGTTATTATTGTGTAGACTATTGGTGTGGAGTTGTTATTGTGTAGATTATTGGTGTGGAGTTGTTATTGTGTAGATTATTGGTGTGGAGTTGTTATTGTGTAGATTATTGGTGTGGAGTTGTTATTGTGTAGATTATTGGCATGGAGTTGTTATTGTGTAGATTATTGATGTGGAGTTGTTATTGTGTAGATTATTGGTGTGGAGTTGTTATTGTGTAGATTATTGGTGTGGAGTTGTTATTGTGTAGATTATTGATGTGGATATGTTATTATGTAGATTATTGGTGTGGAGTTGTTATTGTGTAGATTATTGGCGTGGAGTTATTATTGTGTAGACTATTGGTGTGGAGTTGTTATTGTGTAGACTATTGGTGTGGAGTTGTTATTGTGTAGACTATTGGTGTGGAGTTGTTATTGTGTAGATTATTGGTGTGGAGTTGTTATTGTGTAGATTATTGGTGTGGAGTTGTTATTGTGTAGATTATTGGTGTGGAGTTGTTATTGTGTAAATTATTGGTGGAGAGTTGTTATTGTGTAGATTATTGGCATGGAGTTGTTATTGTGTAGATTATTGGTGTGGAGTTGTTATTGTGTAGATTATTGGTGTGGAGTTGTTATTGTGTAGATTATTGGCATGGAGTTGTTATTGTGTAGATTATTGGTGTGGAGTTGTTATTGTGTAGATTATTGGTGTGGATATGTTATTGTGTAGATTATTGGTGTGGAGTTGTTATTGTGTAGACTATTGGTGTGGAGTTGTTATTGTGTAGATTATTGGTGTGGAGTTGTTATTGTGTAGACTATTGGTGTGGAGTTGTTATTGTGTAGATTATTGGTGTGGAGTTGTTATTGTGTAGATAATTGGTGTGGAGTTGTTATTGTGTAGATTATTGGTGTGGAGTTGTTATTGTGTAGATTATTGGTGTGGAGTTGTTATTGTGTAGATTATTGGTGTGGAGTTGTTATTGTGTAAATTATTGGTGGAGAGTTGTTATTGTGTAGATTATTGGCGTGGAGTTGTTTGAGCATCATGGATAATTTACTATGGCATACGGATGCACTTTAATGATTTCTTTGAGATGTAATAAAACTCAAAAGAATACTGGCAAACAGAAATGTTTTTTCAAATTGCTGGTTATTGTTATTGTAGTAATGTAAAGGAATCATACACTCGTCATGATTTAATCCCATATTATATAAAACTCATATCTTAAAGACGTTCGCAGTAGAAAATTATTATGACATGTACATTTTACGCTCACACACCGCTTGTCAAATCACAACAAAATAACATACAAACACACACAGTTTGTTTTATCGTTTAACCATAAGAAAGGGTTTTCATCCGCTAAAAGCGACAGGCGGGCAGCACAGTCTTCGGCGCGCTTGACTGCATGGTATAAAGGCCAAACGATGGACGATACTTCTGTTATCAACAAGTTAAATATTGAGTAATTCGGACAGTACTATAAATCCGGATAGTAAGGAATCGTGGCAATCTGGCCGGAGGATTGTTGAATTGGGGCACCTGGTAGACCAGTTGCGAAGATGCGTGGATTGTGGCCAGCTGTTGCACCTGGTAAACACTAAAGGAGAGAAACTCTTACCGTTTCGGGTCTGTGTTGTTTTTAGGTATATGTTTTGTTTTAGTATTCAGAAACAATATCTCAATGAAGGTGTTTAAGGAATTATTAACTTGGAGAATCTGGAGTTGAGAACAATTTGAAGTTGAGATGTTTTATGGAATTTTAGTTTATACAAATTTATTTTAGCTTGATTGCGAAACAAGTTCTTACAACTTAGATTAATCCCTCTCGAGACATCATTCCTGATGGAATAGGATAGAGAAGAGGCAATGTGGAATTTAAATGCTTTGCCTAAGGACACAATTGTAACCGGCTGCAGCTGGGCACGAACACTCCAGGCCTATCGCACCTGAAGTGAACGCAGTATCACGACTTCCACAATTTGACATAGTTACGACCTCAATACACACCTAATTTGGCCTCTTAAGACAGGTGGTATCTTTATTGAGGTACTCTCTTGGGCAGGTTTGACTGTATTAATCAGTGTTATCATATATGGGGCTTAGTTTTAAATATTATCACAATATTTTCATTTTTATGATAGAAAAGTTACCTCCAATACATTACGTTACTTATTTCTTGTGTCACATGCATTAGATCTTCTATAATGTTGTAAAAGTTATTTGTATGTAATAATATGCCTGTGGTAAGCTTACATAGATATCCAACAGTTTTAAAGAAAGTGAGAAAATTGGCATGTTACAAATTAATTCATAAAAAACCCGAAGAATGCCAATTTTATTTAATATTTTACTTAGGCATACATAGAACTAATGAATTATTGTAAAAAAAATATATTTGAAATTATATCCTAATTATTACATGAAAAACACACAAAAATCAAAAATGGAAAATTCATGATTTAGGATTATTGTATTCTAAATATGCATATTTTATGTTTGTAGTTACATGCACTTATGATTATCAGTCATATTTAACATATTACTATATATCAATACACACATAATAATTGCAAATAGTTTTTTATTTTACACTTATAACCAAAATGTGAAATTATTGACTGAAATGGAAAATA
Organism: Archivesica marissinica; assembly: GCA_014843695.1. Classification (NCBI taxonomy): domain Eukaryota; kingdom Metazoa; phylum Mollusca; class Bivalvia; order Venerida; family Vesicomyidae; genus Archivesica; species Archivesica marissinica. The sequence goes on from CM026402.1 coordinate 71,003,868, forward strand.
GGCATGTTATAAAAAAATTAATTTAAAAAAATCGAAGTCATTAGCATATCAATTTTATTTCATATTTTGGTTACCGTATTTAGCTATGTATAGTGCGCACATTTCTTACTGAAATCCTCATCCATTTTATCTACTGCGCATTATACACCAGTACAGACATCAGGACATTTTTTTCCGGACCAAAATTTCATGAAATTCGACACGAACACAGTCATTCTATAATTTGTTACATTCGACAAACGTTATAAACTAGCTATTAAAACCAGTTGCCGATAGTCTATATAAATAAATGAAATGAATAAGACCACAAAATTAGCATATATTGCGTTTATTTTGGCAAACTTTGAAGAATTTAATTGAAATTACTAAATGCATAAAAAAATGGCGATTTGATAACATCACATGGTTTTATCGTATGTAATATTTCCCGTACTTTTCGCGTACTTCGCCGCATAAAGCGACGCTGCCTTCGTACGATATCATAGAGGTAAAGAAACTTTGTAATTATAGTTTATTTGATTTAATATACCGTATGTTTTTAAATACAACATGATTAAAGACACGATGTGTTGGTTATTTTTACGGGAAATATTTACTATGTACAATGCATTGCATAAAAAAAAAACTTTTTATGGCTGCAGTATTTCAATGGCAAATAGCAGTCAGTTATCTTTCTTGGCAGCCGCTAGGGGCGCCACTGTACCCGGTCCTGGAATTCTCGCAGAATAAACATCATTAACATGGCATCGAAGTTCGGTCTTATGACAATACCACAGTTAAAATCGGAATTAAAGAAGAGAAATGCAAAGCAGACAGGAAGGAAAATGGATTTGGTTGAAAGGTATTAATTTTGCTTCAGATTTTAGCGTAATAAGCAATAAAGACCGAGAAATGCGGCGATCCTGTGAACCGTAAACACGGGTCAGGTCCGACAGTGCTAAGTTAATGCAATGGTCGATAAAACGATATGTAAAAAAAATCCTTGTAGTTGACGTTAAAAATGGTCAAGAATATGTATTCCACCCGAATTGCAACACCTAACAGAATTAAAATTGTATAACCGGGAAAAATAAACAACTTTACGGCTAGCATACGCTATTATATACGATAACTGTGTCCATAAATACATAAATGTCGAAATGGCCGTGTGGTTAGAGCGTTGATCTGTGACACGGGAGACCCGGGTTCGAATCATATCCTAATTATGTTTTTTTGTTTTGTCTTTTTCAGAACAATCTAATTGATTATGACTGATACCGAAATCAGTATTTCGCCCGTACTAACGCCTCTACGACGGTGTAATGACAATGAAGCAGGACTCTAGTTCTGCTCAATGCTACTCTTTTTCATTCTCAAGCTTTTCTTAAAAACTCAACAAGCGCTTAAACATACCATCGATGGTCTGTTGAACGTAATCATCAGCTCTGAAATGGACTGCAGTCGTCGAAGCGTAAAATCTTTATCTCAACCAGCCGATCAGAATATAGTATCAACCACGCATAAAGAACGCCTTCATCACTTGCTCCGCCCAGGGTTAGGGTCAAAACGCGTGGTTGATGTCATTATTCAGTTGGGTGGTTGAGAAAAAAGGCTTACATCTTCGAAGGCTGCCAATCTTTGAAAGATTCGTCTATCCTTCTAATCGCGTTCACCCACCCGCCTATCATAATCTTTCGGAAACTCATGTCCTCCTCTTAAATGACACTGGGGTACACAGCAGCAGGTTGAAGGCATAATTATCTATTATTTTGTGTTATTATGTACGAGCGTGTTTACATTGTTTTCTAAGGAAAGTACGATAAAATCCGAATCACTCCAAATGTATCGGGACCGGGTCAGGTGGCGCCATCTAGTTAAGAACGACAACTGACTGCTATTTGCCATTGTTTGTAGCGATAATTAATTTCGACAAACCATTCACAATGGGTCCCAGTTAATTAGGTAGGCTATTATTAGTGTTGAGAAATTTGAGCATTTGCTGACATGTTTGAGAACGTGTTGAGATGTTTGAGAACGATATGCATGTAATTTTCATGAAATCATGCCTGAGTGCGTTACCGTTCCTCGATGAGGTATCTCGAGTGATTAATAAAAGTTGTAAAAATCACGGAGCACAATTTTTAGCGATTCTTGAGAAATGTTAAATTTTGACTTGGAAAATTGCGTTTTTCACGTGCGCAGTATACATCGGAACTCAGTTTTTCCCCCCGATTTTCGTGCCAAATCGTGGGTGCGCATTATACACGATAGCGCACTATACATAGCTAAATACGGTAGTAATACATAGTACTAGTGATGTACCAAGTATGAACAAATTCTATTATTGTAAACTTTTTAAACACCTTTAAAATTCCAAAACTAGCTTCAGAAAATTTGGCATGAAATCATGAGTGTGGGAGACCGGCGTTTTTATAAGCCCTGTATATGTATATATAATAAACCATTTTGGACGCCATCTTGGATTTCTACGAACGCCACAATTTATGCCACATGTGTGACAAACTTCAGATATTTACAAACATTTTGGTATAACTTTGTTATCTGACCTGGTAAGGTTGAACATTTCGTATAGCCTGAAAGTCACCTAACCATTGTATGTTATATGAAGATGAAAATAAATAATAAAAAACAACACACCATCCCATTTTGCTTACCTCTCATTAGGCACAAGTCGTCGTTCATTTCTAAGTATATGCGAGACCTGACACTCGGTACACGTGCAGTCTTCCGACATGGACGTGTGAAAGAAGCACCGATCAACAGACGGTTTCTCCAGGAACACAACGTGATTTAACAACATAACCTTCCGATCATCCTCCAGCTTGTGAAATTTTCGAAATCTGTAATAAACATTGTTTATCATATCGTTTATCAGCAAAAAACACCGTTTATCATATCATTTATCAGCATCATTATTCGGGGAAGGCCGTTCATGGTTTTCCGCCTATAGATATCATGTACAAGACACATGTTGACAAAATATACATGATAATCAATTGTCCAAATTTACAATACTCACAAATGGATCGATCAATTATCATAGTTGATAAATTACACGATATCACCACTTGGACTTGTTCACGAATCTGAATTATCACAACTTACAGATGCTCTATGAAATAATACAATTTATCAAGCGCTCTAATTCTCATGATACATATAATTATTTCAGTCCATGTATCCATGATTTCTGCTAATAATATTAATGTCTTCAAGACGAGCATAATCGTTGCCATCCATCCATCCATCCATCCACCCACCCACCCATTTGGTCACCATTCAATAAGAACACACTCACATTTGGTCACCATTCAATAAGAACACACTCACCTTTGGTCACCATTCAATAAGAACACACTCACCTTAGGCCACCATTCAATAAGAACACACTCACCTTAGGCCACCATTCAATAAGAACACACTCACCTTTGGTCACCATTCAATAAGAACACACTCACCTTAGGCCACCATTCAATAAGAACACACTCACCTTAGGCCACCATTCAATAAGAACACACTCACCTTTGGTCACCATTCAATAAGAACACACTCACCTTAGGCCACCATTCAATAAGAACACACTCACCTTAGGCCACCATTCAATAAGAACACACTCACCTTAGGCCACCATTCAATAAGAACACACTCACCTTAGGCCATCATTCAATAAGAACACACTCACCTTTGGTCACCCTTCAATAAGAACACACTCACCTTTGGTCATCATTCAAAGAATTATAAATAACATTGAGATCGTCTTCTGTAAGATTTTGGTTTAAATTCAAATTTCGAAATACACTAGGTCGCTCCCATAGCAGTTCTTGAAATTCTATTCTGAGTGTATTCTTTAGCTGTCGTTGAAATTCGTCATACACTTGTTGTCGTTCGTACTCTTGTAGTCCAGTATAACTTTCCTTCCCAAGAAATATTGTATAATAGTCACTTAGAAATCCACCGGGTTTATCGATATTTTTCTCTAATAACGTCCAGAACTCCGTCTTTAACCTGAAATAATACAAAAACAATCTTGAAATGGGGCCTCAGTGGTACAGTGGTTACAGTCGTTGTGAGGCCTCAGTGGTACAGTGGTGTTACAGTCGTTGTGAGGTCTCAGTGGTACAGTGGTTACAGTCATTGTGGGGCCTCAGTGGTACAGTAGTTATAGTCGTTGTGAGGCTTCGGTGGTACAGTGGTTACAGTCGTTGTGAGGTCTCAGTGGTACAGTGGTTACAGTCGCTGTGAGGCCTCAGTGGTACAGTGGTTACAGTCGTTGTGAGGTCTCAGTGGTACAGTGGTTACAGTCGTTGTGAGGTCTCAGTGGTACAGTGGTTACTGTCGGTGTGAGGCCTCAGTGGTACAGTGGTTACAGTCATTGTGAGGCCTCAGTTGTACAGTGGTTAGTCATTGTGAGGCCTCAGTGGTACAGTGGTTACAGTCGTTGTGAGGCCTCAGTGGTACAGTGGTTACAGTCGTTGTGAGGCCTCAGTGGTACAGTGGTTACAGTCATTGTGAGGTCTCAGTGGTACAGTGGTACAGTGGTTACAGTCATTGTGAGGCCTCAGTGGTACAGTGGTTACAGTCGTTGTGAGGCTTCTGTGGTACAGTGGTTACAGTCGTTGTGAGGTCTCAGTGGTACAGTGGTTACTGTCGTTGTGAGGCCTCAGTGGTACAGTGGTTACAGTCATTGTGAGGCCTCAGTTGTACAGTGGTTACAGTCATTGTGAGGCCTCAGTGGTACAGTGGTTACAGTCGTTGTGAGGCCTCAGTGGTACAGTGGTTACAGTCGTTGTGAGGACTCAGTGGTACAGTGGTTACAGTCGTTGTGAGGCCTCAGTGGTACAGTGGTTACAGTCGTTGTGAGGTCTCAGTGGTACAGTGGTTACAGTCGTTGTGAGGCCTCAGTGGTACAGTGGTTACAGTCGTTGTGAGGCTTCGGTGGTACAGTGGTTACAGTCGTTGTGAGGCTTCGGTGGTACAGTGGTTACAGTCGTTGTGAGGTCTCAGTGGTACAGTGGTTACAGTCGTTGTGAGGCCTCAATGGTACAGTGGTTACAGTGGTTAACTTCAAATCACTTTCCTTTCACCACTGCGGGTTTGAATCCCACTGGGGGGGGGTTCGAATTATTTCATGTGATAAAAGTATCCAGCTGGCTTGTGGAAGATCGTGGTACTACCCGGGTAGTAAACTAAAAGTGCATCCATTATAACTTACAATGCACCGACAGCTATCTAACAGTGCATCCATTATAACTTACAATGCACTGACAGCTATCTAACAGTGTATCCATTATAACTTACAATGCACCGACAGCTATCTAACAGTGCATCCATTATAACTTACAATGCACCGACAGCTATCTAACAGTGCATCCATTATAACTTACAATGCACCGACAGCTATCTAACAGTGCATCCATTATAACTTACAATGCACTGACAGCTATCTAACAGTGCATCCATTATAACTTACAATGCACTGACAGCTATCTAACAGTGCATCCATTATAACTTACAATGCACTGACAGCCACCTAACAGTGCATCCATTATAACTAAACAGTGCATCAATTATAACTTACAATGCACTGACAGCTATCTAACAGTGCATCCATTATAACTTGCAATGTACTGACAGCAACCTAACAGTACATCCATTATAACTTGCAATGTACTGACAGCAACCTAACAGTGCATCCATTATAACTTGCAATGCACCAACAGCTACCTAACAGTGCATCCATTACAACTTGCAATGTACTGACAGCAATCTAACAGTGCATCCATTATAACTTACAATGCACTGACAGCTACCTAACAGTGCATCCATTATAACTTACAATGCACTGACAGCTACCTAACAGTGCATCCATTATAACTTGCAATGTACTGACAGCTACCTAACAGTGCATCCATTATAACTTGCAATGCACCAACAGCTACCTAACAGTGTATCCATTATAACTTGCAATGCACCGACAGCAATCTAACAGTGCATCCATTATAACTTGCAATGTACTGACAGCTATCTAACAGTGCATCCATTATAATTTACAATGTACTGACAGCTATCTAACAGTGCACCCATTATAACTTACCATGCACCGACAGCTACCTAACAGTGCATCCATTATAACTTACAATGCACTGACAGCTATCTAACAGTGCATCCATTATAACTTATAATGCACTGACAGCTATCTAACAGTGCATCCATTATAACTTACAATGCACCGACAGCTATCTAACAGTGCATCCATTATAACTTGCAATGTACCGACAGCTATCTAACAGTGCATCCATTATAACTTACAATGCACCGACAGCTATCTAACAGTGCATCCATTATAACTTACAATGCACTGACAGCTATCTAACAGTGCATCCATTATAACTTACAATGTACCGACAGCTATCTAACAGTGCATCCATTATAACTTACAATGCACTGACAGCTATCTAACAGTGCATCCATTATAACTTACAATGCACTGACAGCTATCTAACAGTGCATCCATTATAACTTGCAATGCACCAACAGCTATCTAACAGTGCATCCATTATAACTTGCAATGCACCAACAGCTATCTAACAGTGCATCCATTATAACTTACAATGCACTGACAGCTATCTAACAGTGCATCCATTATAACTTGCAATGCACCAACAGCTACCTAACAGTGTATCCATTATAACTTGCAATGCACCGACAGCAATCTAACAGTGCATCCATTATAACTTGCAATGCACCAACAGCTATCTAACAGTGCATCCATTATAACTTGCAATGCACCAACAGCTACCTAACAGTGCATCCATTATAACTTGCAATGCACCAACAGCTACCTAACAGTGCATCCATTATAACTTGCAATGCACCAACAGCTATCTAACAGTGCATCCATTATAACTTGCAATGCACCAACAGCTATCTAACAGTGCATCCATTATAACTTGCAATGCACCAACAGCTACCTAACAGTGCATCCATTATAACTTGCAATGCACCAACAGCTATCTAACAGTGCATCCATTATAACTTGCAATGCACCAACAGCTATCTAACAGTGTATCCATTATAACTTGCAAAGTCAGGATCCCTAGGGCGACTATTTCGCCCATATCGCCCTCTAGAATGATCCCAGTTAGATTATGGCTCAAGGTGGTATTTTCGACTGTCAAAATGCCATACGACGATACGGATTATCATTAATTAGCAAGTATGCCCTCCAGAAATAAGGCTAAGTGGATGTCGCCCTGATTTTAGGCAAAGTGGCGGGGGGGAAAGCGTGAGCCCTGGCATATTGTGTAAAGGAAACAATGATAAAAACAGAGAAACCATTAAGAGGACCTAACTAGAGGACCTAACTACTTTTAGGGAGTTTTGAGGGGCAGTAATTGACTGATGTCTCTGATACATGGACAATCCTTACTCTTCTTTCCTTTGTGCTGCCTGCAGAGCGTTGACGTGGTTACGAAAACATGTTTCTGCTTCATCGGAAGTCAGCAAATCAAATGGAAGACGAGCCTCTTGAACATCGTCCACAATATCTGTGTTAGTCCACGACTCTCCCTCCTCGCACACTTTCACGAAGAACAAGTCAAATTCATCATCACGCTTCATCTCATTCTGACACGACGTCCAACTTCTTCTACAATACACAAATATATAGTATATTCAAATATATTGTAAAATAAAATGTATAGTAAATTAAAATAAATAGTAAATTAAAATACATAGTATTAATGTATGTATGTTCCATTAATGCCAAACCCCTTGCGGGGACCTAGACATGTTTTCCTGGGCAGGCTTAGCCGACCTAAGTGGTTAACCAGTACTAAGCAATGTGTGTGAGGTGCCTTGCTCAAAAACACTACATACGTGGCCTGACCGAGTATCGAACCCGGGACCGATCGATTCCAAATCCGACGCTCTACCACTGGACCACGGACGCCACACTATAGTAACATAGTAAATGTTTTTTCATTCAAAATTATTGTCAAATTGTGTTTGACTGCGCACAAACACAGCTCATGTTGCACTAGTAGCATCGTACGATCATGAATGGGTACGACAGTGGCCCCTGATTCTGTACACTGACACAGCTCAGGTTACACTAGTAGCATCGTACGATCATGAATGGGTATGACAGTGGCCCCTGATTCTAAGTGACTTAGATTCTTATAATTTCTAATGGATAAACACATGGTAATGTAACATCTCTGACAAATCGTGTATGGAACGCCACTTTGAAGCGAAATAGTTTTTGAAGAGGAACTACTTTTTGAAGAGGAACTACTATTTGAAGCAGAACTACTTTTCGAAAAGAAAGTACATTTTGAATAGGAACTACTTTTCAAAGAGAAAATAGATTTTAAAGAGGAACTACTTTTCAGAGAAAGTAGATTTTGAAGAGGAACCACTTTTCAAAGAGAAAATAGATTTTGAAGAGGAACTTATACTTTTTGAAGCAATATGTACTAACTGCTATCACAATTGCAACATGTACAAAGTTAATTTCAATTTCTCATAATCACTATTATTAACCCATTCAACACCAAGTAACTGACATGGACTGGTCCATGATATTTTTAGACCAATAAATTAATAACAAAATTACATTTGGATCAGTTCATTTATCAAAATGGGTAAAAAAAATTCTAAAAATATTTATATTACTTGAAAAAAGTGCAGATCCTACTTTTTTTTACAGATCTACACTTTTTTGTAAGCCAATTTAGAGGTCTGTGGTGTTGAAAGGGTTAAACTTGATATCATGAGCAAAGCTTGTATCCCTCCCTGGTGGTATACTCTCTCTGTTACACACACTGTACGCATGGAAAGGTTATATTTACTTGTAATTATCCCACTTGCTTGTATCCCTCCCTGGTGGTATACTCTCTCTGTTACACACACTGTACGCATGGAAAGGTTATATTTACTTGTAATTATCCCACTTGCTTGTATCCCTCCCTGGTGGTATACTCTCTCTGTTATACACACTGTACGCATGGAAAGGTTACATTTACTTGTAATTATCCCACTTGCTTGTATCCCTCCCTGGTGGTATACTCTCTCTGTTATACACACTGTACGCATGGAAAGGTTATATTTACTTGTAATTATCCCACTATTTGTTGCAACAAAAGCGGTATTCTGGCCTATTGTAGCCTCAACGTATCGAAAATGCACAATCATGACTATTGGTACATTGTATGTAGTTCACAGAAGAAACATGATATTCTCTGTATTACGTATCGATTGCTTGCAACGGGTCCGACGGGCAAATGTAACCATTTCTTTGGTGTGAAGAATACTTGTATTACTAATAAACTATGTGAAACAATGAAAAAACCCGTAATAATACAGGAAATGTTTGCTAGGGGAATGAACACCATAAACAACTTCCTATTTAAAGTAGATATTGTATCACTCAAGTGGATAGTACAATATCAGGCGCGTAGTTGTCTTTACGCCACAAAACCCGGGGCTTGCACATTATTTTCGGGATACTGCTGGCAACAATAATAACCAATAAAGAAGACTGGGGTCCCAGAATTGCTATAAATAGCACACATGGCGTAGGAATGGGGCCATGGCACACTCACAATATGCTAACATGATATTTTCGTTTCAATAGGCTTTTGATTTATTGCATAAGCTCGTTTAGGTTTAGATTGGTTTATATCAACTATATATATGCATAAGCTCAATTAGGCTTAGGTTTAAATTGGTTTATATCAACTATATATATGCATAAGCTCAATTAGGCTTAGGTTTAGATTGGTTTATATCAACTATATATATGCATAAGCTTGATTAGGCTTAGGTTTAGATTGGTTTATATCAACTATATATATGCATAAGCTCAATTAGGTTTAGGTTTAGATTGGTTTATATCAACTATATATATGCATAAGCTCGATTAGGTTTAGGTTTAGATTGGTTTATATCAACTATATATATGCATAAGCTTGATTAGGTTTAGGTTTAGATTGGTTTATATCAACTATATATATATGCATAAGCTCGATTAGGTTTAGGTTTATATTGGTTTATATCAACTATATATATGCATAAGCTCGATTAGGCTTAGGTTTAGATTGGTTTATATCAACTATATATATGCATAAGCTCGTTTAGGTTTAGATTGGTTTATATCAACTATATATATATATATATGCATAAGCTCGATTGCGATGAGAGATTGGTTTATATCAACTATATATATGCATAAGCTCGATTGCGACGAGAGATTGGTTTATATCAACTATATATATGCATAAGCTCGATTGCGACGAGAGATTGGTTTATATCAACTATATATATGCATAAGCTCGATTAGGTTTAGGTTCAGATTGGTTTATATCAACTATATATATGCATAAGCTCGTTTAGGTTTAGATTGGTTTATATATATATATATATATGCATAAGCTCGATTGCGACGATAGATTGGTTTATATCAACTATATATATGCATAAGCTCGATTGCGACGATAGATTGGTTTATATCAACTATATATATGCATAAGCTCGATTGTGACGGTAGATTGGTTTATATCAACTATATATATGCATAAGCTTGATTGCGATGGTAGATTGGTTTATATCAACTATATATATGCATAAGCTCGATTGCGATGGTAGATTGGTTTATATCAACTATATATATGCATAAGCTCGATTGCGACGATAGATTGGTTTATATCAACTATATATAGTCAATTTGGAATCCCTGCGTCAACATGGGACCAACAGTACTCTACCCTGTGTCACCCTGGGACCAACAGTACTCTACCCATGTCAACCGGGGACCAACATTATTCTACCCCGCGTCAACCGGGGACCAACAGTATTCTACCCCGTGTCAACCGGGGACCAACAGTACTCTACCCCGCGTCAACCGGGGACCAACAGTACTCTACGTAATTATGGTGACCGTTTCTTGCTCAAGGAAACAGTTATTGTATTTTGTGCATTTTGAATACCCATTTATCATATATTGTTAGATGGAGCATGACAGAAGACAAGCCTGCCACACTCGGTGCAACTCTAGAGCAGAGTACCCGTCTTGTATACGTTCGGGTGTTAACGGTGCTGCTAACCATGCCACCTCAGTTGAGCGAACCTTCAGCATGATGAAGAAACTCAAAGCCTACCCAAGGTCAACAATGTTCACGGACCGAATGGCAAACCTGGTAAAACTTTGTATATATAGGGAAAGAGAAATCAATATGGAAGAAATTATTAATAGATTTGCCGACGGCAAATCAAGGAGACTAGACTTCAAATAAATACATGTAGAAGAGCCTGAGTGATAATGAACGTTCATCGGGAACGCACCAACAGTTTACAATTCTTAGAGTATATAAAGCTACTATTTCATCGAGCAAGAAGGTTGGTTAACCTTTGTTTTGTTCGTGTTTACCCTAGGAACAGACCAGAAAATTATCAAAAGTTTAATGACATGAATAAATTTGTATTGCACTTGTCGTTTCATCCGAGCATCCGAGTCTAGCATATTACTCATGACTTGTTTATAGGGGGTTATAATAATATAACAGTTCAAAAGGGCGTGCACATGATTTTCAGCTGGCTACGCCGTTGAATATCGTCTCCTTCATGAGCAGGAATCATGACATACTTCGCTCTTAACCATACTTTGCTCTTAACCATAAACAATTTATACTTGTTCATGTTAGTGGGTTTTTAAAATCACATGCAGCAATGTGAAACTTGTCCATGTTAGTACAGTAAAACGGTCTTTGAGAAATGATAATGTTTGAGCTGTTTTGACAGTTCAAATATTTCAGAAAACAAACCCTTTCTAGTTCAATTTCAGTCTTGTGGGGGCTTGTTAGCGAGGCAGGAACAACAACTAGAAACAGTATGCAACTTATCACAAAATATATTGACCAATTGAAATAAATCAGAAAAACTTCTAAATGATATTGTTTTTTTGGTTACAAGTCAGTTTTATCCATCACTGGCTTCAGATACTTTGCGATCGGGGCCCCGGTATCAGCATATTCAAAATGCATGATTCTTTGACTGGCTATCAATATTATATAATTATATGCTACATACAATGTCATGTAGGCACTGAAATAATTGGTAAGCCAACTTGATAAATTTAGTCACAGAATATATTACCGAGTAATTTTCCGTAAATAGCTTTGGGACATTCCAATTTCCAGCAAATTGATTTTTTATTAGTCAATTTTCGACAATGACTAAATTTTAGCATTTACCTGTATTTTAATACTGATTGTTATTAATTGGTATCTTGTGTCATACAACATCGATAATTTGGATAATATCATCCGTCTATTTATGTTAATTATGTAAATATGTTTGCTTCTACGTCGCTGATTGGCTATGCATATTAGTGGTATTAAGTTGATTGGATTACGGCAAGTATCCGCCTATCCGGATGTCCGGGGGAGATTAGCTTAATATGCCTCACGGCATGAATTTCCAGGCTGTCAAATAACAAAACGGATTACCATTAATTAGCAATTATATCCTCCAGAAATAAGGATGTCGCCCTCATGTCTATTGTCAGTGAAGTGGCGGAAAATAAAGCGACCACCTCGCCCAAATCGCCCTCTAGCATAGGTAGGTTATAGCAAGCGAGTGGCTATATAGGTTATATCTGTGTGCTTAACAAGTAATTTGTGAATAAGGGTTTTTTTAACGTTCATGTTGTCTACTGATTGTAGTACAGATCATAAATTTCCTATCACGTGATGCATCAGCAAAATTCAAAGCTAAATCAATAGCCTCTACTTCTGCTGAAAATATAGACGCATGATCAGGTAGTCGTAATTTAGAATTATGTAATTTACTGACAGCAGCACAGCCAACTGTGTGGCTTTAGATCCATCTCTGTATATTGGTTTATAATCTGAAAACATTGTTCTGATTTCATTTAATTTTGATTTAAACATTAGCGCGTTAGTATATGATTTCAGGTTATCATAAAGTTGTAAAATAATGTTGGGTTTAGTCAGGTCAAACTGGTCGATATATCAGGTCTATACAACAATGTCTCAAAAACAAATCCTGAAAATGTTTTTTGTCAGCTTGATATGTTACCAATTGAGAAAGTTGTCACTTGTTTAACAGATGTTTTTGAAAGAATGAATTCTTTGCTCACCATCAATATACATGTAAGAAAATAATGCAAATGTATAAGATAAGAAATTGCTATTGTTCACATCATCATTCACAGGATTGTGTCCACAACTTTAGTTTATATCAGGATTTGATCAAATATCATGTCATTATCTTTTTCTAACAAAGTGATGGGCTTGGAGACATTGTTCATATGGCAACAGTTTCTAACAAAGTGATGGGCTTGGAGACATTGTTCATATGGCAACAGTTTCTAACAAAGTGATGGGCTTGGAGACATTGTTCATATGGCAACAGTTTCGAATATTTACACTATTTAATATCAAAATATAACTAATAATCCTTGAACCTTGAACTTACATGTACAGTATAAATGTAAAGAGTTATATTTTAGTCCTAACCCTTTCAACACCACAGACCTCTATATAGGCTTACAAAAAGTGTAGATCCAGATGATCAGGATCTGCATTTTTTGCAAGTAGTATTACTAATTTTAGACAAAATTACCCATCTTGATAAATGAACTGGTCCGAATGTAATTTTCTTATTCATTTATTGGTCTAAGAATATCATGGACCAGTCCATGTCAGTTACTTGGTGTTGAAAGAGTTAAATTAAAAGTTTTCTTCACATTTTTCTAAAAAATGTCCAAGCGCCCATTTTCGCATTGCGAATTCCTCTGGTCATCATTTGAGCTAGCCTTTTGCTAAAATTAATCATATTTGTTGCTGTCAAGCTGCGTGCCGTAATCAGCAGACCATAGTCTATACATTATTATTGGTTGGTAAACGGCCAGGGGAACAATTGAGCATAAGGTGATATCCACCATTTTGTACATTGTGATGGTACACATTACATATAGCTGGAACAAAGCAAATGACACATGTCAATATTTAAACCTAGACCACTATACTAGCCCTAGTCTGGTCAGCAACCATTGACAGTAATTGATAAGTCAGTGGCTTGTATAAAATATAGATCAAGTTAAAAATCATTCTTAAGGTTCGATATCCTGTCTGACCCTAATAATATTAACAATCTTTCACATTGGACTTTATAGCGAGATCTTGTGTCAGCGTTTTAAAGGACCAGAGGAGACTCTGGAATGGGTCTCTGTCTGTACACGCTGTCGTTCACCAATGGTGCCAAATGCGAGAAAGATAAAATACTTGTGCTAAATGTCGTGAATTGGAGAAAATATTTGGCGCCAACATTAAAAAAAAATGTTTGTTGTCAGCTGCCAAATATCCTAATTATGTTGCCTATGAAATTATTGGTCCACAACACAATAACAGCTGATCCAGGAGGCTTTGTGAATGGTGACACAAAGTTGTTCATTGAGGATTATAAACTAAATGGGATTGTTTTCATAAGAGACTGGAGTGTGTGTTTTACATTTATTTATCGTCGCTACTGGTTGCCCATATGAGCTCCTGAAGAGATTAGTCATTTTAGATTTTGGAGGATAGATAGTGCATGATACAGACAGACCCATTCCAGAGTCTCCTCTGGTTCTTTTACGTGCACGGTGTAAAGCACCGACACGAGACCTCGGTTTAACGTCCCAACTGAAAGACTGTTAATTTTATTACGGTCAGACGGTGGATCGAACCTGCGATCCATGGATTACCAGTCCAGCGTGTTACCACTGGACTACAGATCCGTCCGTAAGAGACTGGATGATAATGTGTTAATTCATATACCCCCATTTAGCAAACGACCTGCTATTTGTCCTAAAAAAATTCACGCCCCATTGAATGCTGTAAATTTGCTGTACATACCGTAAATCACTACATAATTATGTCTAGATCTTAAATGCCATGATACCTACCTATCTCCGATAGTCTCAAGATCGGGCAGGAAGTGGGACAGCACATCGGGAAGGCGTTTCAGGAACAGATTCTGTTTGTGTTTCACCAACTCATCACGTAAATGACGCGTGTGTTTTTTGACTAGGCTGCGAGCTTGATCAGTTCCGAATAAATCCACAAAATGTTGGTAGTCGGGCTCTTGTTCTAGCTTTCTTCGTGCACTTACCCAATTAATTTTGGAGTCAGTGATTTTATTTCGCAATAAATTTCTGAATGCCTCTTGAGCAACTTCCATGACTTCCCGCTTGGCTTTAGAAGCCTCACTAAATGCAATAACCTTAGTTCGTGTCTTAGCCTTGTCCGTCATCATGTGACCTAGTAACAAGAAAGCCGCTTCCACATTCACATTGTCATGAGCCGATGTTTCCACTATAGGGATGCTACTTTTAAACTCTTTTCGAGTCAATAATTTCTCAACTTCCCGCATATAGTCGGTGGCAACAGTGTCTGATTTAGTAGTAGCAAGCACTATTGGTTTCTTCGACTTCATGGCGTTGTTTAAAAGGACACCACAGAATTCTATCTGTTTATCGAGGCTTCTGTCTGCTACTTTGCTGATGTCAAAGCAGCAAAGAATGCCATCAATGCCAAGCTTGCCATCCGGCATCAACTTCTGTTCATAAACACTGTCGGTCTCCATACCTGAAATAAACATGGTTTGGATGATTTTTATTGTTCTATAATTTCACATTTAGGCCATTCTTAAACAAGAAATATCACAGGTGATGAATGCCCCCCCCCCCCCACCATAGCCGAAGTAGTTACAGCCCGGAATGGAAATATTGACATGGACGAACACACAGACAGTGCGAAAACTATGTGACTCCCTTTAGGGGCATAAACAATTGTTTGTTTGGCATAACGCGACCCAGAGAGTACACATCAATGTCAATTATTCTTAGTGCTGACGTTAAAGAGGGAACTCCTAGTCAGGAGGAACGCGGCAAATGTATGCGGAAATTGCAGCGAAATGATGCGGCCGGGTTGATATTTGCGGCGATTTTCCCGGGTTGCGAGGACTGCAGCGTTTTCTTTTATTGACATAAGAGCGCCTATACATCTATTTGTGCACAACAATTATACCGGTATGCGCTTCACAATTAAATTAGGATTATCGATGTGTTCATATTGAGTAATTATCTTTTATCCTTTCATCAACATAGGATCAAATGCGTTTGACATACCTGTGTGTAATGATAAAATGATAGTATTGACAAATTACGTGTTCGCATTTAATCTGTTAATTATGGCGGTATAAAACACTTTCATGATAACATAGGTGTAGTATTATATTTAATCTGTTAATTACGGCAGTATAAAACACTTTCATGATAACATAGGTGTAGTATTATATTTAATCTGTTAATTACGGCAGTATAAAACACTTTCATGATAACATAGGTGTAGTATTATATTTAATCTGTTAATTACGGCAGTATAAAACACTTTCATGATAACATAGGTGTAGTATTATATTTAATCTGTTAATTACGGCGGTATAAAACACTTTCATGATAACATAGTACATAGTACTACACGTATTATATTTAATCTGTTATGGTAATGATGACGAGTAGGAAGCCAATTATAAACGGACGGATGATAAACGGACGGATGATAAACGGATGGATGATAAACGGACGGATGATAAACGGACGGATGATAAACAGATGGATTATAAATGGACGGATGATAAATAGATGGATGATAAACGGACGGATGATAAACGGACGGATGATAAACGGACGGATGATAAACAGACGGATTATAAATGGACGGATTATAAATGGATGGATGATAAATAGACGGATGATAAACGGACGGATGATAAACGGACAGATGATAACATAAACGTGTTTGTGTAAATTAGCCTCGTTAATTGCTAACATCCTTAAAACAACATATAGCGGTGACACATGTGAAATATTTATTATGACCCACAACCATGTGCTAATTTGGGTAATTAAGTACTATTTAGTCACATAAAATTACTAATGTACTTTTTGAGGCAGTGCCCAATTTAACCGTAATCGTTACGACAAATATCTAAAAACACAAACATTCACTTATGCCTATGAATCATGAATGGAAAAACCCATCAAACGCCCGCGTAACTCATACATGTATATTTATGTCACTGACGTGGACATGGACAGTGAGAAAACTATGTGACTCCCTTTAGTGGCATAAAATATTGTTTGTTTGGCATAACGCGACCCAGAGAGTTTCTGATGGGGAGGTACAGTACACATCAGAAGGAAAAGTCAAATATGCCGAAACATGTCAATTATTCTTAGTGCTGACGTTAACCCATTTCATTCTGGATACCGTTCAAACAGTATTTGCAAAGAAAATAGAGCCACGGAACGTTCCGTCTGATCAGGCTCTATGCTGTTTGCTATTCAGATGATATTGCTAAGACACTTGGCTATGTAGCCAACAACATAGATCCTGATCAGCACGCAGCGTCATGCTGCGGCTGATCTGGATCTATGTTGTTTGCAAAAGCCTTTAAACGTATTCAGAATGAGAGAGGGTTAAAGAGGGGAGAAACTCGTCCATGGAAACAATGTGTATCTTATCATTCTTATGTAATCCTGTCCATGGAAACAATGTGTATCTTATCATTCTTATGTAATCCTGTCCTGGAAACAATGTGTATCTTATCATTCTTATGTAATCCTGTCCATGGAAACAATGTGTATCTTATCATTCTTATGTAATCCTGTCCTGGAAACAATGTGTATCTTATCATTCTTATGTAATCCTGTCCATGGAAACAATGTGTATCTTATCATTCTTATGTAATCCTGTCCATGAAAACAATGTGTATCTTATCATTCTTATGTAATCCTGTCCATGGAAACAATGTGTATCTTATCATTCTTATGTAATCCTGTCCTGGAAACAATGTGTATCTTATCATTCTTATGTAATCCTGTCCTGGAAACAATGTGTATCTTATCATTCTTATGTAATCCTGTCCTGGAAACAATGTGTATCTTATCATTCTTATGTAATCCTGTCCTGGAAACAATGTGTATCTTATCATTCTTATGTAATCCTGTCCTGGAAACAATGTGTATCTTATCATTCTTATGTAATCCTGTCCATGGAAACAATGTGTATCTTATCATTCTTATGTAATCCTGTCCATGGAAACAATGTGTATCTTATCATTCTTATGTAATCCTGTCCTGGAAATTAGAACTATTGATCTTAACGGAACCACCTACAAAACTCAAACTCTGTTTGCAATGGGCAAGACGTGCGATCGTTTATTCATTGTAATGACGAGGTTAATTGCAAGTTCATACATATAGTCGAATATATGAAACATAGCCTCGGCATCTGTATCCAATGTACCTGTACCTCTGGGATGTTTCTTCATATATTTTACTAACAACATATATTTGATTGTTTATAGATTAAAATATTTTCCAAACGATAATATATTCGTACCCAGTTTTACGTGTTATACTGCATGATACTAATAAAAATAACAAATCTGAATTCAATTCAATTATTACATTTAAATCAATATGGAAACCCGTTCCCGAAACAAATCAAATCTGACTAGCGAAATGATCTAAGCCTAGCATAGAACTGCCAATCAATCAAACCATATCACATGACCAAACACGCACTCATAGTCATGTGATCATCTTTAATATGCACAAATAATTCACACACACAGTTTTGTGCAAAGTATCGTTAAGACATGTATACGTTCTGAGCAGGGCGTCTAAAATTTTCAAAACCAAATCGGTCCAGGCCGAAATCGACAGTCAGGAAGGACCCCCCACCCCTCCATGTCATTTTTTATGACCCCCGATAGAAATATGTACAATCTGTGTTTTTATCATATTTAAAACAAGGCTTTTATTGTAAAGTGTGTTCATATTTTAATAGTGAAGTGCGGTTATTTATTAAAATCGATAATTGCCATGTACAACGGCCAGGGGGGGGGTACTACGGCTTAAAACAAGGACAAGGGTTGAGTTGACCAAGCTAAGAGTTCAACTTCAACTTATTACTGCCAAACAATCAGTACATGTTTATATGTCAGAGCTGCATGGGCGTATCTATGCAATAGTCTGCATATGACATCAACTCATCAAGTAAGTGTGCACTGTGTTGCAAAATCAACTTTCTAGAAACAAAACAGCGAGGGTTTGAGAGGAAAATAGATAGAACACTGAAATTCCATATCTATATTTAGACACGCACCTGTTCTAATTCAAAATTAACTCCGTAACGGTTACTTCCCTTTATGGATCACGGATTGAGAACTTAGAGCCGCAGGGAAGTATGGCTTTGGAATTATCGGACAAAAAGGCTGTGAATGGCGACCACCTGCCGACCGCGACCAGTCAAAATCATTCCCGGCAAGCCAAAATTAACCCCGAATCACCAATTAATGGTGAGAAAAATAAGTGGTCACTAGTACATCGATTTGTATGTAAACTTGTATGTCCCCTGGCCGGTTTGTATGTAAACTTGTATGTCCCCTGGCCGGTTTGTATGTAAACTTGTATGTCCCCCGGCCGGTTTGTATGTAAACTTGTATGTCCCCTGGCCGGTTTGTATGTAAACTTGTATGTCCCCTGGCCGGTTTGTATGTAAACTTGTATGTCCCCTGGCCGGTTTGTATGTAAACTTGTATGTCCCCTGGCCGGTTTGTATGTAAACTTGTATGTCCCCTGGCCGGTTTGTATGTAAACTTGTATGTCCCCCGGCCGGTTTGTATGTAAACTTGTATGTCCCCTGGCCAGTTTGTATGTAAACTTGTATGTCCCCCGGCCGGTTTGATTAGATCACTGGATTACATGTTTGTTTGTTACATGTTCTAATCTTAGAATAAGTATGCATAATTATCGACCATCGGCTCCAAGGTCAGCTTTAATCGAGTAATCACACTTTTCTTATAATCTTACAATTAAAAATCTGATCAAATGAAAAAAGGTTTTTGTTTCATTTCCCATCAAAATGTGATTATTTATCGAAGTGTTCATACAATTCGCTTTCCGAGAGCCGAATATTGGCAGTGTATTATACAGACTCATTTTATTAACACCGCATTTCATTGGTTTAACTTCGGAGGTTTCTTTTACTATTTTCAAAATAAACCAAAGAAAAAATGAGTTTATAAATGAATAATTTAACATCCGGGCAAGTTTTCAAACATTCTGGAAAAACTCCAAATTTCAAATCAGAAAAGTCGCATTGAAAACGAAGATAAGCTTAGATTTTTGTTACGATGGCTGGCGATTCTGGTGAACATAACTTATGAACATTGACGATATGTTTCGATCAGATAGCGACGATAGTGACTTTTCCTTGCTTAAGTCTGACGATCTTCCGAGCGATCTGGAGTTTTCATCCAAAAATGAAAGCTCAGAAATCGAAAACGTTGACTTACCTCAACAGACGTAGTGGACTTTGAATGTCCTGAGAAATCGCGTATACATTTGTAAATGTGACTCGCAATATATTCCAGGGAAATAGATTTTATTACATCGTGTCAATGAAGTATCCTACTTGTAAGATAAACATCTAAACTTATAAAAAACTTAAACACACTTACCTAGCTGGTCTTTGCATATGTACATAAGTTTCTCCGCTGACTGCACCTTGGTGTGCACGCATCGCTTCGTGTATGGATCGGTCCTCCCC
Source organism: Archivesica marissinica (assembly GCA_014843695.1). Classification (NCBI taxonomy): domain Eukaryota; kingdom Metazoa; phylum Mollusca; class Bivalvia; order Venerida; family Vesicomyidae; genus Archivesica; species Archivesica marissinica. The sequence goes on from CM026402.1 coordinate 71,024,552, forward strand.
GTCTTGAACGGTGTAAACGATACATCGTCTGTGAACTCTGTCTGTTCTATCACATGGAATGTGAAGTTATTCCCCTCATCAGTTTTAGTCACCTCTCCCCAGTAGAGGAAATGATCATTATTGATAACCCTTCCTCCAAAGTCTGACTGACTGAGTACAGAAATGTGCTCCATGTGGTATTGATCAGCTTCTGGGTGAATGAATCTATTGCACAAACATGACTTCCCGACCCCATATGAGCCTTTCTCCTTTTCAGTACCCGACAATCCAATCACGCTGACATTGAAAGTTCTACCGTCCGCTTTCTTAGCCATGTCTGGACTAGTTACATGTAGGTGGGCAGTTTTATACACTCATCAGGAAGACTGTCTGATGCGGTGACAGAGTGTCAGAGGTCATTATGTAACATAGTGCCAACATCTTTCTTATCACAGGAAACAGCCTTGAAGCTAAATGGAGTCACCCCATCTCTGAAAATATATAACAATACCGTTAAAACGAGTCCACACTCGCCCCATCTCTGAAAATATAGAACAATACCGTTAAAACGAGTCAACATTCAACACATCTCTGAAAATATAGAACAGTACTGTTAAAACGAGTCAACATTCAACACATCTCTGAAGGAATAGAACACTACTGTCAATGAGTCAACATTCAACACATCTCTGAAGGAATAGAACACTACTGTCAATGAGTCAACATTCAACACATCTCTGAAGGAATAGAACACTACTGTCAATGAGTCAACATTCAACGAAGGTTGTGGGGACTTCGTGGTACAATGAATAGTGTCCACATTATAACCAAGGTTGTGGGGACTTCGTGGTACAATGAATACGTGTCCACATTATAACCAAGGTTGTGGGGACTTCGTGGTACAATGAATACAGTGTCCACATTATAACCAAGGTTGTGGAGACTTCGTGGTACAATGAATACGTGTCCACATTATAACCAAGGTTGTGGGGACTTTGTGGTACAATGAATACAGTGTCCACATTATAACCAAGGTTGTGGAGACTTCGTGGTACAATGAATACGTGTCCACATTATAACCAAGGTTGTGGAGACTTCGTGGTACAATGAATAGTGTCCACATTATAACTAAGGTTGTGGGGACTTCGTGGTACAATGAATACGGTGTCCACATTATAACTAAGGTTGTGGGGACTTCGTGGTACAATGCATACGATGTTCACATTATAACTAAGGTTGTGGGGACTTCGTGGTACAATGAATACGATGTTCACATTATAACTAAGGTTGTGGGGACTTCGTGGTACAATGCATACGATGTTCACATTATAACTAAGGTTGTGGGGACTTCGTGGTACAATGCATACGATGTCCACATTATAACCAAGGTTGTGGGGACTTCGTGGTACAATGCATACGATGTCCACATTATAACCAACATTGTGGGGACTTCGTGGTACAATGAATACGTGTCCACATTATAACCAACGTTGTGAGTTTGAGCCCCCTCCCTGTCAGAACCACGGTGCTGGTGTGAGCCCCCTCCCTGTTAGAACCACGGTGCTGGTTTGAGCCCCCTCCCTGTCAGAACCACAGTGCTGGTGTCCTTAGGCAGGACACTTTATTGCCTCTTCTCTCTCCCTCATGGCGATGAACTCAGACAGAAATGAGATCTAATGTTGGTAAAACATGTCTTGCAAGCCAGCTAAAGTAAATCTTTATAGATGAGAACCAAGCTTTTATCCAAAAACAACTTGTAACCAAGTTTGAAAATACCAGGGTTCATTCTAGGTCAGAATGTTTGGGATAAGTGAGAATGCGTGCGATCACGTCCTTAACTCTTTCCCTCATAGAAGTACCTCTTGACACCATTACCAATACAACATACATTAACAATGTAGTAGCCAAACCAATGTTCATAATAAAGGCCAGAATCTCATGTAGTCCCAGTAATATATATGGAGGTGGGATAGATATGGCGACTACTTATCCACTGCATGATAGCTAAATGGCTGTCGTTTGTATGGAGATATAAAATAGTATATTAACCTAAATCTCTATGAAAGAAAGGTTTAAATGGTGTTATTTAATAAATTTCAACAAAATATGGTTAAAATGCACAGTATGACCATTAAATACAACATTTGAATATAATGGGCAAGTGTATCATACTGGACAGAATTTTGCATGAAAATTGTAAAAAAACAAACATTTTTTTAGGGAGAAGTGGGGCTCCCAAGGTCGAAGTCAGGGTTCCTAGGGCTACTATTTCGCCCACATCGCCCTCTAGAATGATCCCAGACATACAACGAAAAATAGCCTTGCTACAGTGCAAATGTTGGAACGACAAAACTGCAATGATTCCCCTTAGGTGAACAGGGGTGTAGCTAGAGCTTGATATACGTATAGGCACAATTAGGATGGGATGGGGGGGTCCGGGGAGTACTTCCCTTGGAAGATTTTGAAAGTCTATATTGCTGAAGTCGCATTCTGAGGCATATTACAATGTAAGGCATATATTAACCAGAAATAAACACAGTTCAGAAAGTCTTTATCATTTAAAAAGTAAGGATAACTGACGGCACATATGCGAGAAAGAGTTTGATTACTTGAAACACCATCAGGATCTTAAATACTAGCTAAGCAAACAAGGTTATAGTTGGCAATTGATAGAGCAGATACAGAAAGTAGATGGACTTGATAGCGAAACGTTGTTGGAAATATCGGCGAAGAAACAGCAAACTATAGGGTACCTTTGGTCATCACATACTCCAGAAATCTGCCAGACATTGGGCGGATATTGAGAAAGCGTTAGTATGCACAACATTTTCAAGGCACCAACTCTCCTTGCATTTAGGCGCCACAAGAACCTTTGCGACACACTTGTACACTCCAAGACAAATAAAGTGATACGGTATGAGAGTAACAATTGTTACACAATTGAGCACAGACGGATCGGTAGTCCAGTGGTAACACAGACTGGTAATCCAGGGATCGCAGGTTCCATCCCCCATCTTACCCTAATAAAATTAACAGTCGTTCAGATGGGACTTTAAACCGAGGTCTCGTGTCGGTGCTTTACATCGTGCACATAACAGAACCAGAGGAGATTAAAAGAACCGGAGGTGAGTATTTGGTTATAGTGTATCCGATGCACTTCTATGCATTATCGTGTATCCGATGCACTTCTATGCATTATCGTGTATCCGATGCACTTCTATGCATTATCGTGTATCCGATGCACTTCTATGCATTATAGTGTATCCGATGCACTTCTATGGAGTATCGTGTATCCGATGCACTTCTATGCATTATCGTGTATCCGATGCACTTCTATGCATTATAGTGTATCCGATGCACTTCTATGGAGTATCGTGTATCCGATGCACTTCTATGAATTATCGTGTATCCGATGCACTTCTATGGATTATCGTGTATCCGATGCACTAAGACTGTCTATGTAGATTATCGTGTATCCGATGCACTTCTATGGATTATCGTGTATCCGATGCACTTCTATGGAGTATCGTGTATCCGATGCACTTCTATGGATTATCGTGTATCCGATGCACTTCTATGCATTATCGTGTATCCGATGCACTTCTATGGATTATCGTGTATCCGATGCACTTCTATGCATTATCGTGTATCCGATGCACTAAGACTGTCTATGTAGATTATCGTATATCCGATGCACTAAGACTGTCCGGTGAAACGGAACATACTTTAAAGGAGCGTATAGAGATATACCTATAGTGAGGCATTTTGTCGGACACATCGAAACTGATGTCCGTGTTCACATATTACAACGGATGAGTCGAGAGGGTTGTACATACAGTTGATAGAAGCCTGGTAGATTAGAAAGTTAGCCACAGGGTTATCACACTGCTGCAATATTAAAATTGTTTGATGTGGGAATCATCATAGCCAGAATAGTATTGGCTATGAGAGTGGAAGTCGTGATAGCGCAGTGGGTGCCGCGTTAGCTACATGTGCGAAAGGTCCTGAGTTTGAGCCCCACTGGAGCTGTTACGATTGTGCCCTTAGGCAAGGCATTTAAATTCCATGTTGCCTCTTCTCTCTCCCTCGTGGCGATGGATTCCATCAGGAATGAGGTCTCGAGAGTGATTAATATAAGTTAAAATAACTTGTTTCGCAATCGAGCTAAAATAAATTTGTATAAACTAAGTGCACGTCTAATGCGTAATGTCGTATGTGTCGGCTATGTGAGTGCACAGCTAATGCGTAATGTCGTATGTGCCGGCTATGTGAGTGCAGGGCTAATGCGTAATGTCGTATGTGTCGGCTATGTGAATGCATGGCTAATGCGTAATGTCGTATGTGCCGGCTATGTGAGTGCAGGGCTAATGCATAATGTTGTATGTGCCAGCTATGTGAGTGCACAGCTAATGCGTAATGTCGTATGTGCCAGCTATGTGAGTGCAGGGCTAATGCATAATGTTGTATGTGCCGGCTATGTGAGTGCACAGCTAATGCGTAATGTCGTATGTGCCAGCTATGTGAGTGCATGGCTAATGTGTAATGTCGTATGTGCCGGCTATGTGAGTGCAGGGCTAATGCATAATGTTGTATGTGCCGGCTATGTGAGTGCATGGCTAATGCATAATGTTGTATGTGCCGGCTATGTGAGTGCACAGCTAATGCATAATGTTGTATGTGCCGGCTATGTGAGTGCAGGGCTAATGCATAATGTTGTATGTGCCAGCTATGTGAGTGCATGGCTAATGCATAATGTCGTATGTGCCGGCTATGTGAGTGCACGGCTAATGCATAATGTTGTATGTGCCGGCTATGTGAGTGCATGGCTAATGTGTAATGTTGTATGTGCCAGCTATGTGAGTGCATGGCTAATGTGTAATGTCATATGTGCCAGCTATGTGAGTGCATGGCTAATGCATAATGTCGTATGTGCCGGCTATGTGAGTGCACGGCTAATGTGTAATGTTGTATGTGCCAGCTATGTGAGTGCACGGCTAATGCGTAATGTCGTATATGCCGGCTGTTAGTGCAGGGCTAATGCATAATGTCGTATGTGCCAGCTATGTGAGTGCACGGCTAATGCATAATGTCGTATGTGCCAGCTATGTGAGTGCACGGCTAATGCATAATGTCGTATGTGCCAGCTATGTGAGTGCACAGCTAATGCGTAATGTCGTATGTGCCAGCTATGTGAGTGCACGGCTAATGTGTAATGTCGTATGTGCCGGCTATGTGAGTGCACGGCTAATGTGTAATGTCGTATGTGCCGGCTATGTGAATGCATGGCTAATGTGTAATGTCGTATGTGCCGGCTATGTGAATGCATGGCTAATGTGTAATGTCGTATGTGCCGGCTATGTGAGTGCACGGCTAATGTGTAATGTCGTATGTGTCGGCTATGTGAGTGCACAGCTAATGCGTAATGTCGTATGTGCCGGCTATGTGAGTGCACAGCTAATGCATAATGTCGTATGTGCCGGCTATGTGAGTGCACAGCTAATGCATAATGTCGTATGTGCCGGCTATGTGAGTGCACAGCTAATGCGTAATGTCGTATGTGCCGGCTATGTGAGTGCACAGCTAATGCATAATGTCGTATGTGCCGGCTATGTGAGTGCAGGACTAATGCATAATGTCGTATGTGCCGGCTATGCGAGTGCATGGCTAATGCATAATGTTGTATGTGCCGGCTATGTGAATGCATGGCTAATGTGTAATGTCGTATGTGCCGGCTATGTGAGTGCACAGCTAATGGGTAATGTCGTATGTGCCGGCTATGTGAGTGCACGGCTAATGTGTAATGTCGTATGTGCCGGCTATGTGTGTGCACGGCTAATGTGTAATGTCGTATGTGCCGGCTATGTGAGTGCACGGCTAATGTGTAATGTCGTATGTGCCGGCTATGTGTGTGCACGGCTAATGTGTAATGTCGTATGTGCCGGCTATGTGTGTGCACGGCTAATGTGTAATGTTGTATGTGCCAGCTATGTGAGTGCATGGCTAATGTGTAATGTCATATGTGCCAGCTATGTGAGTGCATGGCTAATGTGTAATGTTGTATGTGCCAGCTATGTGAGTGCATGGCTAATGTGTAATGTCATATGTGCCGGCATTATTTAAGTACATGACGTCACGTCATTCAATATTATAAACATTGTATTGTAATTTTTGAAAGGAAAACACACAAAAACGTTGCATCCCGACGAAGGCCGATAATGGATAACGAGTACAGTTATATTCTGTCTATAATGAAGTGTGGTCTCCCTTTGAAGATACATATATCTATAAAATAACAAATTCCAGTTTCTTCATTTCTGGTCAGAACGCGATTCATCCTGGGATTTAGATATAACTGTCAAACCTACCTCCATTTTGAAAACTACGCATTTGTTCCCTTGTTTATATTGACGATAACCTCCGTTTGAAAACTACGCATTTGTTTATCCTTTGTTTATATTGATGATAACCTCCATTTTGAAAACTACGCATTTGTTTACCCTTTGTTTATATTGACGATAACCTCCGTTTGAAAACTACGCATTTGTTTATCCTTTGTTTATATCGACGACGACCTCCATTTTGAAAACTACGCATTTGTTTTCCTTTTGTTTATATTGACGATAACTTAACATGCAATATAATGGCGAGGTTTAGATTGGTGGATTTGTTACCGATTGCAAATATAGCCAAAATAAAATAAAACCTCCGCTAATAAATCTACTTTATATGATACAGTAATTGGCCGCCATTTTTGTACAGGTCATAGGAACGCGACATTGACATTTTTACTCAAAATTTAAGTGCTATTCATCGTCCTTACTTCAATCCGTTACCACGGAAACGTGATAGTTAAAATCCATCATCTCATCGATATAACGCAGAAACGTGAAATAATGATCGTGCTACCGTGCCCATTTCTATCGATCGTGCTACCGTGCCCGTTCCTATTGATCGTGCTACCGTGCCCGTTTCTATTGATCGTGCTACCGTGCCCGTTTCTATTGATCGTGCTACCGTGCCCGTTTCTATTGATCGTGCTATCGTGCCCGTTTCTATTGATCGTGCTACCGTGCCCGTTTCTATTGATCGTGCTACCGTGCCCGTTTCTATTGATCGTGCTACCGTGCCCGTTATTGATCGTGCTACCGTGCCCGTTTCTATTGATCGTGCTACCGTGCCCATTTCTATTGATCGTGCTACCGTGCCCGTTTCTATTGATCGTGCTACCGTGCCCGTTTCTATTGATCGTGCTACAGTGCCCGTTTCTATTGATCGTGCTACCGTGCCAGTTTCTATCGATTGTGCTACCGTACCCGTTTCTATCGATTGTGCTACCGTGCCCGTTTCTATTGATCGTGCTACCGTGCCCATTTCTATCGATCGTGCTACCGTGCCCGTTTCTATTGATCGTGCTACCGTGCCCGTTTCTATCGATCGTGCTACCGTGCCAGTTTCTATCGATTGTGCTACCGTGCCCGTTTCTATTGATTGTGCTACCGTGCCCGTTTCTATTTTTAACAATCATATCACAGACTGGAACCCAGGCTAGCACAGTCAACCTGTTTTATGCAGCCAGCCAAGGGAATCACACAGAAAGTGGCTGCTTAGCATAGGTAGCTGCTTAATAGAGGTCAAATGTATAATAATAATAGGGAAACTGGCTGCTTAATACACGTTGGCTGCTAAATGGAAGTGACCACTTCACCAGGTTTGACTGTATACAACGATAACGATAACCCTACAACATTTATATATAAATAAATGCTGTATTACAGTGCAAATAGCACAGGGATTCGGCACGTTTGGGGGTACTAGTATATATATTTAAGTACAGGGATACTACTCTGTGGGCCGTCAGATTTCGCATCGATCAGTAAATATCAGTAAATGTCAGCAACAAAAAAAATCTTCGTCGGGAGAGTTTTAACTGTGAATAACATTATCAATAAAATGTGTTTCCACTAACGTGTAGGTTTATTCGGCAAAAATGTACATCAAAAAGAGATTTCGTAGCATTTTCAATTTGTTTTGAAAAATTCTAAAGCGGCGCAATTCGCGTTGAAACGAGCGTTCTGATTGGATTATTAGAATGTAACAAGATGTTTTTTTATATATGAAGAATAATCATAATCCAATCAGAACGCTCGTTTCAACGCGAATTGCGCCGCTTTAGAATTTTTCAAAACAAATTGAAAATGCTACGAAATCTCTTTTTGACGTACATTTTTGCCGAATAAACCTACACGTTAGTGGAAACACATTTTATTGATAATGTTATTCACAGTTAAAACTCTCCCGACGAAGATTTTTTTTTTTTGCTGACAGAACCCGTGTCCTAGTACGGAAATGTGACCTGCTATGGCCAATGTTTGTGGCAATTGTTTGCAAAGTATACATGCATGCAGCTTAAAGTTGTGTTTTATTTGAAGAACAATATAAAGACTCGGGATAGGCGTTATATTTGGACAGCTTTGTACAAAATTGTCTCAGATAGGGCCATTTTACTGATCGATGCGAAATCTGACGGCCCACAGAGTAGAATCCCTGTACTTAAATATATATACTAGTACCCCCAAACTTGCCGAATCCCTGTGGCAAATAGTAGGGGAATAAAACACAGAATACAGGTATATGAAATATATAATAAAGCAAACAGTAAATGACGAAACATGTGTATTGTGGTAGGTACTGGAACAAACTATAAACCTTGGGTAGGATAATGTCATTGTACAACACCACTGAACAAGCTAACCTCTTCTTATTTATCATCATTTATACATGTATGTGAAAGTGAAAACAAGATTGCGCGAAAAACTGAAATATACATAAGATGTACATAGTACATGTACCTACCTATCCCACTATATAATTCCTACATTTTCCTACATACCAGCCAATATCTTTGGCAAAATATCACCAACCAAATATGGAATAGTTTTGTCCTTGAATAGTGTAGTCAGTTCTATATATAGATGTTTGTTTGAATTGTAACTGCCGTATATTTGTCATTATGTGTGCATTAATTTCAATAATCAATTTTAGATTACTGTTAGTTAGATTCCCGAGTTTTAATGATATATAACATTGTGCCAACCTTCATACCAGCATGATAAAGACTAGTTTCTCTCAGGTACACCTGTGTAACATGGGTGTCAGTATCTACACAGTATTCCAGGTCCCTGTGACCTGTGTAACATGGGTGTCAGTATCTACACAGTATTCCAGGTCCATGTGACCTGTGTAACATGGGTGTCAGTATCTACACAGTATTCCAGGTCCATGTGACCTGTGTAACATGGGTGTCAGTATCTACACAGTATTCCAGGTCCATGTGACCTGTGTAACATGGGTGTCAGTATCTACACAGTATTCCAGGTCCATGTGACCTGTGTAACATGGGTGTCAGTATCTACACAGTATTCCAGGTCCATGTGACCTGTGTAACATGGGTGTCAGTATCTACACAGTATTCCAGGTCCATGTGACCTGTGTAACATGGGTGTCAGTATCTACACAGTATTCCAGGTCCATGTGACCTGTGTAACATGGGTGTCAGTATCTACACAGTATTCCAGGTCCATGTGACCTGTGTAACATGGGTGTCAGTATCTACACAGTATTCCAGGTCCATGTGACCTGTGTAACATGGGTGTCAGTATCTACCCAGTATTCCAGGTCCATGTGACCTGTGCTACATGGGTGTCAGTATCTACACAGTATTCCAGGTCCTTGTGACCTGTCTAACATGGGTGTCACAATCTACCCAGTATTTCAGGTCCCTGTGTTGCATGGGTGTCACAATCTACACAGTAGTTCAGGTCCCTGTGTTACATGGATGTCACAATCTACACAGTAGTCCAGGTCCCTGTGACCTGTGTTGCATGGATGTCACAATATACACAGTATTTCAGGCCCCTGTGACCTGTGTTACATGGGTGTCACAATCTACACAGTATTTCAGGTCCCTGTGTTGCATGGATGTCACAAACTACACAGTATTTCAGGTCCCTGTGTTTCATGGATGTCACAATCTACACAGTATTTCAGGCCCCTGTGACCTGTGTTGCATGGGTGTCACAATCTACACAGTATTTCATGTCCCTGTGTTGCATGGATGTCACAAACTACACAGTATTTCAGGTCCCTGTGTTGCATGGATGTCACAATCTACACAGTATTTCAGGCCCCTGTGACCTGTGTTGCATGGGTGTCACAATCTACCCAGTATTTCAGGTCCCTGTGTTGCATGGATGTCACAATCTACACAGTATTTCAGGTCCCTGTGACCTGTGTTACATGGATGTCACAATCTACCCAGTATTCCAGGTCCCTGTGTTGCATGGATGTCACAATCTACCCAGTAGTTCAGGTCCCTGTGACCTGTGTTGCATGGGTGTCACAATCTACCCAGTATTCCAGGTCCATGTGACCTGTGTTGCATGGATGTCACAATCTACACAGTATTTCAGGCCCCTGTGACCTGTGTTGCATGGATATCACAATCTACACAGTAGTTCAGGTCCCTGTGACCTGTGTTGCATGGATGTCACAATCTACACAGTAATTCAGGTCCCTGTGTTGCATGGATGTCACAATCTACACAGTAGTTCAGGTCCCTGTGACCTGTGTTGCATGGATGTCACAATCTACACAGTATTTCAGGTCCCTGTGACCTGTGTTTCATGCATACATGTAACAAGGACATCCAGGATAGTAGAACAATACATTTAAATAAACAAGTGAGTTGCAGAAATAAGGTTCCCAATGTTCCCACAAAAGGTACCTTCACTGAACTAAATTCATAGATCAGCCCTACATTGTATCTCTGGCACATAACTAGCATATTTTCCAATAGGTTATCAGGTTATTTCATACACATTGTTAGTTACCAACTATGGCATTCTGCATAAACTAAGATACATACACATCAACCCAGGGGCAATGATCATAGTTACTGTACAACAAGGCAACAGTGCCCTTTCCTCTTAATTCACCAACAACTCCATACATACAACACTTTCATCCTTTTCTTGCATTTTACTTACAAAAAACAATATAGAGGAATTTCTCTCCCCAACTGAAGACATAAAATCTGTAAAAAGGGTTTGTGTACTAACCTTTAGTTTATACAAATTTATTTTAGCTCGATTGCGAAACAAGTTCTTTCCACTTATATTAATCACTCTCGAGATCTCATTCCTGATGGAATCCATCGGCACGAGTGAGAGAGAAGAGGCAACGTTGAATTTAAATGCCTTGCCTAAGGGCACAATCGTAACGGCTCCAGCGGGGCTCGAACTCCGGACATTTCGCACCTGAACTGACCTTTGTGTACTGACCAAGACAAATGCACCTACCCAGATTGAGGACTGTATACACATTGCTGAGACAGAGACTGTTTGCAAGTTTTGGACATGTACCAACCACTAAGCTGTGCATGTCTTCAGGAAGAACCGCAGTGTGTACTTTGTGCCACAGATCAGATGGAAAATAGCAGATATTTCTAACTCTGAGAGGTCAGAGTTGACTAACTAGGACTAATGCTAGTGAATGGTTAAAAGCCCCAGCCTTATGTGTCTCAAGTTATAATACACATAGGGATTTTATCCTAGAGCGGAATAACAGGGCACCCCACCCTGTCCCTTTGTAGCCCCTCCCATTTGCCCTTCTTTTAAATGTTTTTTTATATAAGCCTCAACAGGCCAGTGCCTTCAGGTGGACAGATCTATATAAACTAGAACTCATGCTTCAGGTGGACAGACCTATATAAACTAGAACTCGTGCTTCAGGTGGACAGACCTATATAAACTAGAACTTGTGCTTCAGGTGGGCAGACCTATATAAACTAGAACTCATGCTTCAGGTGGGCAGACCTATATAAACTAGAACTCATGCTGCAGGTGGGCAGACCTATATAAACTAGAACTCATGCTTCAGGTGGGCAGACCTATATAAACTAGAACTCATGCTTCTGGTGGGCAGACCTATATAAACTAGAACTCATGCTGCAGGTGGACAGACCTATATAAACTAGAACTCATGCTTAAGGTGGACAGACCTATATAAACTAGAACTCATGCTTCAAGTGGACAGACCTATATAAACTAGAACTCATGCTGCAGGTGGGCAGACCTATATAAACTAGAACTCATGCTTCAGGTGGGTAGACCTATATAAACTAGAACTCATGATTCAGGTGGACAGACCTATATAAACTAGAACTCATGCTTCAGGTGGACAGACCTACATAAACTAGAACTTGTGCTGCAGGTGGACAGACCTATATAAACTAGAACTCATGCTGCAGGTGGACAGACCTATATAAACTAGAACTTGTGCTGCAGGTGGACAGACCTATATAAACTAGAACTCGTGCTTCAGGTGGACAGACCTATATAAACTAGAACTCATGCTTCAGGTGGACAGACCTATATAAACTAGAACTCATGCTGCAGGTGGACAGACCTATATAAACTAGAACTCATGCTTCAGGTGGACAGACCTACATAAACTAGAACTTGTGCTGCAGGTGGACAGACCTATATAAACTAGAACTCATGCTGCAGGTGGACAGACCTATATAAACTAGAACTTGTGCTGCAGGTGGACAGACCTATATAAACTAGAACTCGTGCTTCAGGTGGACAGACCTATATAAACTAGAACTTGTGCTGCAGGTGGACAGACCTATACATTGTATAAACTAGAACTCATGCTTCAGGTGGACAGACCTATATAAACTAGAACTCATGCTTCAGGTGGGCAGACCTATATAAACTAGAACTCATGCTGCAGGTGGGCAGACCTATATAAACTAGAACTCATGCTTCAGGTGGGCAGACCTATATAAACTAGAACTCATGCTTCAGGTGGGCAGACCTATATAAACTAGAACTCATGCTGCAGGTGGACAGACCTATATAAACTAGAACTCATGCTTAAGGTGGACAGACCTATATAAACTAGAACTCATGCTTCAGGTGGACAGACCTATATAAACTAGAACTCATGCTGCAGGTGGGCAGACCTATATAAACTAGAACTCATGCTTCAGGTGGGTAGACCTATATAAACTAGAACTCATGATTCAGGTGGACAGACCTATATAAACTAGAACTCATGCTTCAGGTGGACAGACCTACATAAACTAGAACTTGTGCTGCAGGTGGACAGACCTATATAAACTAGAACTCATGCTGCAGGTGGACAGACCTATATAAACTAGAACTTGTGCTGCAGGTGGACAGACCTATATAAACTAGAACTCGTGCTTCAGGTGGACAGACCTATATAAACTAGAACTCATGCTTCAGGTGGACAGACCTATATAAACTAGAACTCATGCTTCAGGTGGACAGACCTATATAAACTAGAACTCATGCTGCAGGTGGACAGACCTATATAAACTAGAACTCATGCTTCAGGTGGACAGACCTACATAAACTAGAACTTGTGCTGCAGGTGGACAGACCTATATAAACTAGAACTCATGCTGCAGGTGGACAGACCTATATAAACTAGAACTTGTGCTGCAGGTGGACAGACCTATATAAACTAGAACTCGTGCTTCAGGTGGACAGACCTATATAAACTAGAACTTGTGCTGCAGGTGGACAGACCTATATAAACTAGAACTCATGCTTCAGGTGGACAGACCTATATAAACTAGAACTCATGCTTCAGGTGGACAGACCTATATAAACTAGAACTTGTGCTGCAGGTGGACAGACCTATATAAACTAGAACTTGTACTTCAGGTGGACAGACCTATATAAACTAGAACTCGTGCTTCAGGTGGGCAGACCTATATAAACTAGAACTTGTACTTCAGGTGGACAGACCTATATAAACTAGAACTCGTGCTTCAGGTGGACAGACCTATATAAACTAGAACTTGTACTTCAGGTGGACAGACCTATATAAACTAGAACTTGTACTTCAGGTGGACAGACCTATACATTGTATAAACTAGAACTCGTGCTTCAGGTGGACAGACCTATATAAACTAGAACTTGTACTTCAGGTGGACAGACCTATATAAACTAGAACTCATGCTTCAGGTGGACAGACCTATATAAACTAGAACTTGTGCTTCAGGTGGACAGACCTATACATTGTATAAACTAGAACTCATGCTTCAGGTGGACAGACCTATATAAACTAGAACTTGTGCTTCAGGTGGACAGACCTATACATTGTATAAACTAGAACTCATGCTGCAGGTGGGCAGACCTATATAAACTAGAACTTGTACTTCAGGTGGACAGACCTATATAAACTAGAACTCATGCTGCAGGTGGACAGACCTATATAAACTAGAACTCATGCTTCAGGTGGACAGACCTATATAAACTAGAACTTGTACTTCAGGTGGACAGACCTATATAAACTAGAACTTGTGCTTCAGGTGGACAGACCTATATAAACTAGAACTTGTACTTCAGGTGGACAGACCTATATAAACTAGAACTCATGCTTCAGGTGGACAGACCTATATAAACTAGAACTCATGCTTTAGGTGGACAGACCTATATAAACTAGAACTCGTGCTTCAGGTGGACAGACCTATATAAACTAGAACTCGTGCTTTAGGTGGTCAGACCTATATAAACTAGAACTCGTGCTTCAGGTGGACAGACCTATATAAACTAGAATTTGTACTTCAGGTGGACAGACCTATATAAACTAGAACTCGTGCTTCAGGTGGGCAGACCTATATAAACTAGAACTCGTGCTTCAGATGGGCAGACCTATATAAATTAGAACTTGTACTTCAGGTGGACAGACCTATATAAACTAGAACTTGTACTTCAGGTGGACAGACCTATACATTGTATAAACTAGAACTCATGCTTCAGGTGGACAGACCTATATAAACTAGAACTTGTGCTTCAGGTGGACAGACCTATACATTGTATAAACTAGAACTCATGCTTCAGGTGGACAGACCTATATAAACTAGAACTTGTGCTTCAGGTGGACAGACCTATATAAACTAGAACTCATGCTGCAGGTGGGCAGACCTATATAAACTAGAACTTGTACTTCAGGTGGACAGACCTATATAAACTAGAACTTGTGCTTCAGGTGGACAGACCTATACATTGTATAAACTAGAACTTGTGCTTCAGGTGGACAGACCTATATAAACTAGAACTTGTGCTTCAGGTGGACAGACCTATATAAACTAGAACGTGTGCTTCAGGTGGACAGACCTATATAAACTAGAATTGTCTCAGGTGGACAGACCTATATAAACTAGAACTTGTACTTCAGGTGGACAGACCTATACATTGTATAAACTAGAACTTGTGCTTCAGGTGGACAGACCTATATAAACTAGAACTTGTGCTTCAGGTGGACAGACCTATACATTGTATAAACTAGAACTTGTGCTTCAGGTGGACAGACATATACATTGTATAAACTAGAACTTGTGCTTCAGGTGGACAGACCTATACATTGTATAAACTAGAACTGTACGTCAGGTGGACAGACCTATACATTGTATAAACTAGAACTTGTGCTTCAGGTGGACAGACATATACATTGTATAAACTAGAACTTGTGCTTCAGGTGGACAGACCTATACATTGTATAAACTAGAACTTGTGCTTCAGGTGGACAGACCTATACATTGTATAAACTAGAACTTGTGCTTCAGGTGGACAGACATATACATTGTATAAATTAGAACTTGTGCTTCAGGTGGACAGACCTATACATTGTATAAACTAGAACTTGTGCTTCAGGTGGACAGACCTATACATTGTATAAACTAGAACTTGTGCTTCAGGTGGACAGACATATACATTGTATAAATTAGAACTTGTGCTTCAGGTGGACAGACCTATACATTGTATAAACTAGAACTTGTGCTTCAGGTGACAGACCTATATCAGGTGGACAGACCTATACATTGTATAAACTAGAACTTGTGCTTCAGGTGGACAGACCTATACATTGTATAAACTAGAACTTGTGCTTCAGGTGGACAGACCTATACTTTGTATAAACTAGAACTTGTGCTTCAGGTGGACAGACATATACATTATATAAACTAGAACTTGTGCTTCAGGTGGACAGACCTATACATTGTATAAACTAGAACATGTACGTCAGGTGGACAGACCTATACATTGTATAAACTAGAACTTGTGCTTCAGGTGGACAGACATATACATTGTATAAATTAGAACTTGTGCTTCAGGTGGACAGACCTATACATTGTATAAACTAGAACTTGTGCTTCAGGTGGACAGACCTATACATTGTATAAACTAGAACTTGTGCTTCAAGTGGACAGACCTATACTTTGTATAAACTAGAACTTGTGCTTCAGGTGGACAGACCTATATAAACTAGAACTTGTGCTTCAGGTGGACAGACCTATATAAACTAGAATTGTACATCAGGTGGACAGACCTATACATTGTATAAACTAGAACTTGTGCTTCAGGTGGACAGACATATACATTGTATAAACTAGAACTTGTGCTTCAGGTGGACAGACCTATACATTGTATAAACTAGAACTTGTGCTTCAGGTGGACAGACCTATACATTGTATAAACTAGAACTTGTGCTTCAGGTGGACAGACCTATACATTGTATAAACTAGAACTTGTGCTTCAGGTGGACAGACCTATATAAACTAGAACTTGTGCTTCAGGTGGACAGACCTAACAGACCTATATAAACTAGAATTGTACATCAGGTGGACAGACCTATACATTGTATAAACTAGAACTTGTGCTTCAGGTGGACAGACCTACATATAAACTAGAACTTGTGCTTCAGGTGGACAGACCTATATAAACTAGAACTTGTGCTTCAGGTGGACAGACCTATATAAACTAGAACTTGTGCTTCAGGTGGACAGACCTATATAAACTAGAATTGTACATCAGGTGGACAGACCTATACATTGTATAAACTAGAACTGTGCTTCAGGTGGACAGACCTATATAAACTAGAACTTGTGCTTCAGGTGGACAGACCTATACATTATATAAACTAGAACTTGTGCTTCAGGTGGACAGACCTAACATATAAACTAGAACTTGTGCTTCAGGTGGACAGACCTAACATATAAACTAGAACTTGTGCTTCAGGTGGACAGACCTATATACAGAATTGTACATCAGGTGGACAGACCTATACATTGATATAAACTAGAACTTGTGCTTCAGGTGGACAGACATACATTGTATAAACTAGAACTTGTGCTTCAGGTGGACAGACCTATACATAAACTAGAACTTGTGCTTCAGGTGGACAGACCTAACTTGTATAAACTAGAACTTGTGCTTCAGGTGGACAGACATACATTGTATAAACTAGAACTTGTGCTTCAGGTGGACAGACCTATACATTGTATAAACTAGAACGTGTACGTCAGGTGGACAGACCTATACATTGTATAAACTAGAACTTGTGCTTCAGGTGGACAGACATATACATTGTATAAATTAGAACTTGTGCTTCAGGTGGACAGACCTATACATTGTATAAACTAGAACTTGTGCTTCAGGTGGACAGACCTATACATTGTATAAACTAGAACTTGTGCTTCAGGTGGACAGACCTATACTTGTAAATAGCTTCTTCAGGTGGACAGACCTATATAAACTAGAACTTGTGCTTCAGGTGGACAGACCTATAACAACCAGGTGGACAGACATATACATTGTATAAACTAGAACTTGTGCTTCAGGTGGACAGACAACAGACCTATACATTGTATAAACTAGAACTTGTGCTTCAGGTGGACAGACCTATACATTGTATAAACTAGAACTTGTGCTTCAGGTGGACAGACTATACATTGTATAAACTAGAACTTGTGCTTCAGGTGGACAGACCTATACATTGTATAAACTAGAACTTGTACAGTCATAAACTAGAACTTGTGCTTCAGGTGACAACCAAAACAAGGTGGACAGACCTATACATTGTATAAACTAGAACTTGTGCTTCAGGTGGACAGACCTATACATTGTAATAGAACTTGTACTAGGTGGGTATACATTGTATAAACTAGAACTTGTACCTATACATTGGAACTTGGAGGTGGACAGACCTATATATTGTAGAAACTAGTGTTCAGGTGGACAGACCTATATATAGAATAGTACATGTAGGTACTTACAGGAACTTGTGCAGGTGGACAGACCTATACATTGTGGTTAGAACTGGTACGTGCTGTGGGTGGACAGACCCATTGTATAAACTAGAACTTGTGCTTCAGGTGGACAGACCTATACAGGTGGACAGACCTATATAACTAGAACTTGTGCTTCAGGTGGACAGACCTATACAATTGTATAAACTAGAACTTGTGCTTCAGACAGACCTATACATTGTATAAACTAGCTTTCAGGTGGACAGACCTATACATTGTATAAACTAGAACTTGTACTTCAGGTGGACAGACCTATACATTGTATAAACTAGAACTTGTACGTCAGGTGGACAGACCTATACATTGTATAAACTAGAACTTGTGCTTCAGGTGGACAGACCTATACATTGTATAAACTAGAACTTGTGCTTCAGGTGGACATACCTATATAAACTAGAACTTGTGCTTCAGGTGGACAGACCTATATAAACTAGAATGTGTGCTTCAGGTGGACAGACCTATACATTGTATAAACTAGAACTTGTACTTCAGGTGGACAGACCTATACATTGTATAAACTAGAACTTGTGCTTCAGGTGGACAGACCTATATAAACTAGAACTTGTGCTTCAGGTGGACAGACCTATATAAACTAGAACGTGTGCTTCAGGTGGACAGACCTATATAAACTAGAACTTGTGCTTCAGGTGGACAGACCTATACATTGTATAAACTAGAACTTGTGCTTCAGGTGGACAGACATATACATTGTATAAACTAGAACTTGTGCTTCAGGTGGACAGACATATACATTATATAAACTAGAACTTGTGCTTCAGGTGGACAGACCTATACATTGTATAAACTAGAACTTGTGCTTCAGGTGGACAGACATATACATTGTATAAACTAGAACTTGTACTTCAGGTGGACAGACCTATACATTGTATAAACTAGAACTTGTGCTTCAGGTGGACAGACCTATACATTGTATAAACTAGAACTTGTGCTTCAGGTGGACATACCTATATAAACTAGAACTTGTGCTTCAGGTGGACAGACCTATATAAACTAGAATGTGTGCTTCAGGTGGACAGACCTATACATTGTATAAACTAGAACTTGTACTTCAGGTGGACAGACCTATACATTGTATAAACTAGAACTTGTGCTTCAGGTGGACAGACCTATATAAACTAGAACTTGTGCTTCAGGTGGACAGACCTATATAAACTAGAACGTGTGCTTCAGGTGGACAGACCTATATAAACTAGAACTTGTGCTTCAGGTGGACAGACCTATACATTGTATAAACTAGAACTTGTGCTTCAGGTGGACAGACATATACATTGTATAAACTAGAACTTGTGCTTCAGGTGGACAGACATATATAAACTAGAACTTGTGCTTCAGGTGGACAGACCTATACATTGTATAAACTAGAACTTGTGCTTCAGGTGGACAGACATATACATTGTATAAACTAGAACTTGTGCTTCAGGTGGACAGACCTATACATTGTATAAACTAGAACTTGTGCTTCAGGTGGACAGACCTATACATTGTATAAACTAGAACTTGTGCTTCAGGTGGACAGACATATACATTGTATAAATTAGAACTTGTGCTTCAGGTGGACAGACCTATACATTGTATAAACTAGAACTTGTGCTTCAGGTGGACAGACCTATACATTGTATAAACTAGAACTTGTGCTTCAGGTGGACAGACCTATACTTTGTATAAACTAGAACTTGTGCTTCAGGTGGACAGACATATACATTATATAAACTAGAACTTGTGCTTCAGGTGGACAGACCTATACATTGTATAAACTAGAACGTGTACGTCAGGTGGACAGACCTATACATTGTATAAACTAGAACTTGTGCTTCAGGTGGACAGACATATACATTGTATAAATTAGAACTTGTGCTTCAGGTGGACAGACCTATACATTGTATAAACTAGAACTTGTGCTTCAGGTGGACAGACCTATACATTGTATAAACTAGAACTTGTGCTTCAGGTGGACAGACCTATACTTTGTATAAACTAGAACTTGTGCTTCAGGTGGACAGACCTATATAAACTAGAACTTGTGCTTCAGGTGGACAGACCTATATAAACTAGAATTGTACATCAGGTGGACAGACCTATACATTGTATAAACTAGAACTTGTGCTTCAGGTGGACAGACATATACATTGTATAAACTAGAACTTGTGCTTCAGGTGGACAGACCTATACATTGTATAAACTAGAACTTGTGCTTCAGGTGGACAGACCTATACATTGTATAAACTAGAACTTGTGCTTCAGGTGGACAGACCTATACATTGTATAAACTAGAACTTGTGCTTCAGGTGGACAGACCTATATAAACTAGAACTTGTGCTTCAGGTGGACAGACCTATATAAACTAGAATTGTACATCAGGTGGACAGACCTATACATTGTATAAACTAGAACTTGTGCTTCAGGTGGACAGACATATACATTGTATAAACTAGAACTTGTGCTTCAGGTGGACAGACCTATACATTGTATAAACTAGAACTTGTGCTTCAGGTGGACAGACCTATATAAACTAGAACTTGTGCTTCAGGTGGACAGACCTATATAAACTAGAATTGTACATCAGGTGGACAGACCTATACATTGTATAAACTAGAACTTGTGCTTCAGGTGGACAGACCTATATAAACTAGAACTTGTGCTTCAGGTGGACAGACCTATATAAACTAGAACTTGTGCTTCAGGTGGACATACCTATATAAACTAGAGCTCAGGTGGACAACCTATAAAACTAGAATTGTCAGGTGGACAGACCTATACATTGTATAAACTAGAATAATGTGCTTCAGGTGGACAGACCTATATAAACTAGAACTGTGCTTCAGGTGGACAGACCTATACATTGTATAAACTAGAACTTGTGCTTCAGGTGGACAGACCTATATAAACTAGAACTTGTGCTTCAGTGGACAGACTATAAACTAGAATTGTGCTTCAGGTGGACAGACCTATACATTGTATAAACTAGAACTTGTGCTTCAGGTGGACAGACATATACATTGTATAAACTAGAACTTGTGCTTCAGGTGGACAGACCTATACATTGTATAAACTAGAACTTGTGCTTCAGGTGGACAGACCTATACATTGTATAAACTAGAACTTGTGCTTCAGGTGGACAGACTATATAAACTAGAACTTGTGCTTCAGGTGGACAGACCTATACATTGTATAAACTAGAACTTGTACGTCAGGTGGACAGACCTATACATTGTATAAACTAGAACTTGTGCTTCAGGTGCTTCAGGTGGACAGACCTATACATTGTATAAACTAGAACTTGTACTTCAGGTGGACAGACCTATACATTGTATAAACTAGAACTTGTACGTCAGGTGGACAGACCTATACATTGTATAAACTAGAACTTGTGCTTCAGGTGGACAGACCTATACATTGTATAAACTAGAACTTGTACTTCAGGTGGACAGACCTATACATTGTATAAACTAGAACTTGTACGTCAGGTGGACAGACCTATACATTGTATAAACTAGAACTTGTGCTTCAGGTGGACAGACCTATACATTGTATAAACTAGAACTTGTGCTTCAGGTGGACAGACCTATACATTGTATAAACTAGAACTTGTGCTTCAGATGGACAGACCTATATAAACTAGAACTTGTGCTTCAGGTGGACAGACCTATATAAACTAGAACTTGTGCTTCAGGTGGACAGACCTATATAAACTAGAACTTGTGCTTCAGGTGGGCAGACCTATACATTGTATAAACTAGAACTTGTACTTCAGGTGGACAGACCTATACATTGTATAAACTAGAACGTGTACATCAGATGGACAGACCTATATAAACTAGAACTTGTGCTTCAGGTGGACATACCTATATAAACTAGAACTTGTGCTTCAGGTGGACAGACCTATACATTGTATAAACTAGAACTTGTACTTCAGGTGGACAGACCTATACATTGTATAAACTAGAACTTGTACTTCAGGTGGACAGACCTATACATTGTATAAACTAGAACTTGTACGTCAGGTGGACAGACCTATACATTGTATAAACTAGAACTTGTGCTTCAGGTGGACAGACCTATACATTGTATAAACTAGAACATGTACGTCAGGTGGACAGACCTATACATTGTATAAACTAGAACTTGTGCTCCCCATGTTCCGCCTTTAATTCATAAATACTGTCAGCGTAAATAAATTTAATAATTAGTTTAAACATTATTGATTTCAGTATTTGTACATGTAATCAAGAAATGAACATTTTACATAGAACTTATATAGTTCTTGTATGTACAGATGGGCAAACAATATGACTTTGTAGGGTGATAGCAGTGTACGACATTGATTGTTCCTCCATTGACGCTGACTGTTATTTGATGGTATATTACATGTATGTGTGCTCGATGACCTGTTTGTGTTGCTGACTGTTATTTGATGGTATATTACATGTATGTAGTGTGCTCGATGACCTGTTTGTGTTGCCGACTGTTATTTGATTGTATATTACATGTATGTGTGCTCGATGACCTGTTTGTGTTGCCGACTGTTATTTGATGGTATATTACATGTATGTAGTGTGCTCGATGACCTGTTTGTGTTGCCGACTGTTATTTGATGGTATATTACATGTATGTAGTGTGCTCGATGACCTGTTTGTGTTGCCGACTGTTATTTGATGGTATATTACATGTATGTAGTGTGCTCGATGACCTGTTTGTGTTGCCGACTGTTATTTGATGGTATATTACATGTATGTAGTGTGCTCGATGACCTGTTTGTGTTGCCGACTGTTATTTGATGGTATATTACATGTATGTAGTGTGCTCGATGACCTGTTTGTGTTGCCGACTGTTATTTGATGGTATATTACATGTATGTAGTGTGCTCGATGACCTGTTTGTGTTGCCGACTGTTATTTGATGGTATATTACATGTATGTAGTGTGCTCGATGACCTGTTTGTGTTGCCGACTGTTATTTGATGGTATATTACATGTATGTAGTGTGCTCGATGACCTGTTTGTGTTGCTGACTGTTATTTGATGGTATATTACATGTATGTAGTGTGCTCGATGACCTGTTTGTGTTGCTGACTGTTATTTGATTGTATATTACATGTATGTGTGCTCGATGACCTGTTTGTGTTGCTGACTGTTATTTGATTGTATATTACATGTATGTAGTGTGCTCGATGACCTGTTTGTGTTGCCGACTGTTATTTGATGGTATATTACATGTATGTAGTGTGCTCGATGACCTGTTTGTGTTGCTGACTGTTATTTGATGGTATATTACATGTATGTAGTGTGCTCGATGACCTGTTTGTGTTGCTGACTGTTATTTGATGGTATATTACATGTATGTGTGCTCGATGACCTGTTTGTGACGCTGACTGTTATTTGATTGTATATTACATGTATGTGTGCTCGATGACCTGTTTGTGTTGCTGACTGTTATTTGATTGTATATTACATGTATGTGTGCTCGATGACCTGTTTGTGACGCTGACTGTTATTTGATGGTATATTACATGTATGTAGTGTGCTCGATGACCTGTTTGTGTTGCTGACTGTTATTTGATGGTATATTACATGTATGTGTGCTCGATGACCTGTTTGTGACGCTGACTGTTATTTGATTGTATATTACATGTATGTGTGCTCGATGACCTGTTTGTGTTGCTGACTGTTATTTGATTGTATATTACATGTATGTGTGCTCGATGACCTGTTTGTGACGCTGACTGTTATTTGATTGTATATTACATGTATGTGTGCTCGATGACCTGTTTGTGACGCTGACTGTTATTTGATTGTATATTACATGTATGTGTGCTCGATGACCTGTTTGTGTTGCTGACTGTTATTTGATGGTATATTACATGTATGTGTGCTCGATGACCTGTTTGTGTTGCTGACTGTTATTTGATGGTATATTACATGTATGTGTGCTCGATGACCTGTTTGTGTTGCTGGCTGTTATTTGATGGTATATTACATGTATGTGTGCTCGATGACCTGTTTGTGTTGCTGACTGTTATTTGATGGTATATTACATGTATGTGTGCTCGATGACCTGTTTGTGACGCTGACTGTTATTTGATTGTATATTACATGTATGTGTGCTCGATGACCTGTTTGTGTTGCTGACTGTTATTTGATGGTATATTACATGTATGTGTGCTCGATGACCTGTTTGTGTTGCTGACTGTTATTTGATGGTATATTACATGTATGTGTGCTCGATGACCTGTTTGTGTTGCTGGCTGTTATTTGATGGTATATTACATGTATGTGTGCTCGATGACCTGTTTGTGTTGCTGACTGTTATTTGATGGTATATTACATGTATGTGTGCTCGATGACCTGTTTGTGACGCTGACTGTTATTTGATGGTATATTACATGTATGTAGTGTGCTCGATGACCTGTTTGTGTTGCTGACTGTTATTTGATTGTATATTACATGTATGTGTGCTCGATGACCTGTTTGTGTTGCTGACTGTTATTTGATGGTATATTACATGTATGTAGTGTGCTCGATGACCTGTTTGTGTTGCTGACTGTTATTTGATTGTATATTACATGTATGTGTGCTCGATGACCTGTTTGTGTTGCTGACTGTTATTTGATTGTATATTACATGTATGTGTGCTCGATGACCTGTTTGTGTTGCCGACTGTTATTTGATGGTATATTACATGTATGTAGTGTGCTCGATGACCTGTTTGTGTTGCTGACTGTTATTTGATGGTATATTACATGTATGTGTGCTCGATGACCTGTTTGTGTTGCTGACTGTTATTTGATTGTATATTACATGTATGTAGTGTGCTCGATGACCTGTTTGTGTTGCCGACTGTTATTTGATGGTATATTACATGTATGTGTGCTCGATGACCTGTTTGTGTTGCTGACTGTTATTTGATTGTATATTACATGTATGTAGTGTGCTCGATGACCTGTTTGTGTTGCTGACTGTTATTTGATTGTATATTACATGTATGTAGTGTGCTCGATGACCTGTTTGTGTTGCTGACTGTTATTTGATGGTATATTACATGTATGTAGTGTGCTCGATGACCTGTTTGTGTTGGATGTCATCCAAGTTTCATAATATTGCCTAAAACAATTTTCTGCTGATAAAGGTTTGTGCACTCTCTTTCCGGTACATTTAACAATTGTCCACAATCCCATTATACCATTATCAATAAACTGTACATGTGTATACATGTCTCATTTTATAACTAATTTGTTAACATGTTGGACTGGTAATCCAGGGATTGCAGATTCAACCCCTTGTCGGACCATAATAATCTTTCAGATGGGACTTTAAACCAAGGTCTTGTATCGGTACTTTACACTGTGCACGTAAAAGAACCAGAGGAGACTCTGGAATGGATCTCTGTCTGCACTATTCTACAAAAATTTAAAATGACTAATCTCTTCAGGAGGCGTCGTTCATATGGGCAACCGGTAGCGACGATAAATAAACGTAAAACACACCAAGCGAGTTCAGGTGAAAGTTAACTAGAGTAGGTCTATTTTTAGACAAATACATAACTAGAGTTTACCCTAGTAAGTCAAATGAACTCGCTCACTAACTGCGAGATATTGCATTCGAGTTTATACTATCGGACAGCAGACACTAACAATTCAATGGGTGTGGTAGAACATTAAACATTAGTTATATCATAGTATATATAAAATGTCACCAAGTGTTGGAGATTAAGTTTATAGATGCAGTTATTTGGAAATAAGTAGATACTATTTAAAGATTATTACTGATTGTGCAATGTTATTGCAGTCGGCTAGTAATGTAACACATTCTATAAACCTACATTCAAATATTGTTCAACATGGACAAACTAGACTTTGTTTTTGTTTTTCTTTAAACTTTATTTATTTTACAACGATGGCGAGGAAAGATTTAACAACTTATATTGATCACTCTAGTTGGCAGGGATGAAAGCGTAAATGTGTTATTATATATATATTTGTTATATTTCGGGTTTTACACCTGCATCAGCACCATTTTGGGCTATATCGCCGGCGGGCAGTTTACCTAACAACACCTTTCCTGGGCAGGCTCCAGCGGTTAACCAGTACTTGGGTGCACCAACCTCCGTAAGAAACTGCCAACTTTTTCATATAAATGAGACACGGCCTGAGCAGGGCTCGAACCCGCGACCATCAGTGATGATAGGTTACAGTGGTATACAAGTCAGCGACCTTAACCACTCGACCACGGAGGCGGACAAAGCGTAAACGTGGTCAATCGTGTGAGGAAACCGGACTACCTGGAGAAAACCCACCTGGCGACCACTATTAACAAACAAACAAAAATTATCAACAGGCAAAACTAATTATATTTCTTTATATAGAGGTATAATATGGAAGGATTTGTGAAGATTGTGACATTAAGATAATGTGTCGCAATTTTTGAATCATCAAATTTCTGTTTTTGATTTCTTCGATACCAAAAAAATCATAAAAAGCACATAAAATGAAGACATTGTTTGGTCAAAAGTATGTATTGCTTATAATATCAGTGCAAAGTATTCTTCCAAGATCCTTGATAATATTTTATGGATAACAAAAATTCTAGCTTAGAGAAATGTACAATATTTGTTATATAGCCCATGCTTGTTTCCTTCTTTCGTACAAAATACCCAAAATTAAAAGGCTTTGTCAAAATTATTTTCTTTAAACTTTATTTATTTTACAACGATTGCGAAGCAAGTTTTAACAACTTATATTAATCACTCTTGTTGGCGCGGATGAAAGCGTAAATGTGGTCATTCGTGTGGGAGGAAACTGGAGTACCCGGAGAAAACCCACCTGGCGATCACCGTACCATCTCACATACTTGCCGGTCCGAGAATCAAACCTGGGTTGCATTGGTGAGAAGCAAGCAAGCTAACCACTGCGCTAATCGGACAGCCCATCCTGTCCATCTGTCAAAATTATGTAGTATTCTTTATAATATAGTGCAAAGTAATTATCGTGGAAGATCATTGATAAACGTAGATATATTAACCCTTTCAACACCACAGACCTCTAAATAGGCTTACAAAAAGTGTAGATCCAGATGAGCCGGCTCATGACGAGCCGTCTCATCAGGATCTGCACTTTTTGCCAGTGATATGACTATTTTTAGACATACTTACCCATTTTGATAAATGAACTTGTCCAAATGTGATTTTCTGATTCATTTATTGGTTTATGAATATCATGGACCAGTCCATGTGAGTTACTTGGTGTTGAATGGGTTAATGTGCTTAACATTTAGCGCTCGATGATATTTTTGTACTTTTAAATATATTATCAGAAACATAAATTATCTTGGAGTCAGCAGAACATTTTGCGCGATTTTTACCGAAAAATGACGGAAATAACAGGAAATAAATACGACAGATAATTCGGTTGTCATCGCAATGCGCTCGGTGATAGAAATTCATACTAAATATGAAAATTGGATGGCTGTTAAATTATTTACAAGTGTTACACAAATTGATTCCATTGAATTAAATAAAACCATTAATATCACTGCCAAATCATTAATATCACTGACAAGCCATTAATATCACTGACAAACCATTAATATCACTGACAAACCATTAATATCACTGACAAACCATTAATATCACTGACAAACCATTCATATCACTGCCAAACCATTAATATCACTGCCAAACCATTGATATCACTGACAAACCATTAATATCACTGACAAACTATTAATATCACTGACAAAAACATTAATATCACTGACAAACCATTAATAGCACTGACAAACCATTAATATCACTGACAAACCATTAATATCACTGACAAACCATTAATATCACTGACAAAACACGCATAAACGCAAAATGAATCACAATGACAGAAAGAGTAAACCGAGATGGTGCTGGACCTGTGAAGACCCGCCAGGCAGGTACAGTGCCGGGTTCCATACCTCGAAGGAACCCATCCCTAGCTACTGGAGGTCACCCTAAGCCGCCCTGTGGAGCCAGGGGACGGCGAAGGACAGCTACTGGCCGAAACGTGAAGCAGAAACCTCTTGTGCTCATGCAGTGGAATGCTGAAGGAGTCTTTAACAAAAAGACTGAACTGGGGCAAGTACTACAGGACAAAGAGGTAAGTGTTTGCTGCATACAGGAAACACACCTGAACAAAGACAAGACGTTCAAAGTACGAGGCTACCAGTGCCTCCGAGCAGACCGACAAGACAGACACAAGTGTGGTGTGCTCACTCTAGTCTGGAACAACATCAATGCGAGCGAAGTGAAAACCTACCTTGAAGGAGTGGAATACCAGGAGTTCAAGATCAAGACCAAATCATCTGAGTTGAGCCTCGTCAACTACTACTGCCCAAATGACAAAGCCCTTGCCCTTGACACTATTGAAATTTCAAACAGTCGATACATGGTTGTTGGTGATTTCAATAGTCATTCCCAGAGTTGGGGATATGCACAGTCTGATAGGCGTGGGGATGAAATGGAGGACTGGCAGGATGAGCACAACTTGATCCTGGTCAACCAGCCCTATGATGTACCAACCTTCTACTCTAGGCGATGGCACACTACTACCTCTCCAGATCTAGCATTCTGCACAGAGGACATCCAGAAAGGTACGGTTAGAGAAGTTGGCGATCAACTTGGTGGAAGTGACCACAAACCAGTGTTCCTCACAATCAGCAGTGAAGTGATACAGACAGACCATCCCTACCCTAGATGGAACTACAAGAAAGCCAAGTGGAGTCTCTATGCTATTCGATCCAATTCTCTTACTCGAGGCATACAGGTACAAGGAAGAGATGTTAACAACGTGGTGAAAGAGTTCAACAGCTACATACTCAAAGCTGCCCATGAAACCATCCCTAGAGGTGCGAGAAGAGAATACAAGCCCTACTGGACCAATCAGTTGCAGACCCTCCAAGATGAACTCACTGAAGCAAGGAACAGGGCAGAAGAACAGCCATCACAAGAAAACCATGAACAACTTCAGAAAGCAAAGGCACAGTTTCAAAAATCTAAACTGGAAGCTACACAACAAAGTTGGAGGGAGAAAACTGCTGCCCTGAACCTTGAGAAGGACGGGAGGAAGTTGTGGAGGCTCACGAAACAGCTAAATGATGATGGAGAAGCATGGATACAAGTCTACACAGATGGTTCAGCCACAAAAGCAGTAGCAAACGGAGGAGCAGGAGTGTATGTCCGACACCCAGATGGACACACACAGTCAGTTGCTCTACCTACTGGAGTACACTGCAGCAACTATGGGGCAGAAGTACAGGCCCTTGAAACAGCAGCATCTCTAGTACACAACACTGTGGAGTGTGCCCAGGTTGTCTTCCTGACTGATGCGCTCTCAGTTCTGGATGCCCTGTCTAACAACAAAGAACCCCACCTGATGGAAGCCCTTCGAACAGTCAGCGTAACTAAAAGAACTGTCCTCCAGTGGGTACCTGCACACATAGGCATCCCTGGCAATGAAGCCGCTGACCAGCTTGCCAAGCAAGGTTCTACTGAGAGGCAACCAGACAAAGATTTGACTTACAAGGAGAAATGCACCATAATCAAATCTGCATCAAAGCCAACAGTCGAGAAGGATGACTACCACCTTCTCACCAGACAGGAGCAAGTCACGATATTCCGGCTTAGAACAGGGCATAACCGCCTGAACTTCCATATGTGTCGGAAGCTTGGACTAGCTCCATCAACTGCCTGCAGCTGCAACGTAGGGGACCAGACTGCAGAACACATCCTCCAGGAGTGTCCCAATCTTCATGGGCTGAGGAAAACAACCTGGCCAACAGATACTTCTCTCCAGACGAAGTTACATGGCTGCCGGGAGGATCTGAGGAGGACGGCCCATTTCGTGTTTGCTGCCCGCTTGTCCATGTGATTCGCGAACGACAAGAAGAAGAAGACTGACAAAACATTAATATCACTGACAAAACATTGATATCACTGACAAAACATTGATATCACTGACAAAACATTAATATCGCTGACAAACCATTAATATCACTGACAAACCATTAATATCACTGACAAAACATTGATATCACTGACTAACCATTAATATCACTGACAAACCATTAATATCACTGACAAACCATTAATATCACTGACAAAACATTGATATCACTGACTAACCATTAATATCACTGACAAACCATTAATATCACTGATTAAACACCGTTCTTTATTCTTATCAGGGTTTCACTTGTATGTATTTTAACAAATCCAAAGATGCTACGACATTGATTAGTCGCAAATAAGGACTTGCCGAGTAATTATTCTAAATATTTGGTAATTATTGTATTGTAATTATTCTAAATATTTGGTAATTATTGTATTGTAATTATGCTAAATATTTGGTAAATATTGTATGGTAATTAAGCTAAATATTTGGTAAATATTGTATGGTAATTATGCTAAATATTGTATGGTAATTATGCTAAATATTTGCTAAATATTGTATTGTAATTAAACAAACCCCGGGCAAAATGAAAAATCCATTTATTGACATAATTATTAAACAAAGATATAACAAGTTTGCTCAAAGCCTTTTAAAACTTTAATTCTGCACATAAACTGAAGTACTGGACCCACAGCATCTCATTGATCATATAAGTTAAGGTTTAACAGCACTCAGCCAGCAGTTCACATATAAGTTAACCATTCTGCCAAGGTTTAACAGCACTCAGCCAGCAGTTCACATGTATTTCATTGCTACCATCTTTGTAACTAGCCGAAGCATCTCAGTACAATAAACACTATCCATGCTACACGACAAATGTCTTACATGTCCGTCACATGTAAGCTCAACCCAAAACAAACTCACATGTCCATCACATGTAAGCTCAACCCAAAACAAACTCACATGTCCGCCACATGTAAGCTCAACCCAAAACAAACTCACATGTCCGCCACATGTAAGCTCAACCCAAAACAAACTCACATGTCCATCACATGTAAGCTCAACCCAAAACAAACTCACATGTCCATCACATGTAAGCTCAACCCAAAACAAACTCACATGTCCCACATGTAAGCTCAACCCAAAACAAACTCACATGTCCATCACATGTAAGCTCAACCCAAAACAAACTCACATGTCCATCACATGTAAGCTCAACCCAAAACAAACTCACATGTCCATCACATGTAAGCTCAACCCAAAACAAACTCACATGTCCATCACATGTAAGCTCAACCCAAAACAAACTCACATGACCATCACATGTAAGCTCAACCCAAAACAAACTCCCATTATCACCTCAACAACAACTATTCAAATGAACAACACATACATGTACACCATATCCTTCCCACACACCATTAACACATTACATTGTAGATGTAACAAATGTTTAAAGACGAAACAAACACAGTCAGAAAGTAAGTCCATTAAATATTATGACAGAAAGTAATGTATATATACGAATATACATTGTATAGATAAAGAATTCACCTGAAATTGAGTGTGAATGTTCGTGTTTTCCAGATACTGGAATAGTTTTAGGGCCGCATGCATGAGTGTGACACTGGGACAGGTTACTCAATTCAATCAGTGATCATTATTGATCGTACACATATACATGTTTAATGTAATAATTAGTCGCACAAATCAATACAAAAAGCATGTGAGAAGCAATGTTTCCATGCACCACTCTATCACCGGCTATCCTCCAACTGAGGCAAGCCACAATCTCATAGAAAATATTGGAAAAGTGCACGCTATGTCACTTGTTTATCCGAGGCGTCAATGACAGCCGAGATCCAATACTCCACTGGCCAAACTCCAGGTGCTTCTACTAGAATATCATGGAGAAAAAACATTGACATTAAAGATAAAACCAATAATTTCAATTATTCAAATATGTTGGTGACTATTAACAGATACTGAAGCAATTGTGAAACATGGCACTGCAGTTGAACATTGTGAAACATGGCACTACAGTTGACATTGTGAAACATGGCACTGCAGTTGACATTGTGAAACATGGCACTGCAGTTGACATTGTGAAACATGGCACTGCAGTTGACATTGTGAAACATGGCACTACAGTTGAACATTGTGAAACATGGCACTGCAGTTGAACATTGTGAAACATGGCACTGCAGCTGAACATTGTGAAACATGGCACTACAGTTGAACATTGTGAAACATGGCACTACAGTTGAACATTGTGAAACATGGCACTACAGTTGAGTGGCTAACATTGAGGCAGAGCAATGCCAATCCAGGGCCCGAGCTGCCCAGCAATAATGCCAATGACATACAAGTGGCTAAGACAATGGACAGTGTGGTTTCTGTGATGAATGCTTACACAGTTATTAGTGCCTACATGAATGTCTAGATTTCTGATGCTACATGTATGTAACCCTTGTAGGATTTGAACTTACAGCGGTGAGGGCCAAGTGAATTGAACTACCTAATCCATCAGCCATACATATTTGTAAATAGCAATTGCAAACTGACCAGTGTTTCTCATTGTGTCCGGGAAGTATGTCAGATGGTATGGTGGCGCCAGATCAGACAGGTGGGTTTACTCCAGGTATTCTGGTTTCCTCCCACACGAATGACCACATTTACGCTTTCATCCGCACCAACGAGAGTGATTAATTTGTTAAAACTTGCTTCGCAATCGTTGTAAAATCGTTGTAAAATAAATAAAGTTTAAACTTTTTTTCTCATTGTGTCAAGAAATCTTCAAAATCCCTTCATGTACATGTATGACATCTAGCCATTAGGCAGACACCATTTTGTTGGTCAACCCTATTCAACGGCCACCTCCAATCAACGAGACGGCTAATTTCCTCCCGAGAGATTTTCCTATATATTTGACCTCGATTTGACGGTCACCTCTCTGACCCAGTTAACGGTCGGTCTAAAACGGCCAGAAAACAGTTAATGACCTCATTGTCCACTAGAAACGGCCAGAAAACAGTTAATGACCTCATTGTCCACTAGAAACGGCCAATTTCACCGATTAAATGATGACAATATTTACACCGGAAACTGTTGAAAACGAAAGTACCGGTAAATTATGCAAATTACACAAACATTTTATTTGCAAAAAACACGTGGTCACCAGATTATATGCTCAATTACTGGATCAACGGCCAATTAGTCAGTTTACTTTAAACCGGAGATCTTTTGATCGATTGAAAGAAAGGAAAACATATCTGTTCACCTGTTGATTTGCTGGTTCCTAAATCAATTCCACTGTGTATAGTAAGCGTGGTAAAATTTGTCACACCCGATGCACATGTATAATTATGTAAACAAATGTTCGTTTATGAGAAGGAAATGGCTTCTTTGAAGGTGTTTAGGAAAAACAGTGTCATTATCGCCTTCGTTAGTCAATTCTTTAATTTTATTCATGTTTCATGGATTTAAATTATTGAGTAATGCGGGTATTTATTCTGGGTAATTATTCTGTCTTAGCTTTAAAAATTGATGGTTCGAGGCTTCAATTGATTCGTTTCTATTTATTATTAGCTACTGCAAATCAAGATATTATAAAATATTGGTGGTTACTTCACACATGTCTATGCGGAAAGAACAGACACTTTAATGATCGGGTAATGTAATATATAGCCTCGATTCTGGTAAAAGCTCCCGGCCCCGAGGTAATAAAACTTTTCTCCAATCTCAAAACTCGGTCTCAAGCGTCTGATTGATTCAGCTGACAGTTACACTCAGAATCAACCAATCAAGACCATTTGAGCTTGAAATCGGAGAAAAGTTTTATAACCTCAAGGCCAGGAAAGTGGCAAAAGAGTTTGGCCTCAATAGGACCCAGATACAACCAGGAGACATTAAACTGTTAAAGAGGAAACATGAGATCATGGAGGACTGAGAAAACACAAGATCATGGAGGGTTGAGGAAACATGATATCATGGAGGACTGAGGAAACACGAGATCATGGAGGACTGAGGAAACACGAGATCATGGAGGACTGAGGAAACACGATATCATGGAGGACTGAGGAAACATGCTATCATGGAGGACTGAGGAAACACGAGCTCATGGAGGACTGAGGAAACACGAGCTCATGGAGGACTGAGGAAACACGATATCATGGAGGACTGAGGAAACACGATATCATGGAGGACTGAGGAATCGTGTCATGGAGGACTGAGGAATCATGATGTCATGGAGGACTGAGAAAACATGATGTCATGGAGGACTGAGGAAACATGATGTCATGGATGACTGAGGAAACATGATATCATGGAGGACTGAGTAAACACAAGATCATGGAGGATTGAGGAAACATGAGATCATGGAGGACTGAGGAAACATGATGGCATGGAGGACTGAGGAACACAATATCATGGAGGACTGAGGAAACATGAGACCATTGAGGACTGAGGAAACATGATACCCTGGAGGACTGAGTAAACCTGAGATCATGGAGGACTGAGGAAACATGAGTTCATGGAGGACTGAGGAAACATGAGATCATGGAGGACCGAGGAAACCTGAGATCATGGAGGATTGAGGAAACACGATATCATGGAGGACTGTGAGGAAACATGAGATCATGGAGGACTGAGGAAACACGAGATCATGGAGGACTGAGGGAACACGATATCATGGAGGACTGAGGAAACACGAGATCATGGAGGACTGGGGAACACGAGATCATGGGGGACTCGGAAACATGATATCATGGAGGACTGAGGAAACATGAGATCATGGAGGACTGAGGAAACATGAGATCATGGAGGACTATGTCAATAACCTGTGAATAAGCTATAAATAACACAAACACACATCAATACACCATAAATATAAATATTTAGTCAAGTTGGGGTATCAAACACGAGTTCCCTCCATTAACCGGTCACCTCCAGTAAGCAGCCGGCCTTCCCCTCACTGGCTGCTTAAGGGAGGTTTTACTGTATGTGCACACAATGACCTTGAAGATAATAAACAGAAATCATGTTTCTATAGTGCGATTTCCATCTGTGAACCATGAATGCACTTTTAACTGTCCATGTATTTCATGAATAGGTAAAACAGTAATACATGTAACTACATAATTTATATATTACATCTATTCTATAGATCTACTCTATAAGTCCATAGTTTGATTAATTTTTGCTAATGTTCAATCAAGACGATACAGCGGCAACAATAAAAGCGTATAATTTTGCTAGATTGACTGGTCAATGGCGTTCGGCTTCAGGCAATATTATTTTGTTAGATTGACTGGTCAATGGAGTCCGGCTTCAGGCAATATTATTTTGTTAGATTGACTGGTCAATGGAGTCCGGCTTCAGGCAATATTATTTTTTTAGCTTTATTTTAGGGATGGCAATGAATAGCGATTCTACTATTCGAATATTCGGTCGGGAAGGTATTCGAATATTCGATATAATTCTATCAAAAACTCAAAATCACTCAAACGCTTATACAAATTGTCATATTTAGCTGTCAATCACCATAACTCTCGGTCATATTTAGCTGTCAATCATCATAACTCTTGGTCATATTTAGCTGTCAATCACAGTAACTCTGGGTTATATTTAGCTGTCAATCACAGTAACTCTGGGTTATATTTAGCTGTCAATCACCATAACTCTCGGTTATATTTAGCTGTCAATCACAATAACTCTGGGTTATATTTAGCTGTCAATCACAGTAACTCTGGGTTATATTTAGCTATCAATCACCATAACTCTCGGTTATATTTAGTTGTCAATCACCATAACTCTGGGTTATATTAAGCTGTCAATCACAGTATCTCTAGGTCATATTTAGCATCACAGTAACTCTCGGTTATATTTAGCTGTCAATCACAATAACTCTGGGTTATATTTAGCTGTCAATCACCATAACTCTGGGTTATATTAAGCTGTCAATCACAGTATCTCTAGGTCATATTTAGCTGTCAATCACAGTAACGCTCGGTTATATTTAGCTGTCAATCACAATAACTCTCGGTCATATTTAGCTGTCAATCACAATAACTCTGGGTTATATATATTTAGCTGTCAATCACAGTAACTCTCGGTCATATTTAGCTGTCAATCACAGTAACTCTCGGTCATATTTAGCTATCAATCACCATAACTCTCAGTTATATTTAGTTGTCAATCACCATAACTCTGGGTTATATTAAGCTGTCAATCACCATAACTATGGGTTATATTAAGCTGTCAATCACAGTATCTCTAGGTCATATTTAGCATCACAATAACTCTGGGTTATATTTAGCTGTCAATCACCATAACTCTGGGTTATATTTAGCTGTCAATCACCATAACTCTGGGTTATATTTAGCTGTCAATCACCATAACTCTCGGTCATATTTAGCTGTCAATCACCATAACTCTCGGTTATATTTAGTTGTCAATCACCATAACTCTGGGTTATATTAAGCTGTCAATCACCATAACTCTGGGTTATATTAAGCTGTCAATCACAGTATCTCTAGGTCATATTTAGCTGTCAATCACAGTAACGCTTGGTTATATTTAGCTGTCAATCACAATAACTCTCGGTCATATTTAGCTGTCAATCACAATAACTCTGGGTTATATATATTTAGCTGTCAATCACCATAACTCTCGGTCATATTTAGCTGTCA
Source organism: Archivesica marissinica (assembly GCA_014843695.1). Taxonomy (NCBI): domain Eukaryota; kingdom Metazoa; phylum Mollusca; class Bivalvia; order Venerida; family Vesicomyidae; genus Archivesica; species Archivesica marissinica. Next base: position 71,061,333 of record CM026402.1, read on the forward strand.
ATCACAATAACTCTCGGTCATATTTAGCTGTCAATCACAATAACTCTGGGTTATATATATTTAGCTGTCAATCACAGTAACTATGGGTTATATTTAGCTGTCAATCACAGTAACTCTCGGTCATATTTAGCTGTCAATCACAGTAACTCTCGGTCATATTTAGCTGTCAATCACAGTAACTCTCGGTCATATTTAGCTGTCAATCACCATAACTCTCGGTCATATTTAGCTGTCAATCACAATAACTCTCGGTCATATTTAGCTGTCAATCACAATAACTCTCGGTCATATTTAGCTGTCAATCACAATAACTCTCGGTCATATTTAGCTGTCAATCACAATAACTCTCGGTCATATTTAGCTGTCAATCACCATAACTCTCGGTTATATTTAGCTGTCAATCACCATAACTCTCGGTTATATTTAGCTGTCAATCACCATAACTCTCGGTCATATTTAGCTGTCAATCACCATAACTCTCGGTTATATTTAGCTGTAAATCACAATAACTCTCGGTCATATTTAGCTGTCAATCACCATAACTCTCGGTTATATTTAGCTGTCAATCACAATAACTCTCGGTCATATTTAGTTGTCAATCACCATAACTCTCGGTTATATTTAGTTGTCAATCACAATAACTCTCGGTTATATTTAGCTGTCAATCACAGTATCTCTCTAGACTGGATTACTCAATGTGTAGCACATGTAAGGTCGTGTAATTATGAGCAAACGTGTATTTGTTGCATAGAGACAAATCATGAAAATGTTTCGCACCTTTCATTTGTGTTTGAATATTAATTGATTAAACAGCGATATGGAGGATATACTGTAAACTCTTAATTGAGAAAAAATACAATGAAATTGCTAATTTTGTATACGAATATGATACGTTGCCATCCCTATTTTAAACAACAACTGTCACCGACAAGTGCAGTGTACAGGTAAGAGTCAGCGTTGATTCGTAATGGAAGGTTAAATATCGTCCGTGCGGAATTGTGCTGGATCGCCGCAACAGCAGTTAATTCTGTCCACTAGAGTTTTTTGTCACGAGACGTGCAAAATGTCTCATTCCGTTTTCATTTTGCTTCACAAAGATGCGAGGAGTTTGATTAATCAGTCTGGCGTCTACTGTATATGCCACCCATTGTATGATTAATCCACCTGGCGTGTACTGTATATATGCCACCTCTTGTATGATTAATCCGTCTGGCGTGTACTGTATATATGCCACCTCTTGTATGATTAATCCACCTGGCGTGTACTGTATATATGCCACCTCTTGTATGATTAATCCACCTGGCGTGTACTGTATATATGCCACATCTTGTATGATTAATCCACCTGGCGTGTACTGTATATATGCCACCTCTTGTATGATTAATCCACCTGGCGTGTACTGTATATATGCCACATCTTGTATGATTAATCCACCTGGCGTGTACTGTATATATGCCACCTCTTGTATGATTAATCCACCTGGCGTGTACTGTATATATGCCACATCTTGTATGATTAATCCACCTGGCGTGTACTGTATATATGCCACCTCTTGTATGATTAATCCACCTGGCGTGTACTGTATATATGCCACATCTTGTATGATTAATCCACCTGGCGTGTACTGTATATATGCCACCTCTTGTATGATTAATCCACCTGGCGTGTACTGTATATATGCCACATCTTGTATGATTAATCCACCTGGCGTGTACTGTATATATGCCACCTCTTGTATGATTAATCCACCTGGCGTGTACTGTATATATGCCACATCTTGTATGATTAATCCACCTGGCGTGTACTGTATATATGTCACCTATTGCATTGAAATTAAACAGTATGATGGCTTACACCGTGGCATAAAGTTTCTTGTGATTTCTAATAATCCAACTGGATCACTAGTTTCAACAACCGACAGGCTGTTTGAGACCACAAATCGTAACATTTTACGAGTTTATTTATATCTACTTTGACGCACCGAATCCCTGTGAACAATACTAGTAATCATGACATTGGCTGTCGGCACTTCAAAGAATTCTTGTCTACAGAATGATGCGGAGATACCATTTGATCACGGCATATATCAAACAGCTCCAAGGACTACACTTGCAACAACAATATATTTATGTTTTGTTGATAATTTCGACATTTCTAATTGAGAAGTGTCATGTGATGCTTTTTACGCAGTCGAAATGACATACCGCGGAAAATACGGACTGGCAGGTATGATGCAATACCTGCCATGTGTCGCTGTCAGATTGTGGATTATACACACATGTACATTACTTAATACTGTGCGTAGTAAATGAGGAATCAGTTAGGAATCTTACCGCCATTATGCAATGGTCAGTAACAAATGTTTAGTTTAAATTAGGGATGGCAATGTACATGGTATTCGAACATAAAAATAGTATTTTCGGAGGTGTGAACACTTGCCGATGAACAAAGGCATATGTGATGTGTTTTTACGTTTATTTATCGTCGCTACCGGTTGCCCATATGAGCGATGCCTCCTGAAGAGATTAGTTATTTTAGATTTTGGAGGATAGTGCAATGATACAGACAGAGACCCATTCCAGAATCTACTCTGGTTTTTTACGTGCACGGTGTAAAGCACCGACACGAGACCTCGGTTTAACGTCCCATCTGAAAGACTGTTAATTTTATTAGGGTGAGACGGGGGATCGAACCTGCGATCCCTGGATTACCAGTCCAGCGTGTTACCACTGTACTACATATCCGTCTGTGGCATATGTGATGACATGTTTGCTCAATCAAATACATGTGTTACTAATTGAGTACTGCAGTCTAATTGCCGACACATTCTTGAATTTGAGTGCAACCATTGATTGAGCTAATCAAACTTATATGTCCAATGTTTGTGATCCGGGGAAACTGCAGGCTACAAAAAGTGTATCTAGCGAGATAATTGACTGGCATTATGTTTGCAATCAAGTATAATGAACATATTTTTCCCTATTGTATTAAAACAATTGACAGGTTTGACAACCAGTAGTCTGTCGTGATATTACGATGATGTTGTTATCTGCCAGGTAACTGTTTTTTATAGGAACCCGTTGCGATGACTAATTTACTGTGCGATGAAGTTGTGATGACTAATTTACTGCTATGAATTGTGATGACACTCCTCGATCCAAAGCAATTTTCCAATCGCATCATCGCGGAAAATGTTTGAGCCATTCTGTATTGTACTTAAATCATTCAAAGTTTATTTATTATACTAATACTGCAAGTTCTTAATTTTGCTTGATAATGTATCATTTTGGCCTATGATATTTAACAATCTTGCCAAACAATAGTCTTATTTAATGCATTCCACAACAACATATATATATACATTAGTAGAGTGGTGGAACCTATGCTCGGCATAAATCCTACATATCATGGCCTATAAAAAAAGTTAAATGCACTTGCCGTATATTATTATTTTCTTAAGTCGTGAACACAACTTTCATAAAATTGTTGTTGAAAATGTTAGCTTCATTGCGTAACCATGCGCCTAAATACAGCTATCGCAACGGCACCTGTTTCCATGGGGAACTAGATACTTTAGGGAAAATAGGTTAAAACTATTTAAATACGCATATAAATGGAAAAAATACGCCGAGCATAGGAATACACCGAGCATAGGTTCCACCACTCTATACCATTTTAAATATCTCAATTAGATCGTTATAAAACTATATGTAACAAAAATATTGTGGCAGACATGTCTTATGTCTTAGGGTCGATGTGCCTGTGACCGACGTGACATAGTGCCGCATTGTGTTATGGTCGAGACGTCACGAAAGCAATTTGACGGAGGTGAAGGCGTCTACAATGTAAGGACGATATCATAAGCATTTTGACGAGAGCCGACACTCTTTGTACCCTCTCAATTTGCAGTATGGTTGCTTCAGTATGTGGTGACAAGATTGGTGGGCAATACTGAAGCTGTTGGCTGGACAAATATCTTATAAATATGCTGTCGGTGGTTCCGAGTATACTTTGATGCTTCTCTTGAAGAAGCCCAACGTTTCATTTGCCTTGTTTGTATAATTAATCACAAATACACTGAGAGAACATTTGCTACTGGTCAGCTGTCAAGTTTCAATACAGACTCGCAAAAGAAAAACTAATTTACAACTAAACAGCTGAACCAGGTCAATGAAAAAATGCGCTGATAATCAAACATTCATATACAAACCTGCGTGAAATCTATGAGTCCACTTACATAGAATAGTAAAATACTTTTAACTGAATAAGTAGAACTTGTATTTCGCTACTGAATGTTGAAGAAAACTGATATTTTCATATTTTCTAGTTAAAATTGGTCAATGAAATTATTCTTCGCCATGTTATTGTGCAGTCAGGTGGAACTAGTCTGTATTCTTCGTTTTGCTTTCTGTAAAACAGGTCAAAAGAGTAAAATCGTACACCAGTCTATCACACAAAATATACTACTCAAAATTGTGACCGTGCACCGTACCGTCCTACCAATTAAGTAAGCAACTACATTCTTTCATTAGAGATCACTAACGATTTCAGGAGGTCGGGAGGGGGCAGGATACTCGACACCCTAGACGCCTACTAAGAATTCCCGAACATATATTATTACTTGAACATTCAAAATAATGAACCCATATACTGCGTTTGTTTTTTTCGAAAATAATAAAACTGTGACTCTCAAAGGCGCCGCAAACCAGGTGCCTGCATACGTAATGGAACACGAGACGATATAGAACAAAATGAGGAGTAACAATATAAATTGTAGTCCTAAATACATGCAAGGGCATTTAATTTAGCGAGAATACGTTCATTTAGCAGCACACGGACACAAAGCATGCATAAAGTAGCTCCTCGGAGAACCTTTATAAGATTGAGATTTTAACATAGGGGGAAATGTTCAACTCTCTTTCAAGAAATGTATATATTTGGTAGCTTCTACAATCGCAATGTTTACAACTGTAGACAGGACTATGAAAAATGTTATTCACAACGTCAATGATGTCACTCTTACAAATAGTGGTCGAATGGTCTATTACGTGTGATCAGTCGCCCAAATGCATTTATGCAGACCAGTGGCGATTAAATAAACGTATTTAATTAGTCAGTCAGTACGTGTGAGCACTGAGCAAGTTGTCAGTCGCTCGCTGAGGCTGGAGAATTGAGCACAGACTGTACTGGTTTCTACCCAGGAATTGTGGGTGGTCTTCTCCGCCACAACTGACTGACTGTGTTCGATATTGCCCCAGAGTGGGTCGTGTACAAGGTGGAAAAAGACGAAGATGATGTAGAAATCTGAGAAACATAATCATACAATGTAAGAACTGATTAGTTTGTGTACTGGTACTGGACTCCAAGTAGTCCATGATACGGAGCTGATTTACTGCAACAGTTATAACACTGGTATAGTAATCAATGGGAACTGGCTTAGGTCATGATTAGTTTAAGGCTTTGCAATGCCCTGTCATCTACGATATAGGCAATGACGCCTCCCCTAGTGGACAGACAGGGCAATGCAAAAACCTTTGAAATAATATATCGAGCCCAAGCTGCAGAGGTTTTATGACCAACCTCAATATATGACTTTTTACAAGATTCATATAGAATATTATGTCACAGTTATTGAGCATACATGCTTTATGAAATCAAAGTATCTGTCACCTTGAATCGTGAATTACTGACCTCATATCAATGCTTCTGCCTTCGTTGTCGAGTAGTTAAGTGTAGCCAGGGGTGCTTTGGGTGCGTCCGCATTCAACGTTTTGGAACAAAAAATGTTATGGCTTTTCCCCCCAATGACGTATCAGTAGGGCATCAATACTTACAACAACAACAAGGTGGACCTTCAGGGGTGGACAGTTCAGAGGTGACAGTTCGGAGGTGGACAGTTCAGAGGTGACGGTTCAGAGGTGGACAGTTCAGAGGTGACAGTTCAGAGGTGGACACGTTCAGAGGTGGACCGTTCAGAGGTGACAGTTCAGAGGGGGATAGTTCAGAAGTGGACAGTTCAGAGGTGAGTTCAGAGGTGGACCGTTCAGAGGTGGACAGTTCAGAGGTGGACCGTTCAGAGGTGTGGACAGTTCAGAGGTGGACAGTTCAGAGGTAGACAGTTCACGATCCATTTCGTTCTCATTAAATTACATAACATTGAAGATAAGATGATATTACATCAGAAAATGCGAGGGACTACTGCGCCAGGGCGAAAGATCGGTGCTTTGATTTTTCTAACACCTTTTAACTCTTAAACCAACACCTGACTGAAACAGCCCATATTCAAATCTACTAGCCATGTGCTAGATCGAGATTCATACTACAGTACCTAGTGGGTTGGGGTTCAAAGCTCAAGATAAATTGTGTATCTGATAATCTGAGTAAATACCAAATTTCATTGTCCAAAAATCCCAATTCAAATTAATAACCGAAATAAAATAGCCAATACCCAATGCTGCACTTTGGCGTATTTCAGTAAGTGTTAAAACAGCGGAACATTTGTTGATGTAGATGTCGACAATCGGTTAAATTTGATATATAATATTAGAACAAGAATATATTGTTAGTATTGTATGTTGGTCAGGATTACGACAGTTGCTGGTAGACATGACAGTGAATAGAATTCTTCGTTTAATTTGGTAATATATCCAATTAGTATTGACAATTATCAATTGATTTGAAAAGTACAGGGCACCGTGGTTAGTTGAACATGGCATCGTGATTACTTGGACATGACACCGTGGTTATTTGGACATGGCACCGTGGTTACATGGACATGGCACCGTGGTTACTTGGACATGGCACCGTGGTTACATGGACATGACACCGTGGTTACTTGGACATGGCACCGTGGTTACTTGGACATGGCACCGTGGTTACATGGACATGACACCGTGGTTACTTGGACATGGCACCGTGGTTACATGGACATGACACCGTGGTTACTTGGACATGGCACCGTGGTTACATGGACATGACACCGTGGTTACTTGGACATGGCACCGTGGTTACTTGGACATGGCACCGTGGTTACTTGGACATGACACCGTGGTTACTTGGACATGGCACAGTGGTTACTTGGACATGGCACCGTGGTTACTTGGACATGGCACCGTGGTTACTTGGACATGGCACCGTGGTTACTTGGACATGGCACCATGGTTACTTGGACATGGTACCATGGTTACTTGGACATGACACCGTGGTTACTTGGACATGGCACCGTGGTTACTTGGACATGGCACCGTGGTTACTTGGACATGGCACCATGGTTACTTGGACATGGCACCGTGGTTACTTGGACATGGCACCGTGGTTACTTGGACATGGCACCGTGGTTACTTGGACATGGCACCGTGGTTACTTGGACATGGCACCGTGGTTACTTGGACATGACACCGTGGTTACTTGGACATGGCACCATGGTTACTTGGACATGGTACCATGGTTACTTGGACATGACACCGTGGTTACTTGGACATGGCACCGTGGTTACTTGGACATGGCACCGTGGTTACTTGGACATGGCACCATGGTTACTTGGACATGGCACCGTGGTTACTTGGACATGACACCGTGGTTACTTGGACATGGCACCGTGGTTACTTGGACATGGCACCGTGGTTACTTGGACATGGCACCGTGGTTACTTGGACATGGCACCGTGGTTACTTGGACATGGCACCGTGGTTACTTGGACATGGCACCGTGGTTACTTGGACATTGCACCGTGGTTACTTGGACATTGCACCGTGGTTACTTGGACATGGCACCATGGTTACTTGGACATGGCACCGTGGTTACTTGGACATGGCACCGTGGTTACTTGGACATGACACCGTGGTTACTTGGACATGGCACCGTGGTTACTTGGACATGGTACCATGGTTACTTGGACATGACACCGTGGTTACTTGGACATGACACCGTGTTTTGGACATGACACCTGGTTACTTGGACATGACACCATGGTTACTTGGACATGGCACCGTGGTTACTTGGACATGACACCGTGGTTACTTGGACATGACATCGTGGTTACTTGGACATGGCACCGTGGTTACTTGGACATGACATCGTGGTTACTTGGACATGGCACCGTGGTTACTTGGACATGGCACCATGGTTACTTGGACATTGTACCATGGTTACTTGGACATTGCACCGTGGTTACTTGGACATGGCACCGTGGCTACTTGGACATTGCACCGTGGTTACTTGGACATTGTACCATGGTTACTTGGACATTGCACCGTGGTTACTTGGACATGGCACCGTGGTTACTTGAACATGGCACCATGGTTACTTGGACATTGTACCATGGTTACTTGGACATTGCACCGTGGTTACTTGGACATGGCACCGTGGTTACTTGAACATGGCACCATGGTTACTTGGACATTGTACCATGGTTACTTGGACATTGCACCGTGGTTACTTGGACATGGCACCGTGGTTACTTGGACATTGCAGCGTGGTTACTTGGACATTGCATCGTGGTTACTTGGACATGACACCGTGGTTACTTGGACATTGCACCGTGGTTACTTGGACATGACACCGTGGTTACTTGGACATTGTACCATGGTTACTTGAACATTGTGGGATGGTGGATTACATTTCCTGGGGGCACATCATGTTACATGAAGGTGTGGGATGGTGGATTACATTTCCTGGGGGCACATCTTGTTATCTGAAGGTGTGGGGTGGTAGATTACATTTCCTAGGGGCACATCTTGTTATCTGAAGGTGTGGGGTGGTGGATTACATTTCCTGGGGGCACATCTTGTTATCTGAAGGTGTGGGATGGTGGATTACATTTCCTGGGGGCACATCCTGTAGATTCCAGCATAGTATTCGACAGGGCAATGGCATATGAAGGGAAGGATTGGAAACTGACTAAATAGGACATTCAATGTGGAAAGTATCGGGTGGACACTGAATCTGTGTTTCTTTCTAGTCACTCATATTCTGCATATATTTTATTATAAGAGTAGCCTTAAATAGAATATAAATAGCATACAGATAGGTTTGAGGTTTATATTTTAAAAACATACATGACATTTAAGAATACATCATGGATCATTCTAGAGGGCGATGTGGGCGAAATAGTCGCCCATAGGGACCCTGACTTCGCCTCTGGGGGCCCCACTTCTCTCTTAAAAAAATATTTACAATTTTCATACAAAATTTTGTCCAGATAGATACACTGGTCCATTATAAAGCATTCATTCTATTCCAATGTTGCATGTAATGGTCATACGGTGCATTTTACACATATTTTGTTGACATTTATTAAATAACACAATTTACGGACACGGTCGCGCGCTTTCTCACTTCTCCCAACAATTCTGACCTAGAATGACCCCTGATACATTTTGAAACCCAGCAATTTAAGTATACCTTATAATGGATAAAGGTGTAAAACATTTCAAATGTTGGGCAATACCGGGTACACGAACTTTGTTTTTCTAACGTGTCACTCATTTATCAACAATTGTCGCAATAATAGATCTAGTCTCGAATGGAGCATACCGTAAATGTCATATACATAAATGGATTTTGATATTTACATTTTGACTTCATGAATATTTTGAAGTATTTAACAGGTTAAACATGAGACTGTTATTTGCTAAATGATGTTAATAGTACACCGGGTTATGTAATTTTTTCCATCTAAATAAAGTAATGTTTAAGAAAAATGCGGTTGCCAGTTTTCCTTTTTGGTCCCAAGTGGTTTTACAGCCATTTTTCAAAATGGCCGACATCGAAAATGGTTAAATTTAGAATAATTATCAAAATAAAGCTAATTTATATCCCAATAACATATAATACACTTATAATCATAGTTACCAAGACAACAAAGCATTTTATAATAAATAGAGTAACATTATCCACCCTAGTATAGAGGTAATTAGCAAAAAATCCAATCACTCTTCGATCTATGGCTATCAGCATTCCTTGACGACCATCCACAAGTGTGTGAGTCACTCTGTTCAGCAGCCCTCGAGCTCACGGAAGCATGCAAGGTCAAACATGATGTCCGCACGGCACACCAGACCTTCGCCATGAAACTGGAGTCCATGAACCTCGAGAAGCAACTCATGGACTATGATCACACTCATGAAAAGAATCCAATGTACAAGTGGGCACGAATGTACATGAAGCAGGTCATGGTCCTTCTCCAGTTTCAACGAGCTACGAGAGAGGGTAACTGGTTCCTCTACTTGTCAACACTGGAGAAGCTATGCGTCTATTTCTTCGCGTACAACAGATTGGACTATGCACAGAACATACCAGAGTACATAGCTCGCATGCATGACATGCAAACCACAAACCCAGAGATTTGGCAAGAGTTTGTGAATGGTGATTTCACAGTGAATACGAGCAACACCGTCCCATTCACACGCATTGCTGTGGACCAAGCAATGGAGCACCTCAACAAATCTACAAAGGGCCAAGGCGGGATCTCCGGAATCACATCAAATCCCACTACTCTGCTCAAGTTCTGTCTCACTGGTCCTGAGCTTGCACGTATTGCCGCAGAGGGAGAACGTCTGACAGCAGTCACCAACAGCGAGACACACCATCAGCAACACCACTGCCTCTGTCAAGCCAAAGTCCGTAAACAGGAACAATCCATCACACAACTCAAGAAGGTGCTGGTGCCATGCAACCTGTTCAGTGGATCCAGTGCTTGTGAGTCTGATTCCGCCGAAGATTCCACAACAGAACACATGCACAAACTCCTATCTAACGAAATCATTCCTGACAACATCAAGGACAGCATCCTGTCTACAGAGACCATCGGGATGGATGCTTACACGAGATTCGTTCAAGGTCGTCTGACTGGGGATGGGAACCTGTGGGCCAAGATGACGAAGGTCAAGTTGCTGTCTTGGACAGCATCTGCGAAGGAGTTGAAACTTAAAGCTGGCTCTGAGGTACTGACAGTGAAGGCGTCTTCTTCACTCTTTGCGAGGATGTTGATAGTCGCACGATCTTCGAGAGATAACGTAGACTTGGAAGAGGTTATTGGCATCCACGAGTTTGCGAACACACATCGGGTATTGATGCAACCCAATGGATCTGTCCATCCGACAACTGACAAGAGTACGGTAATTCACATGTTGGAAGATCTGCAGCCAGATGACCACACATCCACATCAGCTACTACACAAATCACCGACGAGGACATTGGTGTCTGTCTCATCGTTGATGGAATGGCTGTCGTGCAGGAGCTCATGGCAGTCAAGAACGTCAGGACCTGTATGGAACTAGGCACAGCTTATGTGAACCTGATCGACTCGAAAGGTCGCGGTTATGACCAAGTGAGGGTTATCTTTGATAACTACACCAAAGTATCGTCCATGAAGGAAGGAACAAGGGAGCGTCGCAGAGGCAAGGTCAAAGCTATCCGGTCTTATATCGTAGAAGATTCAACTGCCATCAAGGACAAGAGTCTATTTCTGTCAAGCAACGCAACAAAGGATTCGCTGACGTTGTACCTAGCGCAACAACTGATCAACCAGAGTTCTATTCAGAAACTAGTTACCGTCACACGCAGCAGTGTCATGAAAAACTCTGATGTCTACGTTTCCACGGGGGTTAGCACACAGGAAGAGGCTGACACTATCATGGTGCTGCATGCAGTGGAAGTTGCAGGATCAGGGTTGGACGTCCACATATACTCCCAAGACACGGATGTCCTTCTTCTCGCTCTCCGTAGGGTACCGCTACTTGGCAAACAACCAGCACTGATCATGGGAACCAGCGAGAACCGTCGTAAAGTTTGGCTGAAACCGATCTATGATGCGCTAGGTGCAGATAAAGCATCTGCTATTATCAACTGGCATGCATTAACTGGATGCGACACAACCGGGCACATACAGGGGACATCTAAGAAGGGATGCTTTGGAGCATTCCTTAATTCAACTCCCGCGGTGATTACTGCTCTGATTGGGCTTGGAGAAGGCGCAGAACCATCTGATGAAGTTGTCAAAGGATGTGCAGAGTTCATATGCTCCATCCTCTGTCCCAAAGGTTTGCACATCTCTCGAGCAAAGGATATCCGATGGTACATGTTCAAACGGCTCAGATTGGATCAAGGAGTGGAAAAACTCCCGCCCACCGAGGGAGCATGGCTGGAACACATCCGACGTGCACACCTACAAGCAAATGTTTGGTCCCAAGACCTAGTCCTGAACCCAATCACCCTAGATCCCGTGATGCTTGGATGGCAGTTAGAAGACGGAAAGTTGTGTCCCGTGCTATCAAGGGAAGCGCCAGCACCAGAATCAGTTGTGCAACTGATTCGATGCAACTGTGGCTCCGCCAATGTCAACTCAACCAAGAAATGTTCGCGTCGGTGCTCTTGTAAACAACACAACATTGTCTGCACTGAACTGTGCCACTGTTCAGGGGATGACAAATGCCAGAACACTGAACCCGTTATTATTGGAGAGGACATACAAGATGATGGCTGGAATATGCTTGATTCAATCGTTTAATATCTCTCAGGGTTAGGGTTAATATTTGTCACAGCATTTGTCACAGTATTTATCAAAGTATTGGATCTTATTTGTCACAGTATTTGTCACAGTATTAGGCGTATATGCCACAGTCACAATTATGATGAACAAGTCATAGTCACAATCATGAAAAAGTCACAGTCCTGATGGACGAATATGTTAGATTAGTGTTCATCATACCTGCATAAAATGTACATAATCATGATAATGACCCTATGACAATGTTACCATTCAAACGTTCAACATATATGTAAATGATATCGATAATAAACGGTTGGTTATACTTTACAATACATATATTACTTAGTTTACATTGTACACACACATTTCAGATGCTAGGTCAATTTCATTTTGACGATCAGCATGTTCAGTTACAATTTGTGTTTTTTCTTACGTAAAATCACTATATCTCGGCCATTATTTCACGATAATGCTCTACACATGAACCAAAACTTAATGAATCATTCTGAATTTGGATGTATTGGGTTCATCGTATTGGATAACCTGGGGCTAGACACAAACATCGTATTTTTAACTCAATCGGTTCAAAAATCATGCGCATTTATGCGAAAATACGTGAAAAAAGGTGGCCATTTTGGATTATTTGCTGAATAACGTCCATCAAGGATCGATTTTTTCACTCTAATATATCGAATATTCTTTATTGTCATAAGAGCCATGATTATACATGTATTACATGTTAATGGGGTACAAATTATTACAGACTTAATAATTATTCTAAATTTATTCATTTTTCGGGGGGCGGCCATTTTGAAAAATGGCCGTATAACCACTTGGGACCAAAAAGAAAAACTGGCAACCGCATTTTTATCGTACCTTAGTTTATTTAGATGGAAAAAAACATGGTTGCCAAGATTATGTATGAAATGTTTGCTTCTTTACATAACCCGGCGGACTATAATATGCTTAAATCCTAATTCTTTCTTAATGATCTTTTACTGTCTAATTTCGTCATTCTCACAAGAATATCAACGTACACTTGTAATATATAAAACAATGTTGTTAAGGTATAATTAATTTTGAACAATACTTGTTATAGTGGTACCATGGTTACTTGGACATGGCATCGTGGTTACTTGGACATTGCACCGTGGTTACTTGGACATGTCACCATGGTTACTTGGACATAGTACCGTGGTTACTTGGACATGGCACCGTGGTTACTTGGACATGGCACCATGGTTACTTGAACATGGCACCGTGGCTACTTAGACATGGCACCGTGGTTAATTGGACATGGCACCGTGGTTACTTGGACATGGCACCGTGGTTACTTGGACATGACACCGTGGTTACTTGGACATGGCACCATGGTTACTTGGACATGGCACCGTGGTTACTTGGATATGGCACCGTGGTTACTTGGACATGACACCGTGGTTACTTGGACATGGCACCATGGTTACTTGGACATGGCACCGTGGTTACTTGGACATGGCACCGTGGTTACTTGGACATTGCACCGTGGTTACTTGAACATGGCACCGTGGTTACTTGGACATGGTACAGTGGTTACTTGGACATGGCACCGTGGTTACTTGGACATGGCACGATGGTTACTTGGACATGGCACCGTGGTTACTTGGACATGGCATCGTGGTTACTTGGACATGGTACAGTGGTTACTTGGACATGGTACAGTGGTTACTTGGACATGGCACCGTGGTTACTTGGACATGGTACAGTGGTTACTTGGACATGGCACCGTTGTTACTTGGACATGGTACAGTGGTTGCTTGGACATGGCACCGTGGTTACTTGGACATGGCATCGTGGTTACTTGGACATTGTACCGTGGTTACTTGGACATTGTACCGTGGTTACTTGGATATGGTACCATGGTTACTTGGACATGGCACCATGGTTACTTGGACATGACACCGTGGTTACTTGGACATGGTACCATAGTTACTTGGACATTGCACCGTGGTTACTTGGACATGGTACCATGGTTACTTGGACATGGTACCATGGTTACTTGGACATGGCACCGTGGTTACTTGGACATGGCACCATGGTTACTTGGACATTGCACCGTGGTTACTTGGACATGGCACCGTGGTTACTTGGACATGGCACCGTGGTTACTTGGACATGGCACCGTGGTTACTTGGACATGGCACCGTGGTTACTTGGACATGGCACCGTGGTTACTTGGACATGGTACAGTGGTTACTTGGACATGGCACCGTGGTTACTTGGACATGGCACGATGGTTACTTGGACATGGCACCGTGGTTACTTGGACATGGCATCGTGGTTACTTGGACATGGTACAGTGGTTACTTGGACATGGCACCGTGGTTACATGGACATGGCACCGTGGTTACTTGGACATGGTAGAGTGGTTACTTGGACATGGCATCGTGGTTACTTGGACATGGTACATTGGTTACTTGGACATGGCACCGTGGTTACTTGGACATGGTACAGTGGTTACTTGGACATGGCACCGTGGTTACTTGGACATGGCATCGTGGTTACTTGGCCATGGTACAGTGGTTACTTGGACATGGTACAGTGGTTACTTGGACATGGCACCGTGGTTACTTGGACATTGTACCGTGGTTACTTGGACATTGTACCGTGGTTACTTGGACATGGCACCATGGTTACTTGGACATGGCACCATGGTTACTTGGACATGGCACCGTGGTTACTTGGACATGGCACCATGGTTACTTGGACATGGCACCGTGGTTACTTGGACATGACACCGTGGTTACTTGGACATGGTACCATGGTTACTTGGACATGACACCATGGTTACTTGGACATTGCACCGTGGTTACTTGGACATGGTACCATGGTTACTTGGACATGGCACCATGGTTACTTGGACATGGTACCATGGTTACTTGGACATTGCACCGTGGTTACTTGGACATGGTACCATGGTTACTTGGACATGGCACCATGGTTACTTGGACATTGCACCGTGGTTACTTGGACATGGTACCATGGTTACTTGGACATTGCACCGTGGTTACTTGGACATGGTACCATGGTTACTTGGACATGACACCATGGTTACTTGGACATGGCACCGTGGTTACTTGGACATGACACCATGGTTACTTGGACATGACACCATGGTTACTTGGACATGGCACCGTGGTTACTTGGACATGGCACCGTGGTTACTTGGACATGGCACCGTGGTTACTTGGACATGGCACCATGGTTACTTGGATATGGCACCGTGGTTACTTGGACATGACACAGTGGATACTTGGATATGGCACCATGGTTACTTGACTTGGACATGACACCATGGTTACTTGAACATGGCACCGTGGTTACTTGGACATGGTACAGTGGTTACTTGGACATGGCACCGTGGTTACTTGGACATGGCACGATGGTTCCTTGGACATGGCACCGTGGTTACTTGGACATGGCATCGTGGTTACTTGGACATGGTACAGTGGTTACTTGGACATGGTACAGTGGTTACTTGGACATGGCACGTGGTTACTTGGACATGGCACCGTGGTTACTTGGACATGGCACCGTGGTTACTTGGACATGGTACAGTGGTTACTTGGACATGGCATCGTGGTTACTTGGACATGGTACAGTGGTTGCTTGGACATGGCACCGTGGTTACTTGGACATGGCATCGTGGTTACTTGGACATTGTACCGTGGTTACGTGGACATTGTACCGTGGTTACTTGGACATGGCACCATGGTTACTTGAACATTGCACCATGGTTACTTGGACATGGCACCGTGGTTACATGGACATGGCACCGTGGTTACTTGGACATGGTACAGTGGTTACTTGGACATGGCATCGTGGTTACTTGGACATGGTACATTGGTTACTTGGACATGGCACCGTGGTTACTTGGACATGGTACAGTGGTTACTTGGACATGGCACCGTGGTTACTTGGACATGACACCGTGGCTACTTGGACATGGCACCATGGTTACTTGGACATGGCACCGTGGTTACTTGGATATGGCACCGTGGTTACTTGGACATGACACAGTGGATACTTGGATATGGCACCATGGTTACTTGACATGGTACCATGGTTACTTGACTTGGACATGACACCATGGTTACTTGGACATTGCACCGTGGTTACTTGGACATGGCACCGTGGTTACTTGGACATGGCACCGTGGTTACTTGGACATGGCACCGTGGTTACTTGGACATTGCACCGTGGTTACTTGGACATGGTACAGTGGTTACTTGGACATGGCACCGTGGTTACTTGGACATGGCACGATGGTTACTTGGACATGGCACCGTGGTTACTTGGACATGGCATCGTGGTTACTTGGACATGGTACAGTGGTTACTTGGATATGGTACAGTGGTTACTTGGACATGGCACCGTTGTTACTTGGACATGGTACAGTGGTTGCTTGGACATGGCACCGTGGTTACTTGGACATGGCATCGTGGTTACTTGGACATTGTACCGTGGTTACTTGGACATTGTACCGCGGTTACTTGGATATGGTACCATGGTTACTTGGACATGGCACCATGGTTACTTGGACATGACACCGTGGTTACTTGGACATGGTACCATAGTTACTTGGACATTGCACCGTGGTTACTTGGACATGGTACCATGGTTACTTGGACATGGCACCGTGGTTACTTGGACATGGCACCGTGGTTATTTGGACATGGTACAGTGGTTACTTGGACATGGTACCGTGGTTACTTGAACATGGCACCGTGGTTACTTGGACATGACACCGTGGTTACTTGGACATGGCACCATGGTTACTTGGACATGGCACCGTGGTTACTTGGATATGGCACCGTGGTTACTTGGACATGACACAGTGGATACTTGGATATGGCACCATGGTTACTTGGACATGGTACCATGATTACTTGACTTGGACATGACACCATGGTTACTTGGACATTGCACCGTGGTTACTTGGACATGGCACCGTGGTTACTTGGACATGGCACCGTGGTTACTTGGACATGGCACCGTGGTTACTTGGACATGGTACAGTGGTTACTTGGACATGGCACCGTGGTTACATGGACATGGCACCGTGGTTACTTGGACATGGTACAGTGGTTACTTGGACATGGCATCGTGGTTACTTGGACATGGTACAGTGGTTACTTGGACATGGCACCGTGGTTACTTGGACATGGCATCGTGGTTACTTGGCCATGGTACAGTGGTTACTTGGACATGGTACAGTGGTTACTTGGACATGGCACCGTGGTTACTTGGACATTGTACCGTGGTTACTTGGACATTGTACCGTGGTTACTTGGACATGGCACCATGGTTACTTGGACATGGCACCGTGGTTACTTGGATATGGCACCGTGGTTACTTGGACATGACACAGTGGATACTTGGATATGGCACCATGGTTACTTGGACATGGCGCCGTGGTTACTTGGACATAGCACCGTGGTTACTTGAACATGGCACCGTG
Source organism: Archivesica marissinica (assembly GCA_014843695.1). Classification (NCBI taxonomy): domain Eukaryota; kingdom Metazoa; phylum Mollusca; class Bivalvia; order Venerida; family Vesicomyidae; genus Archivesica; species Archivesica marissinica. The sequence continues at coordinate 71,079,324 of CM026402.1, forward strand.
GTTACATGGACATGGCACCGTGGTTACTTGGACATGGCACCATGGTTACTTTGACATGGCGCCGTGGTTACTTGGACATGGCACCTTGGTTACTTGGACATGGCACCGTGGTTACTTGGACATGGCACCGTGGTTACTTGGACATGGCACCGTGGTTACTAGGACATGGCACCGTGGTTACTTGGACATGGCACCATGGTTACTTGGACATGACATCGTGGTTACTTGGACATGACACCGTGGTTACTTGGATATGGTACCATGGTTACTTGGACATGGAGACGTGGTTACTTGGACATGGCACCATGGTTACTTGGACATGGCACCATGGTTACTTGGACATGGTACCATGGTTACTTGGACATGGCGACGTGGTTACTTGGACATGACACCGTGGTTACTTGGACATGGCACCGTGGTTACTTGGACATGGCACCGTGGTTACTTGGACATGGCACCGTGGTTACTTGGATATGGCACCGTGGTTACTTGGACATGGCACCATGGTTACTTGGACATGGCACCGTGGTTACTTGGACATGGTACAGTGGTTACTTGGACATGGCACCGTGGTTACTTGGACATGGTACAGTGGTTACTTGGACATGGCATCGTGGTTACTTGGACATTGTACCGTGGTTACTTGGACATTGTACCGTGGTTACTTGGATATGGTACCATGGTTACTTGGACATGGCACCATGGTTACTTGGACATGACACCGTGGTTACTTGGACATGGTACCATAGTTACTTGGACATTGCACCGTGGTTACTTGGACATGGTACCATGGTTACTTGGACATGGTACCATGGTTACTTGGACATTGCACTGTGGTTACTTGGACATGGTACCATGGTTACTTGGACATTGCACCGTGGTTACTTGGACATGGCATCGTGGTTACTTGGCCATGGTACAGTGGTTACTTGGACATGGTACAGTGGTTACTTGGACATGGCACCGTGGTTACTTGGACATTGTACCGTGGTTACTTGGACATTGTACCGTGGTTACTTGGACATGGCACCATGGTTACTTGGACATTGCACCATGGTTACTTGGACATGGCACCATGGTTACATGGAAATGGCACCGCGGTTACTTGGACATGGCACCATGGTTACTTGGACATGGCACCGTGGTTACTTGGACATGGCACCATGGTTACTTGGACATGGCACCGTGTTTACTTGGACATGGCACCATGGTTACTTGGACATGGCACCGTGGTTACTTGGACATGACACCGTGGTTACTTGGATATGGTACCATGGTTACTTGGACATGACACCATGGTTACTTGGACATTGCACCGTGGTTACTTGGACATGGTACCATGGTTACTTGGACATGGCACCATGGTTACTTGGACATGACACCGTGGTTACTTGGACATGGTACCATAGTTACTTGGACATTGCACCGTGGTTACATGGACATGGTACCATGGTTACTTGGACATGGCACCATGGTTACTTGGACATTGCACCGTGGTTACTTGGACATGGTACCATGGTTACTTGGACATTGCACCGTGGTTACTTGGACATGGTACCATGGTTACTTGGACATGACACCATGGTTACTTGGACATGGCACCGTGGTTACTTGGACATGACACCATGGTTACTTGGACATGACACCATGGTTACTTGGACATGGCACCGTAGTTACTTGGACATGGCACCGTGGTTATTTGGACATGGCACCGTGGTTACTTGGACATGGCACCATGGTTACTTGGATATGGCACCGTGGTTACTTGGACATGACACAGTGGATACTTGGATATGGCACCATGGTTACTTGACTTGGACATGACACCATGGTTACTTGAACATGGCACCGTGGTTACTTGGACATGGTACAGTGGTTACTTGGACATGGCACCATGGTTACTTGGACATGGCACGATGGTTCCTTGGACATGGCACCGTGGTTACTTGGACATGAATCGGGTTACTTGGACATGGTACGTGGTTACTTGGACATGGACAGTGGTTACTTGGACATGGCATCGTGGTTACTTGGACATGGTACAGTGGTTGTTGGACATGGCCCGTGGTTACTTGACATGGCTGGTTACTTGGACATGACACCGTGGCTACTTGGACATGGCACCATGTTACTTGGACATGGCACCGTGGTTACTTGGATATGGCACCGTGGTTACTTGGACATGACACAGTGGATACTTGGATATGGCACCATGGTTACTTGGACATGGTACCATGGTTACTTGGACATGACACCATGGTTACTTGGACATTGCACCGTGGTTACTTGGACATGGCACCGTGGTTACTTGGACATGGCACCGTGGTTACTTGGACATGGCACCGTGGTTACTTGGACATGGCACCGTGGTTACTTGAACATGGCACCGTGGTTACTTGGACATGGTACAGTGGTTACTTGGACATGGCACCGTGGTTACTTGGACATGGCACGATGGTTCCTTGGACATGGCACCGTGGTTACTTGGACATGGCATCGTGGTTACTTGGACATGGTACAGTGGTTACTTGGACATGGTACAGTGGTTACTTGGACATGGCATCGTGGTTACTTGGACATGGTACAGTGGTTGCTTGGACATGGCACCGTGGTTACTTGGACATGGTACAGTGGTTACTTGGACATGGCATCGTGGTTACTTGGACATGGTACAGTGGTTGCTTGGACATGGCACCGTGGTTACTTGGACATGGCATCGTGGTTACTTGGACATTGTACCGTGGTTACGTGGACATTGTACCGTGGTTACTTGGACATGGCACCATGGTTACTTGAACATTGCACCATGGTTACTTGGACATGGCACCGTGGTTACTTGGACATGGTACAGTGGTTACTTGGACATGGCATCGTGGTTACTTGGACATGGTACATTGGTTACTTGGACATGGCACCGTGGTTACTTGGACATGGTACAGTGGTTACTTGGACATGGCACCGTGGTTACTTGGACATGACACCGTGGTTACTTGGACATGGCACCATGGTTACTTGGACATGGCACCGTGGTTACTTGGATATGGCACCGTGGTTACTTGGACATGACACAGTGGATACTTGGATATGGCACCATGGTTACTTGACATGGTACCATGGTTACTTGACTTGGACATGACACCATGGTTACTTGGACATTGCACCGTGGTTACTTGGACATGGCACCGTGGTTACTTGGACATGGCACCGTGGTTACTTGGACATGGCACCGTGGTTACTTGGACATGGCACCGTGGTTACTTGAACATGGCACCGTGGTTACTTGGACATGGTACAGTGGTTACTTGGACATGGCACCGTGGTTACTTGGACATGGCACGATGGTTACTTGGACATGGCACCGTGGTTACTTGGACATGGCATCGTGGTTACTTGGACATGGTACAGTGGTTACTTGGACATGGTACAGTGGTTACTTGGACATGGCACCGTGGTTACTTGGACATGGTACAGTGGTTGCTTGGACATGGCACCGTGGTTACTTGGACATGGCACCGTGGTTACTTGGACATTGTACCGTGGTTACTTGGACATTGTACCGTGGTTACTTGGATATGGTACCATGGTTACTTGGACATGGCACCATGGTTACTTGGACATGACACCGTGGTTACTTGGACATGGTACCATGGTTACTTGGACATGGCACCGTGGTTACTTGGACATGGCACCGTGGTTACTTGGACATGGCACCATGGTTACTTGGACATGGTACCATGGTTACTTGGACATGACACCATGGTTACTTGGACATTGCACCGTGGTTACTTGGACATGGCACCGTGGTTACTTGGACATGGCACCGTGGTTACTTGGACATGGTACAGTGGTTACTTGGACATGGTACAGTGGTTACTTGGACATGGTACAGTGGTTACTTGGACATGGTATCGTGGTTACTTGGACATGGTACATTGGTTACTTGGACATGGCACCGTGGTTACTTGGACATGGTACAGTGGTTACTTGGACATGGCACCGTGGTTACTTGGACATGGCATCGTGGTTACTTGGCCATGGTACAGTGGTTACTTGGACATGGTACAGTGGTTACTTGGACATGGCACCGTGGTTACTTGGACATTGTACCGTGGTTACTTGGACATTGTACCGTGGTTACTTGGACATGGCACCATGGTTACTTGGACATGGCACCGTGGTTACTTGGATATGGCACCGTGGTTACTTGGACATGACACAGTGGATACTTGGATATGGCACCATGGTTACTTGGACATGGCGCCGTGGTTACTTGGACATAGCACCGTGGTTACTTGAACATGGCACCGTGGTTACATGGACATGGCACCGTGGTTACTTGGACATGGCACCATGGTTACTTTGACATGGCGCCGTGGTTACTTGGACATGGCACCTTGGTTACTTGGACATGGCACCGTGGTTACTTGGACATGGCACCGTGGTTACTTGGACATGGCACCGTGGTTACTTGGACATGGCACCGTGGTTACTTGGACATGGCACCATGGTTACTTGGACATGACATCGTGGTTACTTGGACATGACACCGTGGTTACTTGGATATGGTACCATGGTTACTTGGACATGGAGACGTGGTTACTTGGACATGGACCTGGTTACTTGGACATGGCACCATGGTTACTTGGACATGGCACCATGGTTACTTGGACATGGTACCATGGTTACTTGGACATGGCGACGTGGTTACTTGGACATGACACCGTGGTTACTTGGACATGGCACCGTGGTTACTTGGACATGGCACCGTGGTTACTTGGACATGGCACCGTGGTTACTTGGATATGGCACCGTGGTTACTTGGACATGGCACCATGGTTACTTGGACATGGCACCGTGGTTACTTGGACATGGTACAGTGGTTACTTGGACATGGCACCGTGGTTACTTGGACATGGTACAGTGGTTACTTGGACATGGCACCGTTGTTACTTGGACATGGTACAGTGGTTGCTTGGACATGGCACCGTGGTTACTTGGACATGGCATCGTGGTTACTTGGACATTGTACCGTGGTTACTTGGACATTGTACCGTGGTTACTTGGATATGGTACCATGGTTACTTGGACATGGCACCATGGTTACTTGGACATGACACCGTGGTTACTTGGACATGGTACCATAGTTACTTGGACATTGCACCGTGGTTACTTGGACATGGTACCATGGTTACTTGGACATGGCACCGTGGTTACTTGGACATGGCACCGTGGTTACTTGGACATGGTACCGTGGTTACTTGGACATGGCACCGTGGTTACTTGGACATGGCACCGTGGTTACTTGGACATGGCACCGTGGTTACTTGGACATGGCACCATGGTTACTTGGACATGGCACCGTGGTTACTTGGACATGGCACCGTGGTTACTTGGACATGGCACCGTGGTTACTTGGACATGGCACCGTGGTTACTTGGACTGCTGCACCGTGGTTACTTGGACATGGCACCGTGGTTACTTGGACATGGCACCGTGGTTACTTGGACATGGCACCGTGGTTACTTGGACATGGCACCGTGGTTACTTGGACATGGCACCGTGGTTACTTGGACATGGCACCGTGGTTACTTGGACATGGTACAGTGGTTACTTGGACATGGCACCGTGGTTACTTGGACATGGCACCGTGGTTACTTGGACATGGTACAGTGGTTACTTGGACATGGCATCGTGGTTACTTGGACATGGTACAGTGGTTACTTGGACATGGCACCGTGGTTACTTGGACATGGTACCGTGGTTACTTGGACATGGCACCGTGGTTACTTGGACATGGCATCGTGGTTACTTGGACATGGTACAGTGGTTACTTGGACATGGTACAGTGGTTACTTGGACATGGCACCGTGGTTACTTGGACATTGTACCGTGGTTACTTGGACATTGTACCGTGGTTACTTGGACATGGCACCATGGTTACTTGGACATTGCACCATGGTTACTTGGACATGGCACCATGGTTACATGGACATGGCACCGTGGTTACTTGGACATGGCACCATGGTTACTTGGACATGGCACCGTGGTTACTTGGACATGGCACCATGGTTACTTGGACATGGCACCGTGGTTACTTGGACATGGCACCATGGTTACTTGGACATGGCACCGTGTTTACTTGGACATGGCACCATGGTTACTTGGACATGGCACCGTGGTTACTTGGACATGACACCGTGGTTACTTGGATATGGTACCATGGTTACTTGGACATGACACCATGGTTACTTGGACATTGCACCGTGGTTACTTGGACATGGTACCATGGTTACTTGGACATGGCACCATGGTTACTTGGACATGACACCGTGGTTACTTGGACATGGTACCATAGTTACTTGGACATTGCACCGTGGTTACATGGACATGGTACCATGGTTACTTGGACATGGCACCATGGTTACTTGGACATTGCACCGTGGTTACTTGGACATGGTACCATGGTTACTTGGACATTGCACCGTGGTTACTTGGACATGGTACCATGGTTACTTGGACATGACACCATGGTTACTTGGACATGGCACCGTGGTTACTTGGACATGACACCATGGTTACTTGGACATGACACCATGGTTACTTGGACATGGCACCGTAGTTACTTGGACATGGCACCGTGGTTATTTGGACATGGCACCGTGGTTACTTGGACATGGCACCATGGTTACTTGGATATGGCACCGTGGTTACTTGGACATGACACAGTGGATACTTGGATATGGCACCATGGTTACTTGACTTGGACATGACACCATGGTTACTTGAACATGGCACCGTGGTTACTTGGACATGGTACAGTGGTTACTTGGACATGGCACCGTGGTTACTTGGACATGGCACGATGGTTCCTTGGACATGGCACCGTGGTTACTTGGACATGGCATCGTGGTTACTTGGACATGGTACAGTGGTTACTTGGACATGGTACAGTGGTTACTTGGACATGGCATCGTGGTTACTTGGACATGGTACAGTGGTTGCTTGGACATGGCACCGTGGTTACTTGGACATGGTACAGTGGTTACTTGGACATGGCATCGTGGTTACTTGGACATGGTACAGTGGTTGCTTGGACATGGCACCGTGGTTACTTGGACATGGCATCGTGGTTACTTGGACATTGTACCGTGGTTACGTGGACATTGTACCGTGGTTACTTGGACATGGCACCATGGTTACTTGAACATTGCACCATGGTTACTTGGACATGGCACCGTGGTTACATGGACATGGCACCGTGGTTACTTGGACATGGTACAGTGGTTACTTGGACATGGCACCGTGGTTACTTGGACATGGCACCGTGGTTACTTGGACATGGCACCGTGGTTACTTGGACATGGCACCGTGGTTACTTGGACATGGCACCGTGGTTACTTGGATATGGCACCGTGGTTACTTGACATGACACAGTGGATACTTGGATATGGCACCATGGTTACTTGACATGGTACCATGGTTACTTGGACATGACACCATGGTTACTTGGACATGGCACCGTGGTTACTTGGACATGGCACCGTGGTTACTTGGACATGGCACCGTGGTTACTTGGACATGGTACAGTGGTTACTTGGACATGGCACCGTGGTTACTTGGACATGGCACGATGGTTACTTGGACATGGCACCGTGGTTACTTGGACATGGCATCGTGGTTACTTGGACATGGTACAGTGGTTACTTGGACATGGTACAGTGGTTACTTGGACATGGCACCGTGGTTACTTGGACATGGTACAGTGGTTACTTGGACATGGCACCGTTGTTACTTGGACATGGTACAGTGGTTGCTTGGACATGGCACCGTGGTTACTTGGACATGGCATCGTGGTTACTTGGACATTGTACCGTGGTTACTTGGACATTGTACCGCGGTTACTTGGATATGGTACCATGGTTACTTGGACATGGCACCATGGTTACTTGGACATGACACCGTGGTTACTTGGACATGGTACCATAGTTACTTGGACATTGCACCGTGGTTACTTGGACATGGTACCATGGTTACTTGGACATGGCACCGTGGTTACTTGGACATGGCACCGTGGTTATTTGGACATGGTACAGTGGTTACTTGGACATGGTACCGTGGTTACTTGGACATGGCACCGTGGTTACTTGGACATGACACCGTGGTTACTTGGACATGGCACCATGGTTACTTGGACATGGCACCGTGGTTACTTGGATATGGCACCGTGGTTACTTGGACATGACACAGTGGATACTTGGATATGGCACCATGGTTACTTGGACATGGTACCATGGTTACTTGACTTGGACATGACACCATGGTTACTTGGACATTGCACCGTGGTTACTTGGACATGGCACCGTGATTACTTGGACATGGCACCGTGGTTACATGGACATGGCACCGTGGTTACTTGGGCATGGTACAGTGGTTACTTGGACATGGTACAATGGTTACTTGGACATTGTACCGTGGTTACTTGGACATTGTACCGTGGTTACTTGGACATGACACCATGGTTACTTGGACATGACACCATGGTTACTTGGACATGGCACCGTCGTTTCTTGGACATGGCTCCGTGGTTATTTGGACATGGCACCGTGGTTACTTGGACATGGCACCGTGGGTACTTGGACATGGCGCCGTGGTTACTTGGACATGGCGCCGTGGTTACTTGGATATGGCACCGTGGTTACTTGGACATGACACAGTGGATACTTGGATATGGCACCATGGTTACTTGACTTGGACATGACACCATGGTTACTTGGACATTGCACCGTGGTTACTTGGACATGGCACCGTGGTTACTTGGACATGGCACCGTGGTTACTTGGACATGGCACCGTGGTTACTTGGACATTGCACCATGGTTACTTGAACATGGCACAGTGGTTACTTGGACATGGTACAGTGGTTACTTGGACATGGCACGATGGTTACTTGGACATGGCACCGTGGTTACTTGGACATGGCATCGTGGTTACTTGGACATGGTACAGTGGTTACTTGGACATGGTACAGTGGTTACTTGGACATGGCACCGTGGTTACTTGGACATGGTACAGTGGTTACTTGGACATGGTACCGTGGTTACTTGGACATGGCACCGTGGTTACTTGGACATGCACCGTGGTTACTTGGACATGGCACCGTGGTTACTTGGACATGGCACCGTGGTTACTTGGACATGGCACCGTGGTTACTTGGACATGGCACCGTGGTTACTTGGACATGGCACCGTGGTTACTTGGACATGGTACCGTGGTTACTTGGACATGGCACCGTGGTTACTTGGACATGGCACAGTGGTTACTTGGACATGGCACCGTGGTTACTTGGACATGGCACAGTGGTTACTTGGACATGGCACCGTGGTTACTTGGACATGGCACCGTGGTTACTTGGACATTGCACCGTGGTTACTTGGACATTGTACCGTGGTTACTTGGACATGGCACCATGGTTACTTGGACATGGCACCATGGTTACTTGGACATGGCACCGTGGTTACTTGGACATGACAGACACAACACAACCACGTGGTTACTTGGACATGGCACCGTGGTTACTTGGACATGGTACCGTGGTTACTTGGACATGGCACCGTGGTTACTTGGACATGGCACCGTGGTTACTTGGACATTGTACCGTGGTTACTTGGACATGGCACCGTGGTTACTTGGACATGGCACCATGGTTACTTGGACATGGCACCGTGGTTACTTGGACATGACACCGTGGTTACTTGGACATGGCACCATGGTTACTTGGACATGGCACCGTGGTTACTTGGACATGGCACCGTGGTTACTTGGACATGGCACCGTGGTTACTTGGACATGGCACCGTGGTTACTTGGACATGGCACCGTGGTTACTTGGACATGGCACCATGGTTACTTGGACATGGCACCGTGGTTACTTGGACATGACACCGTGGTTACTTGGACATGGCACCATGGTTACTTGGACATGGCACCGTGGTTACTTGGACATGGCACCTGGTTACTTGGACATGCACCTGTACTGAGCACCTGGTACTGGACATGACAGTGGTTACTTGGACATGGCACCGTGGTTACTTGGACATGGCACGATGGTTACTTGGACATGGCACCGTGGTTACTTGGACATGGCATCGTGGTTACTTGGACATGGTACAGTGGTTACTTGGACATGGCACCGTGGTTACTTGGACATGGTACAGTGGTTACTTGGACATGGCACCGTGGTTACTTGGACATGGCACCGTGGTTACTTGGACATGGTACAGTGGTTACTTGGACATGGCACCGTGGTTACTTGGACATGGTACAGTGGTTACTTGGACATGGCACCGTGGTTACTTGGACATGGCACCGTGGTTACTTGGACATGGCACCGTGGTTACTTGGACATGGTACATTGGTTACTTGGACATTGACCGTGGTTACTTGGACATGGCACCGTGGTTACTTGGACATGGTACAGTGGTTACTTGGACATGGCACCGTGGTTACTTGGACATGGCAACGTGGTTACTTGGCCATGGTACAGTGGTTACTTGGACATGGTACAGTGGTTACTTGGACATGGCACCGTGGTTACTTGGACATTGTACCGTGGTTACTTGGACATTGTACCGTGGTTACTTGGACATGGCACCATGTCTACTTGGACATTGCACCATGGTTACTTGGACATGGCACCATGGTTACATGGACATGGCACCGTGGTTACTTGGACATGGCACCATGGTTACTTGGACATGACACCGTGGTTACTTGGATATGGTACCATGGTTACTTGGACATGACACCATGGTTACTTGGACATTGCACCGTGGTTACTTGGACATGGTACCATGGTTACTTGGACATGGCACCATGGTTACTTGGACATGACACCGTGGTTACTGGACATGGTACCATAGTTACTTGGACATTGCACCGTGGTTACATGGACATGGTACCATGGTTACTTGGACATGGCACCATGGTTACTTGGACATTGCACCGTGGTTACTTGGACATGGTACCATGGTTACTTGGACATTGCACCGTGGTTACTTGGACATGGTACCATGGTTACTTGGACATGACACCATGGTTACTTGGACATGGCACCGTGGTTACTTGGACATGACACCATGGTTACTTGGACATGACACCATGGTTACTTGGACATGGCACCGTAGTGACTTGGACATGGCACCGTGGTTATTTGGACATGGCACCGTGGTTACTTGGACATGGCACCGTGGGTACTTGGACATGGCGCCGTGGTTACTTGGACATGGCGCCATGGTTACTTGGATATGGCACCGTGGTTACTTGGACATGACACAGTGGATACTTGGATATGGCACCATGGTTACTTGACTTGGACATGACACCATGGTTACTTGGACATGGCACCGTGGTTACTTGGACATGGCACCGTGGTTACTTGGACATGGCACCGTGGTTACTTGGACATGGCACCGTGGTTACTTGGACATGGCACCGTGGTTACTTGGACATGGCACCGTGGTTACTTGGACATGGCACCGTGGTTACTTGGACATGGCACCGTGGTTACTTGGACATGGCACCGTGGTTACTTGGACATGGCACCGTGGTTACTTGGACATGGCACCGTGGTTACTTGGACATGGCACCGTGGTTACTTGGACATGGCACCGTGGTTACTTGGACATGGCACCGTGGTTACTTGGACATGGCACCGTGGTTACTTGGAATAACATACCGTGGTTACTTGGACATGGCACCGTGGTTACTTGGACATGGCACCGTGGTTACTTGGACATGGCACCGTGGTTACTTGGACATGGCACCGTGGTTACTTGGACATGGCACCATGGTTACTTGGACATGGTACCGTGGTTACTTGGACATGGCACCGTGGTTACTTGGACATGGCACCGTGGTTACTTGGACATGGCACCGTGGTTACTTGGACATGGTACAGTGGTTACTTGGACATGGCACCGTGGTTACTTGGACATGGCACCGTGGTTACTTGGACATGGCACCGTGGTTACTTGGACATGGCACCGTGGTTACTTGGACATGGCACCGTGGTTACTTGGACATGGCACCGTGGTTACTTGGACATGGCACCGTGGTTACTTGGACATGGCACCATGGTTACTTGGACATGGCACCGTGGTTACTTGGACATGGCACCATGGTTACTTGGACATGGCACCGTGGTTACTTGGACATGGCACCGTGGTTACTTGGACATGACACCGTGGTTACTTGGACATGGTACCATGGTTACTTGGACATGACACCATGGTTACTTGGACATTGCACCGTGGTTACTTGGACATGGTACCATGGTTACTTGGACATGGCACCATGGTTACTTGGACATGACACCGTGGTTACTTGGACATGGTACCATGGTTACTTGGACATGACACCATGGTTACTTGGACATTGCACCGTGGTTACTTGGACATGGTACCATGGTTACTTGGACATGGCACCATGGTTACTTGGACATGACACCGTGGTTACTTGGACATGGTACCATGGTTACTTGGACATTGCACCATGGTTACTTGGACATGGCACCGTGGTTACATGGACATGGCACCGAGGTTACTTGGGCATGGAACAGTGGTTACTTGGACATGGCATAGTGGTTACTTGGACATGGTACAGTGGTTACTTGGACATTGTACCGTGGTTACTTGGACATTGTACCGTGGTTACTTGGACATGACACCATGGTTACTTGGACATGACACCATGGTTACTTGGACATGGCACCGTCGTTTCTTGGACATGGCTCCGTGGTTATTTGGACATGGCACCGTGGTTACTTGGACATGGCACCGTGGGTACTTGGACATGGCGCCGTGGTTACTTGGACATGGCGCCGTGGTTACTTGGATATGGCACCGTGGTTACTTGGATATGGCACCATGGTTACTTGACTTGGACATGACACCATGGTTACTAGGACATTGCACCGTGGTTACTTGGACATGGCACCGTGGTTACTTGGACATGGCACCGTGGTTACTTGGACATGGCACCGTGGTTACTTAGTCATTGCACCATGGTTACTTGAACATGGCACCGTGGTTACTTGGACATGGCACGATGGTTACTTGGACATGGCACCGTGGTTACTTGGACATGGCATCGTGGTTACTTGGACATGGTACAGTGGTTACTTGGACATGGTACAGTGGTTACTTGGACATGGCACCGTGGTTACTTGGACATGGTACAGTGGTTACTTGGACATGGTATCGTGGTTACTTGGACATGGCACCGTGGTTACTTGGACATGGTATCGTGGTTACTTGGACATGGTACAGTGGTTACTTGGACATGGTACAGTGGTTGCTTGGACATGGCACCGTGGTTACTTGGACATGGCATCGTGGTTACTTGGACATTGTACCGTGGTTACTTGGACATTGTACCGTGGTTACTTGGACATGGCACCATGGTTACTTGGACATGACACCATGGTTACTTGGACATGGCACCGTGGTTACTTGGACATGGCACCGTGGTTACTTGGACATGGCACCGTGGTTACTTGGACATGACACCGTGGTTACTTGGACATGGCACCATGGTTACTTGGACATGGCACCGTGGTTACTTGGATATGGCACCGTGGTTACTTGGACATGACACAGTGGATACTTGGATATGGCACCATGGTTACTTGACATGGCACCGTGGTTACTTGGACATGGCACCGTGGTTACTTGGACATTGCACCGTGGTTACTTGGACATGGCACCGTGGTTACTTGGACATGGTACAGTGGTTACTTGGACATGGCACCGTGGTTACTTGGACATGGCACCGTGGTTACTTGGACATGGCACCGTGGTTACTTGGACATGGCACCGTGGTTACTTGGACATGGTACCATGGTTACTTGGACATGGCACCGTGGTTACTTGGACATGGCACCGTGGTTACTTGGACATGGTACCATGGTTACTTGGACATGGCACCGTGGTTACTTGGACATGGCACCGTGGTTACTTGGACATGGTACCATGGTTACTTGGACATGGCACGTGGTTACTTGGACATGGTACCATGGTTACTTGGACATGACACCATGGTTACTTGGACATGGCACCGTGGTTACTTGGACATGACACCATGGTTACTTGGACATGGCACCATGGTTACTTGGACATGGCACCGTGGTTACTTGGACATGGCACCGTGGTTACTTGGACATGGCACCGTGGTTACTTGGACATGGCACCGTGGTTACTTGGACATGGCACCGTGGTTACTTGGACATGACACCGTGGTTACTTGGACATGGCACCATGGTTACTTGGACATGGCACCGTGGTTACTTGGATATGGCACCGTGGTTACTTGGACATGACACAGTGGATACTTGGATATGGCACCATGGTTACTTGGACATGGTACCATGGTTACTTGACTTGGACATGACACCATGGTTACTTGGACATTGCACCGTGGTTACTTGGACATGGCACCGTGGTTACTTGGACATGGCACCGTGGTTACTTGGACATGGCACCGTGGTTACTTGGACATTGCACCGTGGTTACTTGGACATGGCACCGTGGTTACTTGGACATGGTACAGTGGTTACTTGGACATGGCACCGTGGTTACTTGGACATGGCACGATGGTTACTTGGACATGGCACCGTGGTTACTTGGACATGGCATCGTGGTTACTTGGACATGGTACAGTGGTTACTTGGACATGGCACCGTGGTTACATGGACATGGCACCGTGGTTACTTGGACATGGTACAGTGGTTACTTGGACATGGCATCGTGGTTACTTGGACATGGTACATTGGTTACTTGGACATTGCACCGTGGTTACTTGGACATGGTACAGTGGTTACTTGGACATGGCACCGTGGTTACTTGGACATGGCATCGTGGTTACTTGGCCATGGTACAGTGGTTACTTGGACATGGTACAGTGGTTACTTGGACATGGCACCGTGGTTACTTGGACATTGTACCGTGGTTACTTGGACATTGTACCGTGGTTACTTGGACATGGCACCATGGTTACTTGGACATGACACCATGGTTACTTGGACATGGCACCGTGGTTACTTGGACATGGCACCGTGGTTACTTGGACATGGCACCGTGGTTACTTGGACATGGCACCGTGGTTACTTGGACATGGCACCGTGGTTACTTGGACATGGCACCATGGTTACTTGGATATGGCACCGTGGTTACTTGGACATGACACAGTGGATACTTGGATATGGCACCATGGTTACTTGACTTGGACATGACACCATGGTTACTTGGACATTGCACCGTGGTTACTTGGACATGGCACCTTGGTTACTTGGACATGGCACCGTGGTTACTTGGACATGGCACCGTGGTTACTTGGACATTGCACCATGGTTACTTGAACATGGCACCGTGGTTACTTGGACATGGTACAGTGGTTACTTGGACATGGCACCGTGGTTACTTGGACATGGCACGATGGTTACTTGGACATGGCACCGTGGTTACTTGGACATGGCATCGTGGTTACTTGGACATGGTACAGTGGTTACTTGGACATGGTACAGTGGTTACTTGGACATGGCACCGTGGTTACTTGGACATGGTACAGTGGTTACTTGGACATGGCATCGTGGTTACTTGGACATGGTACGGTGGTTGCTTGGACATGGCACCGTGGTTACTTGGACATGGCATCGTGGTTACTTGGACATTGTACCGTGGTTACTTGGACATTGTACCGTGGTTACTTGGACATGGCACCATGGTTACTTGGACATTGCACCATGGTTACTTGGACATGGTACCGTGGTTACATGGACATGGCACCGTGGTTACTTGGACATGGTACAGTGGTTACTTGGACATGGCATCGTGGTTACTTGGACATGGTACATTGGTTACTTGGACATGGCACCGTGGTTACTTGGACATGGTACAGTGGTTACTTGGACATGGCACCGTGGTTACTTGGACATGACACCGTGGCTACTTGGACATGGCACCATGGTTACTTGGACATGACATCGTGGTTACTTGGACATGTCACCATGATTACTTGGACATAGTACCGTGGTTACTTGGACATGGCACCGTGGTTACTTGGACATGGCACCATGGTTACTTGAACATTGCACCATGGCTACTTAGACATGGCACCGTGGTTACTTGGACATGGCACCGTGGTTACTTGGACATTGCACCGTGGTTACTTGAACATGGCACCATGGTTACTTGGACATGATACTATGGTTACTTGGACATGGTACCATGGTTACTTGGACATGGTACCATGGTTACTTGGACATGGCACCGTGGTTACATGGACATGGCACCATGGTTACTTGGACATGGCACCATGGTTACCTGGACATGGCACCATGGTTATTTGACATGGCACCGTGGTTACTTGGACATGGCACCGTGGTTACATGAACATGGCACCATGGTTACTTGGACATGGCACCATGGTTACCTGGACATGGCACCATGGTTATTTGACATGACACCGTGGTTACTTGGACATGGTACCATGGTTACTTGGACATGGCGACGTGGTTACTTGGACATGGCACCATGGTTACTTGGACATGGCACCATGGTTACTTGGACATGCCACCATGGTTACTTGGACATGGCACCATGGTTACTTGGACATGACACCGTGGTTACTTGGACATGGCACCGTGGTTACTTGGACATGACACCGTGGTTACTTGGACATGGTACCATGGTTACTTGGACATGACACCATGGTTACTTGGACATTGCACCGTGGTTACTTGGACATGGCACCATGGTTACTTGGACATGGCACCATGGTTACTTGGACATGACACCGTGGTTACTTGGACATGGTACCATGGTTACTTGGACATTGCACCATGGTTACTTGGACATGGCACCGTGGTTACTTGGACATGGCACCGTGGTTACTTGGACATGGCACCGTGGTTACTTGGACATGGCACCGTGGTTACTTGGACATGGCACCGTGGTTACTTGGACATGGTACAGTGGTTACTTGGACATGGCACCGTGGTTACTTGGACATGGTACAGTGGTTACTTGGACATGGTACCGTGGTTACTTGGACATGGCACCGTGGTTACTTGGACATGGCACCATGGTTACTTGGACATGGCACCGTGGTTACTTGGACATGGCACCGTGGTTACTTGGACATGGCACCATGGTTACTTGGACATGGCACCGTGGTTACTTGGACATGGCACCGTGGTTACTTGGACATGGCACCGTGGTTACTTGGACATGGCACCGTGGTTACTTGGACATGGCACCATGGTTACTTGGACATGGCCCTGTGGTTACTTGGACATGGCACCATGGTTACTTGGACATGGCACCGTGGTTACTTGGACATGGCACCGTGGTTACTTGGACATGGCACCGTGGTTACTTGGACATGGCACCATGGTTACTTGGACATGGCACCGTGGTTACTTGGACATGGCACCATGGTTACTTGGACATGGCACCGTGGTTACTTGGACATGGCACCGTGGTTACTTGGACATGGCACCGTGGTTACTTGGACATGGTACAGTGGTTACTTGGACATGGCACCGTGGTTACTTGGACATGGTACAGTGGTTACTTGGACATGGCACCGTGGTTACTTGGACATGGCATGTGGTTACTTGGACATGGACAGTGGTTACTTGGACATGGTACAGTGGTTACTTGGACATGGCACCGTGGTTACTTGGACATTGTCGTGGTTACTTGGACATGTACCGTGGTTACTTGACATGGCACCATGGTTACTTGGACATTACACCATGGTTACTTGGACATGGCACCGTGGTTACTTGGACATGGCACCGTGGTTACTTGGACATGGCACCATGGTTACTTGGACATGGTACCGTGGTTACTTGGACATGGCACCATGGTTACTTGAACATGGCACCGTGGTTACATGGACATGGCACCGTGGTTACTTGGACATGGCACCATGGTTACTTGGACATGGCACCGTGGTTACTTGGACATGGCACCATGGTTACTTGGACATGGCACCGTGGTTACTTGGACATGGCACCGTGGTTACTTGGACATGGCACCGTGGTTACTTGGACATGGCACCATGGTTACTTGGACATGGCGCCGTGGTAACTTGGACATGGCACCATGGTTACTTGGACATGGCACCGTGGTTACTTGGACATGGCACCGTGGTTACTTGGCCATGACACCGTGGTTACTTGGACATGGCACCATGGTTACTTGGACATGACATCGTGGTTACTTGGACATGTCACCATGATTACTTGGACATTGTACCGTGGTTACTTGGACATGGCACCATGGTTACTTGGACAAAGCACCATGGTTACTTCGACATGGCACCGTGGTTACATGGACATGGCACCGTGGTTACTTGGACATGGCACTATGGGTACGTGGACATGGCGCCGTGGTTACTTAGACATGGCACCGTGGTTACTTGAACATGGCACCGTGGTTACATGGACATAGCACCGTGGTTACTTGGACATGGCACCATGGTTACTTGGACATGGCCCTGTGGTCACTTGGACATGGCACCATGGTTACTTGGACATGGCACCGTGGTTACTTGGACATGGCACCGTGGTTACTTGGACATGGCACCGTGGTTACTTGGGCATGGCACCATGGTTACTTGGACATGGCGCCGTGGTTACTTGGACATGGCACCATGGTTACTTGGACATGGCACCGTGGTTACTTTGACATGGCACCGTGGTTACTTGGACATGGCACCGTGGTTACTTGGACATGGTACAGTGGTTACTTGGACATGGCACCGTGGTTACTTGGACATGGTACAGTGGTTACTTGGACATGGCACCGTGGTTACTTGGACATGGCATCGTGGTTACTTGGACATGGTACAGTGGTTACTTGGACATGGTACAGTGGTTACTTGGACATGGCACCGTGGTTACTTGGACATTGTACCGTGGTTACTTGGACATTGTACCGTGGTTACTTGAACATGGCACCATGGTTACTTGGACATTACACCATGGTTACTTGGACATGGCACCGTGGTTACATGGACATGGCACCGTGGTTACTTGGACATGGCACCATGGTTACTTGGACATGGCGCCGTGGTTACTTGGACATGGCACCATGGTTACTTGAACATGGCACCGTGGTTACATGGACATGGCACCGTGGTTACTTGGACATGGCACCATGGTTACTTGGACATGGCGCCGTGGTTACTTGGACATGGCACCATGGTTACTTGAACATGGCACCGTGGTTACTTGGACATGGCACCGTGGTTACTTGGACATGGCACCGTGGTTACTTGGACATGGCACCATGGTTACTTGGACATGGCGCCGTGGTTACTTGGACATGGCACCATGGTTAGTTGGACATGGCACCGTGATTACTTGGACATGGCACCGTGGTTACTTGGCCATGACACCGTGGTTACTTGGACATGGCACCATGGTTACTTGGACATGACATCGTGGTTACTTGGACATGTCACCATGATTACTTGGACAGAGTACCGTGGTTACTTGGACATGGCACCGTGGTTACTTGGACATGGCACCGTGGTTACTTGGACATGGCACCATGGTTACTTGAACATTGCACCGTGGCTACTTAGACATGGCACCGTGGTTACTTGGACATGGCACCGTGTTACTTGGACATTGCACCGTGGATACTTGGACATGGTACCATGGTTACTTGGACATGGTACCATGGTTACTTGGACATGGCACCGTGGTTACATGGACATGGCACCGTGGTTACTTGGGCATGGTACAGTGGTTACTTGGACATGGTACAATGGTTACTTGGACATTGTACCGTGGTTACTTGGACATGGTACCGTGGTTACTTGGACATGACACCATGGTTACTTGGACATGGACACCATGGTTACTTGGACATGGCACCGTCGTTCTTGGACATGGCTCCGTGGTTATTTGGACATGGCACCGTGGTTACTTGGACATGGCACCGTGGGTCTTGGACATGGCGCCGTGGTTACTTGGACATGGCGCCGTGGTTACTTGGATATGGCACCGTGGTTACTTGGACATGACACAGTGGATACTTGGATATGGCACCATGGTTACTTGACTTGGACATGACACCATGGTTACTAGGACATTGCCCGTGGTATTGGACATGGCACCGTGGTTACTTGGACATGGCACCGTGGTTACTTGGACATGGCACCGTGGTTACTTGTCATGCACCATGGTTACCTGGACATGGCACCATGGTTATTGACATGGCACCCTGTTACTTGGACATGGCACAGTGGTTACTTGGACATGGCACAACGGTTACTTGGACATGGCACCGTGGTTACTTGGACATGGTACAGTGGTTACTTGGACATGGCATCGTGGTTACTTGGACATGGCACAGTGGTTACTTGGACATGGCACCGTGGTTACTTGGACATGGCATCGTGGTTACTTGGACATGGCACCGTGGTTACTTGGACATGGTACAGTGGTTACTTGGACATGGCATCGTGGTTACTTGGACATGGTACATGATTACTTGGACATGGTACAGTGGTTACTTGGACATGGCACCGTGGTTACTTGGACATGGTACAGTGGTTACTTGGACATGGCACCGTTGTTACTTGGACATGGTACAGTGGTTGCTTGGACATGGCACCGTGGTTACTTGGACATGGCACCTTGGTTACTTGGACATGTACCGTCGGTTACTTGGCATTGTACCGTGGCTACTTGCGACATGAGCACCATGGTTACCTTGAACATTGAACCCACCATCGTTAATTGGACATGGCAACCCCGTGGTTACATGGACATGGACCACAACCCAACACCCCACCGTGGTTACTTGGACATGGTACCCATGGTTACCTTGACGACATCGTGGTTACTCCAGGTTACCTTGGACATTGCACAGTGGTACTGGACATGGTAAATATGGTTCACTTCGGACATTGCACACGTGGTATACTTGATGCTACATAGGTATACTTTTCACTCTGGATACATTGGACATGCACCATGGTTACTTGGACATGGCACCGTGGTTACTTGGACATGGTACAGTGGTTACTTGTACATGGCATCGTGGTTACTTGGACATGGTACATTGGTTACTTGGACATGGCACCGTGGTTACTTGGACATGGTACAGTGGTTACTTGGACATGGCACCGTGGTTACTTGGACGACACCGTGGCTACTTGGACATGGCACCATGGTTACTTGGACATGGCACCGTGGTTACTTGGATATGGCACCGTGGTTACTTGGACATGACACAGTGGATACTTGGATATGGCACCATGGTTACTTGACATGGTACCATGGTTACACTTGGACATGACACCATGGTTACTTGGACATGGCACCGTGGTTACTTGGACATGGCACCGTGGTTACTTGGACATGGCACCGTGGTTACTTGGACATGGAACGTGGTACTGGACAGAACCGTGGTACTTGGACATGGCACGTGGTTACTTGGACATGGTACCATGGTTACTTGGACATGGCACCATGGTTACTTGGACATGGCACGATGGTTACTTGGACATGGCACCGTGGTTACTTGGACATGGCACCGTGGTTACTTGGACATGGTACAGTGGTTACTTGGACATGGCACCGTGGTTACATGGACATGGTACAGTGGTTACTTGGACATGACACCGTGGTTACATGGACATGGCACCGTGGTTACTTGGACATGGTACAGTGGTTACTTGGACATGGCACCGTGGTTACATGGACATGGTACAGTGGTTACTTGGACATGGCACCGTGGTTACATGGACATGGCACCGTGGTTACTTGGACATGGCACCGTGGTTACTTAGACATGGTACATTGGTTACTTGGACATTGCACCGTGGTTACTTGGACATGGCACCGTGGTTACTTGGACATGGTACAGTGGTTACTTGGACATGGCACCGTGGTTACTTGGACATGGCAACGTGGTTACTTGGACATGGTACAGTGGTTACTTGGACATGGCACAGTGGTTACTTGGACATGGCACCGTGGTTACTTGGACATTGTACCGTGGTTACTTGGACATTGTACCGTGGTTACTTGGACATGGCACCATGGTTACTTGGACATTGCACCATGGTTACTTGGACATGGCACCATGGTTACATGGACATGGCACCGCGGTTACTTGGACATGGCACCATGGTTACTTGGACATGGCACCGTGGTTACTTGGACATGGCACCATGGTTACTTGGACATGGCACCGTGTTTACTTGGACATGGCACCATGGTTACTTGGACATGGCACCGTGGTTACTTGGACATGACACCGTGGTTACTTGGATATGGTACCATGGTTACTTGGACATGACACCATGGTTACTTGGACATTGCACCGTGGTTACTTGGACATGGTACCATGGTTACTTGGACATGGCACCATGGTTACTTGGACATGACAC
>CM026402.1:71102791-71241217 GCA_014843695.1 Archivesica marissinica
TCAGACATTGCTACACTGGATGGGTCAGACATTGCTACACTGGATGGATGGGTCAGACATTGCTACACTGGATGGATGGGTCAGACATTGCTACACTGGATGGATGGGTCAGACATTGCTACACTGGATGGGTCAGACATTGCTACACTGGATGGGTCAGACATTGCTACACTGGATGGATGGGTCAGACATTGCTACACTGGATGGATGGGTCAGACATTGCTACACTGGATGGATGGGTCAGACATTGCTACACTGGATGGATGGGTCAGACATTGCTACACTGGATGGATGGGTCAGACATTGCTACACTGGATGGATGGGTCAGACATTGCTACACTGGATGGATGGGTCAGACATTGCTACACTGGATGGATGGGTCAGACATTGCTACACTGGATGGATGGGTCAGACATTGCTACACTGGATGGATGGGTCAGACATTGCTACACTGGATGGGTCAGACATTGCTACACTGGATGGGTCAGACATTGCTACACTGGATGGGTGGGTCAGACATTGCTACACTGGATGGATGGGTCAGACATTGCTACACTGGATGGATGGGTCAGACATTGCTACACTGGATGGATGGGTCAGACATTGCTACACTGGATGGGTCAGACATTGCTACACTGGATGGGTCAGACATTGCTACACTGGATGGGTCAGACATTGCTACACTGGATGGATGGGTCAGACATTGCTACACTGGATGGATGGGTCAGACATTGCTACACTGGATGGATGGGTCAGACATTGCTACACTGGATGGGTCAGACATTGCTACACTGGATGGATGGGTCAGACATTGCTACACTGAATGGGTCAGACATTGCTACACTGAATGGGTCAGACATTGCTACACTGAATGGGTCAGACATTGCTACACTGGATGGGTCAGACATTGCTACACTGGATGGATGGGTCAGACATTGCTACACTGAATGGGTCAGACATTGCTACACTGGATGAATCAGACTTTGCTACACTGGATGGGTCAGAAGTTGCTAAACCGTATGGAATAGAATGTTGATTTGTAAATTGTAACTGATCAGAAAAGGAGTTAATTATTTTCCAATATTGTGCACAATACTGCCAATTAAAATGGAAACTAATTTAAATGTCATATTCCGAAAATGTGGAAAAACCCATTTTCTATTACAAACTTTGTTGCAACACCATAACCTAAATACTGTTTATAAAGCCTCACTATACTTACACATCATATTGTAAAAATTGGAAGATTTCATTGATCTGTGTTTGTGAGATTTCACCATCTATTTGTGCCAGGTAGGTGTAGATATCTTTAAACAAGGCAAACGGTATTCTCGAGCCTCCACCCTCCGGGTCCGCTGTTAAAATCTCACATACCGTCTTCATTGCCAGTGTAATATTCTGCAAACAAAGAAACATGTGTATATTTCACACTATTGTTGTAAAAAGGTGTTGAATTATGATGTGACAGGTGTTCTATACGAATTAATTTAATATGACTCTGAAATCTTTCCACTTTTTAATTAGTTTTTGAGTAACTGTTGGTTTCCACACTTATATTTGGTCCGCCTCCGTGGTCGAGTGGTTAAGGTCGCTGACTTGCATACCACTGTAACCTATCATCACTGATGGTCACGGGTTCGAGCTCCGCTCAGACCGTGTCTCATTTATATGAAAAAGTTGGCAGTTTCCTACGGAGGTTGGTGCACCCAAGTACTGGTTAACCGTTGGAGCCTGCCCAGGAAAGGTGTTGTTAGGTAAACTGCCCGCCGGCGATATAGCCCAAAATGGTGCTGATGCAGGCATAAAACCCGAAATATAACATATAAATATAACATAACACTTATATTTGGTCCAGTGCTCCAAAACTTTCAAAACCAAAATAGTGAGATGTGTGTCACAATGCCAGAAAGGTCCATGATAAATATCATGATAACATATTAAGTGGTACAGCCACAAACAAAACATTCAATGAAAACAAAATATTTTAACATCGGCCACCTTGAAGTTGAAGTGAACAAAAAATATCTCTCCACATGAAAGAGAAGGTAAATATACGCAAAACGACTTAGCCACCACAAATTCTGATTATCAACACTCAAACACACTATGATGAATTTCATACTGATTGGTAAAGAGGTAGTAGCCACACATGAATGCTAAGGGCAAATTAATGAAAATTATTTATTGTAATAAAATAGTGGCCATTTTGGATGCAATGGATATGTTCTGCACCTGGAAATCCCCACAATGCCCAACATATACAGGATAAACGTCAC
Organism: Archivesica marissinica; assembly: GCA_014843695.1. NCBI lineage: Eukaryota > Metazoa > Mollusca > Bivalvia > Venerida > Vesicomyidae > Archivesica > Archivesica marissinica. Next base: position 71,105,068 of record CM026402.1, read on the forward strand.
TTGTATCTTCAGCAGTATTCACAAAAATGAAGAAAATGATAGTAACATAATGGCCACCTTGGATCTGACAATACAAAATTCAGAGAGATGTGTGCCACAATGCTTTAAATTTCCATTCAAGATTATTTGTTACCTGTCCAGGTCACTATAGTACCATTTGTTACCTGTCCTGGTCACTATTGTACCATTTGTTACCTGTCCTGGTCACTATAGTACCATTTGTTACCTGTCCAGGTCACTATAGTACCATTTGCTACCTGTCCTGGTCACTATTGTACCATTTGTTACCTGTCCTGGTCACTATTGTACCATTTGTTACCTGTCCTGGTCACTATTGTACAATTTGTTACCTGTCCTGGTCACTATTGTACCATTTGTTACCTGTCCTGGTCACTATTGTACCATTTGTTACCTGTCCTGGTCACTATAGTACCATTTGTTACCTGTCCTGGTCACTATTGTACCATGTGTTACCTGTCCTGGTCACTATTGTACCATTAGTTACCTGTCCTGGTCACTATAGTACCATTTGTTACCTGTCCTGGTCACTATTGTACAATTTGTTACCTGTCCTGGTCACTATTGTACCATTTGTTACCTGTCCTGGTCACTATTGTACCATTTGATTATTTGCTACCTGTCCTGGTCACTATAGTACCATTTGTTACCTGTCCTGGTCACTATAGTACCATTTGTTACCTGTCCTGGTCACTATAGTACCATTTGGTACCTGTCCTGGTCACTATAGTACCATTTGTTACCTGTCCTGGTCACTATAGTACCATTTGCTACCTGTCCTGGTCACTGTTGTACCATTTGTTACCTGTCCTGGTCACTATAGTACCATTTGTTACCTGTCCTGGTCACTATAGTACCATGTGTTACCTGTCCTGGTCACTATAGTACCGTTTGTTACCTGTCCTGGTCACTATAGTACCATTTGTTACCTGTCCTGGTCACTATAGTACCATTTGTTACCTGTCCTGGTCACTATAGTACCATTTGTTACCTGTCCTGGTCATTATAGTACCATTTGTTACCTGTCCTGGTCACTATAGTACCATTTGTTACCTGTCCTGGTCACTATAGTACCATTTGTTACCTGTCCTGGTCACTATAGTACCATTTGTTACCTGTCCTGGTCACTATAGTACCATTTGTTACCTGTCCTGGTCACTATTGTACCATTTGTTACCTGTCCTGGTCACTATAGTACCATTCAATTATTTGTTACCTGTCCTGGTCACTATTGTACCATTTGATTATTTGTTACATGTCCTGGTCACTATAGTACCATTTGTTACCTGTCCTGGTCACTGTAGTACCATTTGTTACCTGTCCTGGTCACTATAGTACCATTTGTTACCTGTCCTGGTCACTATTGTACAATTTGTTACCTGTCCTGGTCACTATTGTACCATTTGTTACCTGTCCTGGTCACTATTGTACCATTTGATTATTTGCTACCTGTTCTGGTCACTATAGTACCATTTGTTGCCTGTCCTGGTCACTATTGTACAATTTGTTACCTGTCCTGGTCACAATAGTACCATTTGTTACCTGTCCTGGTCACTATAGTACCATTTGTTACCTGTCCTGGTCACTATTGTACCATTTGCTACCTGTCCTGGTCACTATTGTACCATGTGTTACCTGTCCTGGTCACTATAGTACCATTTGCTACCTGTCCTGGTCACTATTGTACCATTTGTTACCTGTCCTGGTCACTATAGTACCATTTGTTACCTGTCCTGGTCACTATAGTACCATTTGTTACCTGTCCTGGTCACTATAGTACCATTTGTTACCTGTCCTGGTCACTATAGTACCATTTGTTACCTGTCCTGGTCACTATAGTACCATTTGTTACCTGTTCTAATCACTATTGTACCATTTGATTATTTGTTACATGTCCTGGTCACTATAGTACCATTTGTTACCTGTCCTGGTCACTGTAGTACCATTTGTTACCTGTCCTGGTCACTATAGTACCATTTGTTACCTGTCCTGGTCACTATTGTACAATTTGTTACCTGTCCTGGTCACTATTGTACCATTTGTTACCTGTCCTGGTCACTATTGTACCATTTGATTATTTGCTACCTGTTCTGGTCACTATAGTACCATTTGTTGCCTGTCCTGGTCACTATTGTACAATTTGTTACCTGTCCTGGTCACTATAGTACCATTTGTTACCTGTCCTGGTCACTATAGTACCATTTGTTACCTGTCCTGGTCACTATTGTACCATTTGCTACCTGTCCTGGTCACTATTGTACCATGTGTTACCTGTCCTGGTCACTATAGTACCATTTGCTACCTGTCCTGGTCACTATTGTACCATTTGTTACCTGTCCTGGTCACTATAGTACCATTTGTTACCTGTCCTGGTCACTATAGTACCATTTGTTACCTGTCCTGGTCACTATAGTACCATTTGTTACCTGTCCTGGTCACTATAGTACCATTTGTTACCTGTCCTGGTCACTATAGTACCATTTGTTACCTGTCCTGGTCACTATAGTACCATTTGTTACCTGTCCTGGTCACTATAGTACCATTTGTTACCTGTCCTGGTCACTATAGTACCATTTGTTACCTGTCCTGGTCACTATAGTACCATTTGTTACCTGTCCTGGTCACTATAGTACCATTTGTTACCTGTCCTGGTCACTATAGTACCATTTGTTACCTGTCCTGGTCACTATTGTACCATTTGTTACCTGTCCTGGTCACTATTGTACCATTTGTTACCTGTCCTGGTCACTATAGTACCATTCAATTATTTGTTACCTGTCCTGGTCACTATTGTACCATTTGATTATTTGTTACATGTCCTGGTCACTATAGTACCATTTGTTACCTGTCCTGGTCACTATAGTACCATTTGTTACCTGTCCTGGTCACTATAGTACCATTTGTTACCTGTTCTTCACTATTGTACCATTTGATTATTTGTTACATGTCTGGTCACTATTGTACCATTTGATTATTTGTTACCTGTCCTGGTCACTATTGTACCATTTGATTATTTGTTACCTGTCCAGTCACTATTGTACCATTTGATTATTTGTTACCTGTCCTGTCACTATTGTACCATTTGATTATTGTTACCTGTCCTGGTCACTATGTACCATTTGATTATTGTTACCTGTCCTGGTCACTATGTACCATTTGATTATTTGTTACCTGTCCTGGTCACTGTTGTACCATTTGATTATTTGTTACCTGTCCTGGTCACTATAGTACCATTTGTTACCTGTCCTGGTCACTATTGTACCATTTGTTACCAGTCCTGGTCACTATTGTACCATTTGATTATACTGTCCTGGTCACTATAGTACCATTTGTTGCCTGTCCTGGTCACTATTGTACAATTTGTTACCTGTCCTGGTCACTATAGTACCATTTGTTACCTGTCCTGGTCACTATAGTACCATTTGTTACCTGTCCTGGTCACTATTGTACCATTTGCTACCTGTCCTGGTCACTATTGTACCATTTGTTACCTGTCCTGGTCACTATAGTACCATGTGTTACCTGTCCTGGTCACTATAGTACCATTTGCTACCTGTCCTGGTCACTATTGTACCATTTATTACCTGTCCTGGTCACTATAGTACCATTTGTTACCTGTCCTGGTCACTATAGTACCATTTGTTACCTGTCCTGGTCACTATAGTACCATTTCTTACCTGTCCTGGTCACTATAGTACCATTTGTACCTGTCCTGGTCACTATTGTACCATTTGTTACCTGTCCTGGTCACTATAGTACCATTTGTTACCTGTCCTGGTCACTATAGTACCATTTGTTACCTGCCCTGGTCACAATAGTACCATTTGTTACCTGTCCTGGTCACTATAGTACCATTTGTTACCTGTCCTGGTCACAATAGTACCATTTGTTACATGTCCTGGTCACTATAGTACCATTTGCTACCTGTCCTGGTCACTATAGTACCATTTGCTACCTGTCCTGGTCACTATTGTACCATTTGTTACCTGTCCTGGTCACTATAGTACCATTTGTTACCTGTCCTGGTCACTATAGTACCATTTGTTACCTGTCCTGGTCACTATAGTACCATTTGTTACCTGTCCTGGTCACTATAGTACCATTTGTTACCTGTCCTGGTCACTATAGTACCATTTGTTACCTGTCCTGGTCACTATAGTACCATTTGTTACCTGTCCTGGTCACTATTGTACCATTTGTTACCTGTCCTGGTCATATTGTACCATTGTTACCTGTCCTGGTCACTATTGTACCATTTGATTATTTGCTACCTGTCCTGGTCACTATAGTACCATTTGTTGCCTGTCCTGGTCACTTGTACAATTTGTTACCTGTCCTGGTCACTATAGTACCATTTGTTACCTGTCCTGGTCACAATAGTACCATTTGTTACCTGTCCTGGTCACTATAGTACCATTTGTTACCTGTCCTGGTCACTATAGTACCATTTGTTACCTGTCTGGTCACTATAGTACCATTTGTTACCTGTCCTGGTCACTATAGTACCATTTGTTACCTGTCCTGGTCACTATAGTACCATTTGTTACCTGTCCTGGTCACTATAGTACCATTTGTTACCTGTCCTGGTCACTATAGTACCATTTGTTACCTGTCCTGGTCACTATAGTACCATTTGTTACCTGTCCTGGTCACTATAGTACCATTTGTTACCTGTCCTGGTCACTATAGTACCATTTGATTATTTGTTACCTGTCCTGGTCACTATAGTACCATTTGATTATACTGTCCAGGTCACTATAGTACCATTTGAAAGTGATTCCTATAAGTTGTAAGAACTTGTTTCACAATCGAATTAATATAAGTTTGTATAATCTAGGTCACTATTGTACCATTTGATTATTTGCTACCTGTCCTGGTCACTATAGTACCATTTGTTGCCTGTCCTGGTCACTATTGTACAATTTGTTACCTGTCCTGGTCACTATAGTACCATTTGTTACCTGTCCTGGTCACTATAGTACCATTTGTTACCTGTCCTGGTCACTATTGTACCATTTGCTACCTGTCCTGGTCACTATTGTACCATTTGTTACCTGTCCTGGTCACTATAGTACCATGTGTTACCTGTCCTGGTCACTATAGTACCATTTGCTACCTGTCCTGGTCACTATTGTACCATTTATTACCTGTCCTGGTCACTATAGTACCATTTGTTACCTGTCCTGGTCACTATAGTACCATTTGTTACCTGTCCTGGTCACTATAGTACCATTTGTACCTGTCCTGGTCACTATTGTACCATTTGTTACCTGTCCTGGTCACTATAGTACCATTTGTTACCTGTCCTGGTCACTATAGTACCATTTGTTACCTGTCCTGGTCACTATAGTACCATTTGTTACCTGTCCTGGTCACTATAGTACCATTTGTTACTGTCCTGGTCACTATAGTACCATTTTACCTGTCCTGGTCACGATAGTACCATTTGTACCTGTCCTGGTCACTATTGTACCATTTGCTACCTGTCCTGGTCACTATAGTACCATTTGTTACCTGTCCTGGTCACTATGTACCATTTGTTACCTGTCCTGGTCACTATAGTACCATTTGTTACCTGTCCTGGTCACTATAGTACCATTTGTTACCTGTCCTGGTCACTATAGTACAATTTGTTACCTGTCCTGGTCACTATAGTACCATTTGTTACCTGTCCTGGTCACTATAGTACCATTGTTACCTGTCCTGGTCACTATTGTACCATTTGTTACCTGTCCTGGTCACTATAGTACATTCAATATTTGTTACCTGTCCTGGTCACTATTGTATTTGTTATTTGTTACTGTCTGGTCACTATAGTGCCATTTGTTACCTGTCCTGGTCACTGTAGTACCATTTGTTACCTGTCCTGGTCACTATAGTACCATTTGTTACCTGTCCTGGTCACTATGTACATTGTTACCTGTCCTGGTCACTATTGTACCATTTGTTACCTGTCCTGGTCACTATTGTACCATTTGTTGCCTGTCCTGGTCACTATGTACCATGTGTTACCTGTCCTGGTCACTATAGTACCATTTGTTACCTGTCCTGGTCACTATAGTACCATTTGTTACCTGTCCTGGTCACTATAGTACCATTTGTTACCTGTCCTGGTCACTATAGTACCATTTGTTACCTGTCCTGGTCACTATAGTACCATTTGTTACCTGTCCTGGTCACTATAGTACCATTTGTTACCTGTCCTGGTCACTATAGTACCATTTGCTACCTGTCCTGGTCACTATAGTACCATTTGTTACCTGTCCTGGTCACTATAGTACCATTTGTTACCTGTCCTGGTCACTATAGTACCATTTGTTACCTGTCCTGGTCACTATAGTACCATTTGTTACCTGTCCTGGTCACTTGTTTTGTTTGTTGGTAATAGTACCATTTGTTACCTGTCCTGGTCACTATAGTACCATTTGTTACCTGTCCTGGTCACTATAGTACCATTTGTTATCTGTCCTGGTCACTATAGTACCATTTGTTACCTGTCCTGGTCACTATAGTACCATTTGTTACCTGTCCTGGTCACTATTGTATCATTTGTTACCTGTCCTGGTCACTATAGTACCATTCAATTATTTGTTACCTGTCCTGGTCACTATTGTACCATTTGATTATTTGTTACATGTCCTGGTCACTATAGTACCATTTGTTACCTGTCCTGGTCACTATAGTACCATTTGTTACCTGTCCTGGTCACTATAGTACCATTTGTTACCTGTTCTGGTCACTATTGTACCATTTGATTATTTGTTACATGTCCTGGTCACTATTGTACCATTTGATTATTTGTTACCTGTCCTGGTCACTATTGTACCATTTGATTATTTGTTACCTGTCCAGGTCACTATTGTACCATTTGATTATTTGTTACCTGTCCTGGTCACTATTGTACCATTTGATTATCTGTTACCTGTCCTGGTCACTATAGTACCATTTGATTATTTGTTACCTGTCCTGGTCACTATTGTACCATTTGATTATTTGTTACCTGTCCTGGTCACTATAGTACCATTTGATTATTTGTTACCTGTCCTGGTCACTATAGTACCATTTGTTACCTGTCCTGATCACTATAGTACCATTTGATTATTTGTTACCTGTCCTGGTCACTATAGTACCATTTGATTATACTGTCCAGGTCACTATAGTACCATTTGAAAGTGATTCCTATAAGTTGTAAGAACTTGTTTCACAATCGAATTAATATAAGTTTGTATAATCTAGGTCACTAGTGTACCATTTGATTATTTGCTACCTGTCCTGGTCATTATTGACATCTTGGTTAGCGGTGAAGATTTACATACTTCTTGCTTACATAATGTACAAAATGAATGTACATTCTCTTTACAATCAATGAATGTGACTGTGAAATTGTACTATACCTCGGCAACAGCAGAACATGCAAGGGCAAAGAATTTATTCCACTCTACATCACCTCCAAAACTACCAATCCTAACTATGTCATCAAACTGTTCCTTCGGCAATGCTATATCCTTCCACTTCTCCTCGATCACATTCACATCTACAGTCTTCTTTGGACCAAGCTGTAATAGTAGATATATATAAATATTGCATTCCAGAGTGGGCGGGGGGGCAATATGAAAAATATCACCCCGAGAAATATGAATATTAACCGAGGCATCTGACTCAAGAATGCAATATTTATTTTATTACAGTCAAACCTGTGTTAGTGGTCACCTCCATTAAGCAATCTGTATTAAGCAGCCAGTTTCCATATTCCCAATATGTTGATTTACTATACATTCGACCTCTAATTAAGCAGCCATCTGTGTTTAGCAGCCACATTGTGTGATTCCCTTGGCTGGCTGCTTAAGACAGGTTTGAATGTATACCGAACCCAGGTACAAGTATTTGAAAATCAAGAATTAAGTTGACTTGTCTCATTAAATCGATTTATACATGATCATTTAGCATTTTGCTGATTCAGACCGGAAGTGAAATCATACTTAGTATACGCCCTATAGACAGGCCCGTCGCTGGGCATACGCAAGTACGCATATTGCGTATCATTGGTCTCAGAAAATGAACAAAATGGAATAAACCCCCCGGTAGTAGGGATACATAGGCGCCGTCATGTGTGGAGTGGTGGATTAATTGAGCCCATTGCAAATATGGTGCATCTCGAAATTTAGTTTGTGCTATTTTACGTGCTTGTTTAATTGATAAGGGCGATAGATCATGTATATTATACATCTAGCCTTAATTTATACCTTTATACGGATTGTCGTAAGAACTTTAGTCCTGCAATTGTATGTTACAAAATGCACTGAAATGCAGGAATAGCATCACTAAGTACAACAAATGCAGGAATAGCATCACTAAGTACAACAAATGCAGGGATAGCATCACTAAGTACAACAAATGCAGGAATAGCATCACTAAATACAACAAATGCAGGAATAGCATCACTAAATACAACAAATGCAGGAATAGCATCACTAAATACAACAAATGCAGGAATAGCATCACTAAATACAACAAATGCAGGGATAGCATCACTAAATACAACAAATGCAGGAATAGCATCACTAAATACAACAAATGCAGGGATAGCATCACTAAATACAACAAATGCAAGAATAGCAGCACTAAGTACAACAAATGCAGGGATAGCATCACTAAGTACAACAAATGCAAGAATAGCATCACTAAGTACAACAAATGCAGGGATAGCATCACTAAATACAACAAATGCAGGAATAGCATCACTAAATACAACAAATGCAGGAATAGCATCACTAAATACAACAAATGCAGGAATAGCATCACTAAGTACAACAAATGCAGGGATAGCATCACTAAATACAACAAATGCAGGAATAGCATCACTAAGTACAACAAATGCAGGGATAGCATCACTAAGTACAACAAATGCAGGGATAGCATCACTAAGTACAACAAATGCAGGGATAGCATCACTAAGTACAACAAATGCAGGAATAGCATCACTAAGTACAACAAATGCAGGAATAGCATCACTAAGTACAACAAATGCAGGAATAGCATCACTAAGTACAGCAAATGCAGGAATAGCATCACTAAGTACAACAAATGCAGGAATAGCATCACTAAGTACAACAAATTCTTCTGAAATAATTCCAACACTAACTTTCAATCCATATTTTTGCGGTCTACAAACTCTCAAAAGTGAAGGTAGGATTTCATATAACGGTCAGCCACGTTCCTGAACTGACATTTATTTATTATTGGAGTCTATACTAAGCGTGTGCTACTGTCGTTTATAGATGATATAAATCAGATTATTCTAAAAATAAATATGCACTGGCACAAAGTGTGAGATATAATGGTAAATTTGTAGCATAAAATATTGTTATTCATGATACACATGTTTGTTGTACAATGTATTATGTATGGATGTAGACCCGTTACAGTATTTTGTACATAACATTTGTTTATTAGTTGAAATACACAGAATCTGTGGCAAATATTTGGAAAACAATTATACCATATACAGTGGAACCTCTCTTAAGCAGCCACTCTTGGGAAGGGCACACATTGGCTGCTTAAGGGAGGTGGCTGCTTAACGGAGGGAGACTGCTTGTCCAGCAGAAATTATTTTCAAAGCAAGCATGCCTGGAAAAGCTGTGATAACAATAATCTGTCAATGGGAGTGCCTTATAGTATGATAACAACAAGAAATGAGACAACAGAATCTGATTAACTTTCATCAAACAATGCGATCGAATAATCGGCCTTTGATATCCCAGTAATCCGATCAAAACAATGGTTTTCAGCGCCTTGTGTGATCACTCCAAGTTTGTTTATGATTTAACAACCTATTGTGTGGTGCCCGACTTTGTATTTTACACTCTTCAAAAATAGAATGGAAAACCAGGATGACTCATCAATTTCCCGCATAATGGAGGATAATCACGTATGATTGGAGACTTCTGTAAAAACGTGTGAAAAACTAATCAATATTGTTTTTAAGGCCAAAATATCATTTGATAGCTGTAATATAACTATTAAAAAATGATAATTATTAATAAAATATTTCTTTTTTTCCACTCCGTAAATTTAATCGTTCAATGTCTACATCTGATTTGAATGTTACATATTTTCGCGACCGCATCTCTGTAAATATTTTGCCGATTTTTGGTGGATTTTGACCGTTTAAGGTAGGACATTTTGTCCCAAAACGGTCACTTTGGTGGCCGCTGGCCGGAGATGAGAGGTGACCGCTCAACAGAGGTGTAATATATAGGAAAATCGCTCGGGGGGAATAAAAGTGACCGTTTACCGGAGGTGACCGCTCACCGGAGGTGACCGTTAGTGGAGGTTCCACTGTAATAGGAAATTACATTGTGTAGAACACAAATGTAGTGTCGCTTTAAATGGAAACATAAACCTATATTTACATTGCTATTGCATTTCCTTCCATGAACGTACATGTATTGTGCCCTGTATACAATTTTGTATAAGGGTTTCCAACTAATGATATGCGTCAGCTGAAATGCGCACTCGATGTTACGGGCATGCGCATTCACAGTGTTAGGCAGCGTTCTTCGCGAGAAAAGGCATGTCTTACAGTTTAAGCTGTTCCAAGGATGATCTAATTATCAGATCCCCGCCACATGATAAGTCACAACTTTGGACTAAATACCTTTTAATCGGAAAGCGTGATATTGTTTTCTTTGTCTCATTGAAAAGAATAACTAATGTAAAATATAAGTAATGAATCGCGAGTTAATACAGAGATTCCATTGGGATATGAACTACATTGGGCGAGTTTGGTATCCAAGCTAACTTTAAAAACGCCTAATGTATTTTAATACCCCAATGGAAACTATTAACTCACTATTCATTCCTTAATAGTTAATACCGATTACTATAATGAATTGCACTTTATCAATGTGATACAAGTTGCAAGTTAAAACTGTTTCGTCCTCGCCAAGGGACTCATCAGGTGGCTTTTGGCTACAACACACATCTTTTGATACCAACAAGTTCCTAAGACGCCGCCCTGTGTATTTCGAACTGGATGCTTCCTGTCAAACTGGATGTCAAACTGGATGCTTCCTGTCATGCCGACATTAGTTGGTAATTAGCATTAAAACCTTTGAACCCAAACTTTTATTACCCTCCGACCGATGCAGTATATATACTATATAGCAAAAAACACCATGCTTGCATAACATTGTGACATACATGCACTTTGATCTATAGCCGTGGTCATAGAAAACAAACTTCAAACAAAAAATTGTTTCCACAGCTGACACCTGCATTTCAAGGAACCCATTTAATGCATCATAATGTCATGTGATAAATGTAAGCCCAATTCTAATTCGTCAATATGCATGAATTGGCCTTCACCGTGGAAATTTACCAGATACCTAAATGTTTGTATCCAAGCTAATGAATGGGGATTGCCCTGAGTAATTGCTATTTTTAGATTTATTTTCATTTTAACTTCCGACATTTATAGATAAATGCTTGTTGTTTGAAATACTGAAACATATTTTGACTTTGCTTTTCTGCCGTATTAGTAGCGAAAATGATGGTTTTAAAATGGACACGTAAAAACACGTACTTATCAGGTGACTGGTATAGTCGTAAATATACGTATTTATCAGGTGCCCGATAACACGAAAATATACGTATATATCAGGTAGTGGTAGCACATGTAGAAATACGTATATATCAGGGTATGGGTTGAGCATTATTTGAAAAATAGAAACATGAAACATTATTAAGCATTATTTGAAAAATAGAAAAATGAAACATTATTAAGCATTATTTGAAAAATAGAAAAATGAAACATTATTAAGCATTATTTGAAAAATAGAAAAATGAAACATTATTAAGCATTATTTGAAAAATAGAAAAATGAAACATTATTAAGCATTATTTGAAATATAGAAAAATGAAACATTATTAAGCATTATTTGAAAAATAGAAAAATGAAACATTATTAAGCATTATTTGAAAAATAGAAACATGAAACATTATTAAGCATTATTTGAAAAATAGAAAAATGAAACATTATTAAGCATTATTTGAAAAATAGAAACATGAAACATTATTAAGCATTATTTGAAAAATAGAAAAATGAAACATTATTAAGCATTATTTGAAAAATAGAAACATGAAACATTATTAAGCATTATTTGAAATATAGAAAAATGAAACATTATTAAGCATTATTTGAAAAATAGAAAAATAAAACATTATTACTGGTAATCATTATTTCCAATCATTCGCTACTTAGAATATCTCTGTGTGCGGCACATTCAAAGAAAATGCATAATGGGCTTTTAATTATGAATGGAATGTTACGCCTGTTACACACCTGTTTATTGAGCACCCTCAGGAGGCCGGGTGTGAGTCCGGTGTCGGTTTTCTGTGTTGCTACAGGCATCTCTAATCTCTCCTTCACTGGTGGTGTTTCACCCTTAGACATTGCCTTGAAATACCTACAATATAATAGTTTACATTTACCACTCTACCGTCCATACTCGCCTATAACACGCCCCCCCCCCCCCACTAATTTGGTCCTGAAATCTGTGGTTTTGGCATGCACTCGCATATACATATAAGACAGGTTCATAAAATGAACTCCAGACCAAGTATAAATTGCATGTTTGGCCAGTGAAACTTGAAGAAATGTTCAGTATCAGAGTGCTATTTTTTCTAAAACGTAATTATGGATACCATAAGGGTAAGTTTTTGCTTAAAATAGGAACGTATCGTATTCGAATATAAAATTAGCAATTTCATTGTATTTTTCTCAAATAAAATTTTACTGTATATACTGCATATCACTGTTTAATAATTTTCAATCAATTAATATTCAGATATAACAAATATAACACAAATGAATGGTTCCCTGCAGACACGAAGGTGCGAACAATTGTAGTGATTTGTCTCACTGCAACAATTGACAGGTTTGGCAGCTTGCTCATAATGACATTATCACCCTCAGCCAAGAGTGACATTGAACTTGAATATTGTCCAAAAAAAACCCAAACCTCTATCAGACAGATCTGTAGTCCAGTGGTAACAAGCTGGACTGGTAATCCAGGGATCGCAGGTTTGATCCCCCGTCTGACCCTAATAAAATTAACAGTCTTTCAGATGGGACATTAAACCGAGGTCTTGTGTCGGTGCACGTAAAAGAACCAGATGAGACTCTGGAATGAGTCTATGTCTGTATTATTGCACTATCCTCCAAAAATCTAAAATGACTAATCTCTTCCGGAGTCGTCGCTCATATGGGCAACCAGTAGCGACGATAAATAAACGTAAAACACACACGCACCCAAAACTTTAACATGATCATTTCTCAAAAAACGTCATTATTTGTTATAAGTTATTGCTTTGAATTTTTGCATACAACCAACAGTAATTCCCCACCCTAGCAGTGGCTGAACTTTGTCTAAAACTAGTCTCATTTCAGAAATTGTTTAGTTTCCAATCAAAACTCAAAACATTATCATTTCTCAAAAATCATCAAAGTTTTGCTTTGAACCTTCAATTAATATTCGAGGACTAATTCTCAACACCAACAGTGAGTCACCACCCTACACCAACAGTGAGTCACCACCCTACACCAACAGTGAGTCACCACCCTACACCAACAGTGAGGCACCACCATACACCAACAGTGAGGCACCACCATACACCAACAGTGAGTCACCACCCTACACCAACAGTGAGTCACCACCCTATCATGAACTTTGGCAATTCGTTGTAAAGCATAAAAGACATATTATACTTGCTGAACCAACACTTATACTCAATCAAGTGTGGCAAGGCAATGGATATAATCAAGTGTGGCAAGGCAATGGATATAATCAAGTGTGGCAAGGCAATGGATATAATCAAGTGTGGCAAGGCAATGGATATAATCAAGTGTGGCAAGGCAATGGATATTTAACTATAAAAATTATAGTGATCATCATGACTGTAGTTTCTGACCCTAATAAAATTAACAGTCTTTCAGATGGGACGTTAAACCGAGGTCTCGTGTCGGTGCTGTACACCGTGCACGTCAAAGAACCAGGGGAGACTCTGGAATGGGTCTCTGTCTGTATCATTGCACTATCCTCCAAAAATCTAAAATTACTAATCTCTTCAGGAGGTGTCGCTCATATGGGTAACCGGTAGCGACGATAAATAAACGTAAAACACACATGTGGTGTAAGCTGAAACAATAAATAAGTTGTGAACGTACGCTGCTGACCATCCTAACACGTCAATAGGTTGTGTCCTGATCGCAGCCTTGGTGAACTGTTTCAGAATATCTGGCAGTGCTGGCGGAATGTTGATCTGCTGAGAGCAGTAGTAAGGGTCTTCTGTGGTCCCTGCAGGCATTCTCTCTGTATAGATCTACAGTAAACAACATTTAATACAATAAGAAACAAAGAAATTAAATTCCACACCATGGCAAAATTATTTAAGTGAATTTTGTGCCGGGGAGGAACGTAACTCCGATATGGAACTGTTAGGTTTGGGCACTGATCCTTCTCGGCAAGCATGCTCTCAATATGGAACCTGCTGCTTGAGTGCTTCGTGACAGCACCCGACTTGAATTCCTTTAACTCATTGCATGCTGGGTTAAAGGAAGGGCAAGTTCATTTCAGGGACATAATTATGTGGGAAGGTTTCTCGTGTCTAAGCTAGGATTAACGACGTTCAGATACAGATGTTGCAGCTAACAATACTACTGCCAAACAGGAAGTTCCAGGGTTCATTCTAAGCTGGGATTAACGACGTTCAGGTACAGATGTTGCAGCTAACAATACTACTGCCAAACAGGAAGTTCCAGGGTTCATTCTAAGCTGGGATTAACGACGGTCAGGTACAGATGTTGCAGCTAACAATACTACTGCCAAACAGGAAGTTCCAGGGTTCATTCTAAGCTGGGATTAACGACGTTCAGGTACAGATGTTGCAGCTAACAATACTACTGCCAAACAGGAAGTTCCAGGGTTCATTCTAAGCTGGGATTAACGACGGTCAGGTACAGATGTTGCAGCTAACAATACTACTGCCAAACAGGAAGTTCCAGGGTTCATTCTAAGCTGGGATTAACGACGTTCAGGTACAGATGTTGCAGCTAACAATACTACTGCCAAACAGGAAGTTCCAGGGTTCATTCTAAGCTGGGATTAACGACGGTCAGGTACAGATGTTGCAGCTAACAATACTACTGCCAAACAGGAAGTTCCAGGGTTCATTCTAAGCTGGGATTAACGACGGTCAGGTACAGATGTTGCAGCTAACAATACTACTGCCAAACAGGAAGTTCCAAGGTTCATTCTAAGCTGGGATTAACGACGTTCAGGTACAGATGTTGCAGCTAACAATACTACTGCCAAACAGGAAGTTCCATGGTTCTTTCCAAGCTGGGATTAACGACGTTCAGGTACAGATGTTGCAGCTAACAATACTACTGCCAAACAGAAAGTTCCAGGGTTCATTCTAAGACAGAGAATTTTTGGGAGAATTGAGAAAATGCGTGATTGCGTCCTTAAATGGAGTTATTTAATAAATTTCAACAAAATATGGTTAAAATGCACAGTATGACCATTAAATACAACATATGAATAGAAGGAGTGCTTTATTGGCCAGTGGTTACCGGACAAAATTTGTAGGAAAATTGGGGGGAAAAAAGAAAAAATATTTTTTAGGGCAAAGTCAGGGTCCCTAGGGCGACATTTTGCCCACATCGCCATTTTATTTTTGATATTTTCAACAAATTTTATATTTCTAATAAAACAAGAGGGCCATGATGGCCTTGTATCGCTCACCAGACTCATTTTTACCATGGGGTCACCATTGGATTTTAAAAGACCAATGTTACATCTTAAAGTTTGTATCATACATGGATGGTTTATATGTTATAGTTTTAATCTATAATTTCTTATTTTGTGTATCTAATGTACAATCCATATTTTAAGTAGGTTCCTCATCAGTTTAAGTGTACTATTTAAAACATGTAAAAATCGAAATTATATAATTTTTTCCGTACTTTTATCACATGCTTTTAACCCTGTAATTTCTATGATAAGGGCCAGGGAGGATTGGTATAATAATAATAATACATTAATCATTCCTACAAAATGTTGCCAAAATTATTTTAACAACATTGGAAAGGCTTCGCCTACTGTAAGGATCATACCAGTAGAATTTCTTGAATATTGGCTGATCAGATCATGAGAAGACGTTTGAAATCTCTCATAAAAAGGTTGACCTTTTGAACTTTCGATGGCCATCTTGATGTATTAGAGTGATCACCTTGTCGATACCTTTGATTTGATATATGACACGACCATATTTGCTCAAAAATAATATTTGACGTCTACTAGACCTCCCGGGCCATGCCCATTTTTGATCACGTGGTCAGCATTTTAACAACTTTTAATACATCGATCATTCCTACCAAGATTCGTCAAAATCCAGCTGGCGCATCGTAAGAAGGTTTTTTAAGAATTTGTGCTATTTTTAGACAGGCGGCCATCTCAGATTACATAATGACATGATTTTAACAATTATGTAATCCCCCACCTACCCGAGTATCATGACCATAAATGGTGGCTAGAGACCTAATGGTTAATGAGGAGAAGACGTTGCATCTAGCCGAAAACTACAGGCATGTGTCTCTTACATCTCTATTGTGCAAAATCTTAGAACACATTATAATTATGTAAACACTTATATTTAATCATTTCTCAAAAGTGTTCGATATCATCCCCCATGAAGATCTTATATCGAAATTATACAGTTTTGGTGGCGACGGTTCAATATGACTACGATACTTTTTAACTACCATTGCTGATTCAGTCACTCATTCACTAATATCAAGGGGCAGACTGTTGCACCCATGACACATCTTGGTCCAGAGATTATTATAAGGTCGGGGGGGAGATACCTGCCTGGAAAGTACCAACATACATATTGACTCATATAATCCAGATTGACTCTTGAGATTTTGACTATTAACTTTTAAAGTCTAGTGTGCTGTTGCAACTATTCCTGTGCTATGTACCATTCTTGAATAAAATATTGTTTAACCCTTTCAACACCACAGACCTCTAAATTGGCTTACAAAACAGTGTAGATCCAGATGAGCCGGCTCGTGACGAGCCGTCTCATCAGGATCTGCACTTTTTTCAAGTAATATAACTATTTTTAGAAATAAAATTACCCATTTTGATAAATGAACTGATCCAAATGTAATATTGTTATTAATTTATTGGTCTGAACATATCATGCACCAGTCCATGTCAGTTACTTGGTGTTGAATGGGTTAAGGGGCTATGTCATCTACAATGTGCTAGATATTGACCCAAAACAAATACTTCGAAAATAAACAAAAACAAGCACTGTCACCATATGCTTCTTTTTATATAATTAATATGAGTTTGAAAATGTATGGTTACTTAATGAATCTCTAGAACAATAGATTATTTATTGGGCGTCATATCGAACATAAGGAGTGAACAGTTTATGTCAATATTGTAGTTATTCTATGGGTAACTATCTAGGGTTTATAGAGTTGAACACGCACATATGCTATGCAGAAAGAACACAATCACTGAAGACATGTTTGACCTTGGTTTGTTTTGGTCGCGAAATTAAGCGACACATTTTTTGGAGGGGGGCAAAAAACCCTAGATATTTACCCATAGCATAGCTGCGTGAAATATTTACATAAACTGTTCACTCCTTATGGTCGATATGACGCTCAACAAATAATCTATTGTTCTAGATTTCATTTTCGAACTCAAGTTTTCATTAATAACATCACAGTTGGGCCAATATTTAATTTATTAAAAATGAGCGTTGTGATAGTGCTTTGTGTTGTTTATTTTCGAAGTATCTAGCATATTGAAGATGACAGCCATGATAGCATGTCCGAAATATACCGTCGAACGACGCAAATACTTCAAACCGTATTACTGTCGTTGACCAAATTTACATAAGTCCGAAATCTTAATGTCTGCAAACTCGACTAAAGTAATAGATGATGTTTCGAAATATATATTTAATGCATTCAAATTGAGAAATGATGATACTAATACGTAAGTGTTTATCAGGGCCGTCGCTGGAGCTATTTTGATGATACGCACGGCCAAATATGCTTGTTTGTCGAGTGAGCATAGTGAGTGAGTATGCTAGGGGAGTCCGGGAGCATGTCCTCCCGGAGATTTTTTGAAATGAGGAAGCAATTTCTTGCATTTCAATGCATTTTGTAACATACAATTGCAGGACTAAAGTTCTTACGACAATACGTATAAAGGTATAAATTAAGGCTAGATGTATAATATACATGATCTATCGCCCTTATCAATTAAACAAGCACGTAAAATAGCACAAACTAAATTTAGAGATGCACCATATTTGCAATGGGCTCAATTATACCACCACTCCACACATCACGGCGCCTATGTATCCCTACTACCCCCTGTGGTTTTATTGCATTTTTAGAGTTTTCATTTGTTTCATTTTCTGAGACCAATGATACGCACGTGCGTACTTGCGTATGCCCAGCGACGGGCCTGTTTATTATAATGCTTGTAGAATACATCTACAACATACAGCTGTGGTGCAAATTTACAAATTACTTAAACATGTCATTTGTTTTGAATCACCTTCTCAGGAAATTCATGGTTTCCATTATTTACAATGTATCTTGTATTGCTTGTGGCTATAAATATGTAAATGTTTAATGCCAATAAAATCTATGTTATGCTATCATAAGTACCCCAGACATATAGATATGTTAGAAGCACACCAAATGACCCTGCTTGTGCTCAAAGGCTTTATTCACATTAACCAACAGATGAGATTAGCCTTCCGTAAGCTTATTGTGAAAATAATGGGATTTATTGCAGCAATCGGGACAAATGTGAACATAGTCGAAAGTTTGTACCCTGAGGCTAATGGACCAAAAAACACCTGCATATTGGGAGGGTGTCTTTTACAGGTATGTATTTTACAAATACTCGTTCAAGCCAACTTACTCAGCTAAGAACAACCAGACTTAAAATCAGATTGCAACATTATTTGGTCAAAAATCTAATTAACTGGACTCAATGAGATCTATGTGTTGGTATTTTACAAGCCCCATGAAAATGACACACAATCACTACAAGAACTATGGACAAAATACCCAGAAACAGCTTTATAGAGTGGTGGAACCTATGCTCGGCGTATTTTCCATTTCCACCCGTATTTAAAATATTTATATAGTTCTAGGCTAATTTCGCTGACAGAGCTGAAGCATGGTTCAATAGCATTCAGTTGAGTGTATCGGTAGACTGATGAAACTTCCACGTGACTGGTTCAGTGGACGAATATAAACAAGCAAATTACTGGGAGAATATTTCCACCGAAACTGATATGGTGTATGAGCAATTCAGGTAGCTGAATCTGAATGGATACGACGTAGAATCCTTTCGGCATGTACACGTCGATTTTTAAATATCTACACATAACCCGAATAATCGTTTCTATACAATTTCTGATTAAGACCAATAAGTTATTTTATTCAATGATGTACTATATCAAAATAAGATATTCAACAAGTTATAGTGGGTAAATAAATAATAACAAGTACGGCGTGCATAGGTGCCCTGAAGTCTTCAGTTCCCCGTATAAACAGGTGCTGACCGACACCGTTGCGACAGCTGTATTGAGCAGCAAGGTCATGTGATGAAGCTAAAACTGTCTGAGTGTTTTGAAAGTTATTTTCACGACTTAAGAAAATAATAATATACGGCAAGTGCAATTAACATTTTATATGTGGGATTTACACCGAGCATAGGTTCCACCACTCCATGGATTTTCGGAGATCTAAACATGTATATGGACTGGTCCAAAACGTACAAACAAATAGTCAAAAGGGATAAAAAATATCTTAGACCTATTCCTAACCAATACCACAGCAGTTGTCCACAATATTCAAACCCTTCTCAGCCATGGGTCTTCAGACCATGACATTGTTTTTTATGAACTCAAACATAACAGGGCTCATTTTCGCATAGCACTTTCCGCCCTGATCCGATGGCGGGATTTCTGACAAATATTTTGAAGCTTTTCGGACATGAACAGTTATAAATGTGTGTTAAGAATACCGGTAATCCTAAATATAGATATTATGAACGATTAAAATATATTGTCTAACCGTTGTGCACATCATTTAGCTGTTTGAAATCGACAGGTGCAGTCTTCACAAAAGAAATCCGAATTTTTTAGTATCCCGGTGTTACTGGTTTTCGACGATGTAGTACATAACGGACTCGTATAGGTTTAGAATTGCCATACACTGCAAACAATTTAATGTCACCAAATAAACAATACTTTACCATTCATTCACAAAAATCTTGAAGAAAATCGAATGTTTACTTTTTGAGAAAAGTTGACAAAATAGCGGTACCTCATTCTCAGTAATCCGGAATGACGTCACATGTTTTCGCCTAACTGTGGAAATTGCCTACAGCGCGAGTATTAGTATGTAAACAACAGTTCTTTTTTAACAAAACAATATAACTAAGGAAGACTTACTTTAATAACAGGCTTAATTTATCATTTTCACTCAAAATTCATTTGGACAGCATTTTGTCTATTTACTGTATCTAAAACACTAACATTTAGTTTAACTTAGACAAACACACGGGGCATAAGAAGTCGGCATCCCCCCTAATTACTCTGACTGAGTGCAGAACCGTAACTGGACCCATCCATCGAACACATCACACGGTGCCTAACAGAGAATAACTAGGTTTACACAACCATGTATATCAGTTGGAGATCATCTGTGACAACACATGACCTGAAGGCGAAAACCGGTGAAAATCGATATTATTCATGTGTGTAATAACGGACGGAACTCATAAACATGGAGCAGTGAGACAATAATGACATTTTTATTCGTAAATATCAGTCTTCACTTCGGGCAAGTGGCTTGAAAAATTTACTTGCCCGAATGAACTTCTAGGTGCCCATATATTTGCAGAATTTTACCCGCTTATTGGCGGTTAAATGTATAGTAGTATATGTAACATAATGTGGCATATCATGCATTTATTAGTAATACTTATAATATGGCCATATGAGTAAACAATGTATAAAGACAAACTAATGTTTTATTATTATTAATATTTTACGATTGTTCAATCATTGCGGCTGGAAGCTACGTTTTCTTTTTGCTTCATACTCTGTTTTTGATGACGCCTTTCGTTCAGATGGCCGTGTCTTCCCCGGCTTTGCGCCCTCGACATATCGCAAGAAACCTGATATGTTTCCATGCAGTTGTTTTCACTTGTTAACAGGAAATGACATAAGCGGTATCGGATTGTTTCGCCCTAATTCCCATTCGCACCAGGTTGTTTCGCCATAAACATAGATATCGGGCAGAATGTGTGAAAATAGTCTGGAGGTGGGTCGTTTCACCCCAGAATTATAGATTTCGTACTGAGCGACACGACACGTGATTTTTTTTACCAAATTTGATGATATAATGCATCGATCGGCCGATTCGTCATAGGGCCGAGATGTCAGTAAGCGAAAACGCGAATTTACACCTGTCTGCTTATAGACGACTTTCAATTCCGGTGTAAACAATTCGTAATTGTAAAGAATTTAGAAAAACATTTCTACTGTCCAGTTTATTACAGGGGCCTCCGTGGTCTAAAGCGTTGGCTGTGAGATCACTAACCTCTCACCGCGGTGGTTCGAGTCCCGGGTAAAACCCCAATTAATAAAAAAAAATTAAAAAACAGGTGCCCGTCGGGCATGTGAGATTGCAAAATTTACACGTCCGTCCCCATTTCTACACGTCTCGGGCATCGGGCACCCGGCTAATTTCGCAGACTGAAATATATTGGCGTGGCAGACGATGAATACGGTATGTCATTTTGGAGAAAAAATTGCTAATTTCTTTAAAAAATGATATTTATATGGCGACATAAAACGGATATAGTGTAATTAGTGAAAACTGGGTTAGGTTTAAAGTTTTCACCGCTAATTTACCTGTCTGATCTCTATGATCGGTTAGAAATAGATTGGAAGTGCACAAGGTAGGTTTGTTTATAATTCCGGTAACTGAAGCGTGAAATATTGCGTGATCTCTCGCGACTTGCTATTCCCACAGTTAGGCGAAAACCTGTTCTGGGCGAAAACTCGTCACGCCGGGATACATTTCATGCGTATGAACAATTGGATATTCGCCGGGATACATTTCATGCGTATGAACAATTGGATATTAAACGAAATCTTATTTGGTTCACCGCACAGGCACCAGACACAAATTTTTTTTTTATTTTTGGCCTATGGTCATATAGTAAGTAATATATAATATTATATATTACTTATCCCCAATGACCGTAATATCGGTGAATACTAATAAGCGGTGATATTAGAATAAATCCAAATGAAGCGCACATGTTCATTTTGTGCATACTATTGACAATTTCCGTCAGCTTTCTGCAACTGTCCATAGCAAAAACTAGCTGAAATGTCATTTCTACGGGTAAATTTACCGTAATTTATTCAAAACTTGTTTTTTCCTCTTACACTCGTAAGTTTGTGTTCATGTTGTCAATATTTAGGTGAATTTCAATGGATTTGTTATCTATCGGCTGCATTTGACATTTGTAAGGTGCCCGCTACTCATGTGACATCACGTGATTGCCTTATATGGCATTTATTGCTACTGGTATAAACTTGTGAGGTGAAATTTACATCGTCACCGGTTATTGGTATCACCGCGTAAATAAAAGATGGAGGCATGTGCTGTTGCTTTCACTTTGTTTTTGATTTAATTATGATTTATTTCCTACTAACTAATATTGCATACAATAAAATAAATATGATTATGCTTAATTGAGAGTGAACATTATTTGCACAGCCTCGTTTTGGAACAAAAATACACAGGCTATTGCTTATGTCACCGGTTACCGGTATACCCAGGATACTATATGACCATAGGCCAAAAATAAAAAAAAAATTTGTGTCTGGTGCCTGTGGTTCACCGTAATGGCACGGAGATAAATCTTGTAAACATTTTCGTCTAATCAGACTAATGATTTCTATTTTT
The DNA here is from genome assembly GCA_014843695.1 of Archivesica marissinica. NCBI lineage: Eukaryota > Metazoa > Mollusca > Bivalvia > Venerida > Vesicomyidae > Archivesica > Archivesica marissinica. The sequence continues at coordinate 71,128,184 of CM026402.1, forward strand.
GTTTTTCGCAATAATCAAATATTCAAAATGGACGATTTGGAATGGCGAAACTCTGCCATCAAATTTAAACGTTGATTTCTTGTATAATAATTAATATTGTGTCAAGAGACGTTATAGACTGTGCAGAATTCAAACAACGGTATGTGTGTTGATCTTGTTAACAATTTTAATTAATAAAAACGACTTTTTAGAATATAAAATATGCTAAGCGTAATTGAGGTTTAGCACTTAGATTTGGAAAAATGCCTGGATAGTAAAATGTCACATTTTTCAAGTCTAAATGCCACTAAGTCAATAAATGATAACACAACATTCCCAAAAAACAATAGATTAAGTCAGTGGGGACTTCTAAAATATAAACTACCCTAATACTGCATCTGGCTGTTCGACAAAAATGCACAACATCTAATCTGAAACATTTACCTTTTCTGCAAAGTACTTTTTCTGTAAAACTTCGACTTCCTTTGGATGCTTTGGATAATAATATGTTGTTGTTGGCAACCATTTGCGCACCTATTTGCGCAATATCGTTCCTTCCGTTTTGGTATATATTGGCCGGTAAATGATATAGTTGCGGCCCTCTGATATAGAAATCAAACGGGCCAAAGCTGCTATTGATCATTATATATACTAGTGCCTTTTAGAGTTTTGTATCTATGGTAACCGGATATCTAATCTGCGTAGATTTAGGGAAGGGGGCATGTCTGAAACACTAGAGGTACGATATAAATCAGCCTTTATCCGACGGGCTGCTCTTCGCTGGACACCTTATGCCAGATGGGGTCTCACTAGAGTATCGTAAGCCATGGACATTAAGGGATTCGTATATGACCTTGATGTTTCTAAGTAGAAACCCTAATGTTTAATTAGCTTGTTTGTTGATCTATTTATCCCACGACATGTTATATGAGAAATCTACATAAAGGTATTTAACTGACGTATTTAGCTGAGGTAACTGACTAAAGTTGTACTCCAAACTTGACACTTGGAGGGGTTAAATTCCATGTTCCACTCCATATCCCACTCATATGATCGTTTTGGAATGTGAACACTCATTTGCAGATGTCAGAGATAGATAGTCTGCAGTATCATCTACAAAGATACAGACTTTGGAACTGATGTTTTGTGGGATGTCGTTTATATAGGCTATGAATAGCAGGGGTCCACTGCAATTAAGGACAACTGACTGGAGTCTGTTATCTAGAAAACTCTTAATCCACCTTAATGGTTGACCTTTGACTCCATCCATAAGTTGATCGTGCATAAGTAGAGGTGGATGAAAGGGTTTACGAGTTTTAAGTGAAATGGTCATATTTTCTTATTTGGTCGGATTAAGCGTGACCTACCATTTGTCGGCCCAATTCAATATATTTTCAATGTCGGATTGTAGAGTTTCTGCAGCATAAATAGGATAATCAACAAGTATATGTAAACTGGTATCGTCAGCAAAGAGATGTATTTGAGAACCCATGTCGTCGACAATGTCGTTAATAAACAGAGTGGACCAAGAATAGATCCTTGGGGAACTCCTGTATTTAAGTTGACCAATTAGATTGGGTACCCTGCAGAACAACAAATTGTCGTCTGTTATAGAGACAGTCAGAAAACAAGCTAAATAAACAGCCATCCAGTCCAGCATTTTACCTTGAATATGAGAACTTTACGCCATACCTTATAAAAGGCGTTACTATCAAAGAATACATACTCCAATTCCATCATCGAGAGCCTTACAGAAGGTATTGTACAGGTAGATGAGCTGATTCACTGATGAGTCTCCTGGTCTGAACCCAGATTGTAGAGAAGAGAGGAAGTTATTATCACGAAGAAAATTAAAAAAAGATACTTAAAGCAGCATTACATCTTATGAAATATAATGCTGCTACACAATCTAACATTATACTATGTATGCTTATGTTCATTTGGTAAACAGTGTTTTCTTGCGATAAAACAAACTCGAAACCGAAAGTAGGACTTTCCGACTTGGTCGGTCACGCAATTGTTTACAACCGGAACGCATCGTCCGAGCTTGTTTACATTCTGAATGCATCGTCCCCATTTTCCCACGTTGTTTTTTGTAATTAAATTACTTGATATGTTGATTCATACCTCTGTTAGCTAAGTATGTAGGGACATTTCTACATCCCCGCGAGGGGTTCGACATTAGTTTATACGAATTTATTTTAGCTCGATTGCGAAACAAGTTATTTCAACTTATATAAATCACTCTCGAGACCTCATTCCTGATGGAATCCATCGCCACGAGGGAGAGAGAAAAGGCAACGTGGAATTTAAATGCCTTGCCTAAGGGCACAATCGTAACGGCTCCAGTGGGGCTCGAACTCCGGACCTTTCGCACCTGAAGCGAACGCGCATCCACTGCGCTATCACGACTTCCACATTAGGAGGAAGATAGATAGATAGTCTTTCATGTTCAAAATATATACGTTGTTTTCTACATCCTCTGTTGTTTCACGCATGCACGCTGCGCTGTGCGTGTTTATATTTCGTGTGTTGATAAACAAATTCGCGTATACGACGGTTTATACTTATTGGAATTGTATCGTTTCTGAACGACTATTTCGATTTTTGTAAACACACACACATTAGTATTTATATTTTACCCAAAACATCCTTTATTACGATGTAATGCTGCTTTAAATATATATATTACGCTCAAATACCTTCTTTATATAACAGAGCAAAGAAATCGTTTGGTTGTTGTTAGATAAAGACGGGGTCACATTTTTAAAAGATACATTTCATATTTTCAAGTATGAGATACCTTACTGCGCTGTAGTGAATGGTTAAACAGAGAACAAAGTGGAAATTTAATCATAGGTGCAGTTTCGATCCGGTTGCTAACTCCATCTGGTCTTGAGGCTTTGTTAATTTGCTAAGAGATCTCAAAGCATCTTCACCGCCTTGTAGGCTAATATAAATGGAGTCTAATTTATCTATATGTTCTTGATAATTATTGTTAGAAATGTCCTTATTGGGGTTGTTGAGCGAAGACCAGATCAGAGATCAGACTTCAACTTAGAATCAAGTTCATGTGTGATATAAGCGGGGTCATGACTTATTTAGAAGGAGAAATGAATGCTTAATGAGTTTCCATGAGTCTTTTGGTGTTGTAGTTGCAGATTTGAGAAAATCAGCTAATATAGGATAATGGTTTTCTTTAGTAGAGCGAATAATTGAGACTATTTCATTTCGGATTGTTCTGAACTTGTTCCAGTGAATAGGGTTCTGAGAGCGTTTAGATTTTTGATAATATTTTTTACGTTTTTGAAGTTTTTCTTTATTTGCGTTGAGATCCATTGAGCATATCATTTTTGTTTTTACGGCAATATTTCTTGTTGGAATGCATTCCTTGGAAAGTTCAAGGAGTTTATTTGTGAAAGAGGAAGTGTATGTGTTAATGTCATCATTCTTTTGTTTCACTGATCTTACGTCTATGTGAGGTGTAATCTCCTCGGTCGTATAACCATACTAACAATTTAAACGACTTTAAGTGAGGTTTGGAGAACGTAGATAGAGCGAAGATATGGCAAAGAAACCGTTGATTCTGGTCTAAAAGAGGTTCCCCTACACCAGAAGTTATTACTTTGTGGGTACAAGATACAAGAAAGATGTCCAATATAGAAGAAGTCTTTGCGAAGTGGGTTGGTTCAGCAATAAGGTGTTCTATGCTGAATTGCTGACAGCTAGAATGGAGCTTGCGACTCTTGTACAGGGTTGACTCATAAAAGTTAGAGTCACCAGTGACAATTATATTCGATATGTACATACACCTGAATCTAGAGCTAAACTGAATAAGTCTTCGACTAGATTTACGAGATTAGCATCTGCGTTTGGGGGACGATAGAAAACAGCAAACACGATATGCTTGGAATGGGAATGGCTTCGATCCAAGCAAACTACTAGTACTTGAAGTAGATTCCAGTCAGAATGGCTCGTGCATTATGCAAGAGGTATGCCCGGTTGTATTTGCGTCAAAAGGTTTGACACAAACTGAACATTGTTAAGCTCAAAGCGAAAACATTTGAAATAATGGTAATCCTAGAATAATGTAACCACAGCGATGTATATCTCCACACATAATTATTAAAAAACGGTCAATACAACAGTTTCTGTGCAGGGCATATAATACGTTGAGAGAGAGAGAGAGAGAGGTTTGAGGCGTGTACTCAAGAATCTTACAACGGATACACGTCAAGGGAATATGTCTATAATTGGTTGGATCGCTGGTTTTATTTCGCCTGTCTTGAACAATAGTGCCACGTTAGCTTTTGTTCAGACGGATGGTACCAGTGGAGAGAGACATCTGGAATATAAGACAGATTATATTTGAGATTTATTTCTTCAGTTCACACAATACAATATGTTTGATGACGCCAGAACCAGCAGCTTTGTCCACTTTAAGATTAGAAAGTAGTTTAAGGATACCATTTATGCCATTTTGATGTCTGGCATATATGTGGAAATCTATGATTCGTATAATTCCATTATACGATGGCTCTGGATTTTCAAAAGGATGTGGAACAATGAAGATAAAACAGAGCAGTATGCGCTAGACGGCAAACGGTCACATTCAAGAAGGTTATTATCGAGAGAATTTGCTTCTTGGCAGTATATATTGTGGAACAAATGTGAACTTGTGATGCATACAAGGGAATTGTCGGTTTTAAACATTTGGTATACTTGTTAAGGAGTGTGTGAATCTATTGCGTATTGGGGCATTGCTGAAAGAAGCATAGCTTTGCATAGGTAGACGGTGGCGTCCGTGGTCCAGTGGTAGAGCGTCGAATTTGGAATCGAACGATCCCGGGTTCGATACTCGGTCAGGCCACGTATGTAGTGTCATTGAGCAAGGCACCTCACACACATTGCTTAGTACTGGTTAATCGTTTAGGTCGGCTAAGCCTGCCCATGAAAACATGTCTAAGTCCCCGCGAGGGGTTTGACATTAAAGGAACATACATACATAAACGAACGATGAGTCTCTTGTTATGTTCGGGGGACGGTCATCTTGGTGGTTTTCAACAACTATAGGAAAGCATGGGATTTTGTACACATGCCATTATTCTGAGTTCACAGGTCATAGTTTTGCTAGGACCAATCAGTGTGCGTTCCTCTGCAATGCAATTTATTATATTCACGTGTACATATCTATTAATTGAAATAATGACCACAGATATCCCACACAGTGTGCACGTCGCGGTCGGGGCACATCTCGCAGGATTCTGGGATCATCTGGTTGTTGACCTTGTGACATGGGACACACACCCCAGCATCGCCGTCTAGGGAAGTGGTGGATGTTTGCCAGATCCTGGAGCGACAGAGACGACCAGATGTCTAACTTTCACATCCGTTTATATGCTGCTGCGAGATGAGTGGGGACTGTGGCCTTTGAGGAGAAGAATTATATAAGACTTTGTCTTTCATTGTAATCCTTTTTCTGTTTTTTGATATGTGTAATGTATGCATTGTTCAATATGTATTATATTGGGAAATACAATATGTTTAAACTACAGACTAGGTACGCAGAATGTGCCAAGTGTTGTAGTGTAAACACACAGGATATTGGTTGAATTCTGGGATATATGAACCACAAAACTTCTCGTCTGCATATCTATGAAAAGTAAGTCTACACATAAAGTTTTAATTAAAAGGCAATTATTTCATGAATTGTATCGATTAGAATTATTGAGTTGCATATGTTTTTCCATGCTATTTGTGGAATTTGGTATTTGGCCAGGCGTGACTGCGACGCACAGTGGTGTTTTAGTCTTTTACGTTTATTTATCGTCGCTACCGGTTGCCCATATCATGCCATATGAGCGACGCCTCCTGAAGATATTAGTTATTTTAGATTTTGGAGGATAGTGCATGATACAGACAGAGACCAATTCCAGAATCTCCTCTGGTTCTTTTACGTGCACGGTGTAAAGCACCGACACGAGATCTCGGTTTAACGTCCCATCTGAAAGACTGTTAATTTTATTATGGTCAGACGGGGGATCGAACCTGCGATCCCTGGATTACCAGTCCAGCATGTTCCCACTGGACTACAGATCCATCACAGTGGTTAGTCCCAGGCGCGGCGCTAGGAATATCTGGAGGGTGTTCGATACAAGTGCGACGGCCCGTAGGGCAGGAGCCTGCTAGGGGGGTCCGGGGGCATGTTCCCCCGAACATTTTTTAATCTGGAAGCTCTGAAATGGCATTTCCTGCATTCTAGAGCTCAAAATGTATGGTAAAACAGATGGCAGGAACAAGCATCAGCAGCTTCACAGCTCTCTGTGAAAGTTTGTTAAATCGTGTATCCATCCCACTGATGATGCAGTCAAGAAGTGGAATGGCAACTGTACGGCGATAATATTCTTCTGGCGTATCAGCGGGATGATTTTGACGATGGATCTGGCGTTTGGCAATGCGTGGCAAAGACGGATCAACGTTTAGTTTTTTTGCGATGCGTTCGGCTTGTTTGTAGATCTTTTTGAAACCTTCTTCAACATTGTCACGTGTCGCTTTCATATCAGACGCGGTTTCATCAATCAACTGGTAAGCTTTTACCATATCTATCGTTCGACCCTGAAGGTAGACGGTAACGCCGTGAAGAGGGTTAGGTAATACAGCGACACCAGACCAACAATAAATCCGAAATCCGTCACAGCTTTAGCGTGAGCAATTGCATCTTTCTTTGATTCCGAGTCCCAGCCTTCCGTAAACGCCTTATCAAAAGCATCCATGTCCGGGTGAGTACCACTGATGATATCAAAGCACTCTACCAGGAATGGTAGGGCCAGGTAGAAATGCTCATAAGCGGTATCGCGCTCCGACCAATGGGTCTTGCACATGTCAATTATCACTTTTCTAGTGGTGGCATTGTGAACATGACGTTTTTCCACTATCATTTCTATGAGCCTTTCCCGTTTTGGAGAGTAGTTGAAGAAGATAGCTACATCCTTCATGGTAGCAATCAGATGCTGTATGTTATTAGCTTTACAGCTAGCGGCAATGGAAATATTAAGAATATGTCCATTGCAATGGGTATATGGAGCATTTGGTGCATGCTGTGAAATGATTCCAGATACGCCTTTCTTCTCGCTAGACATGTTAGAGGCACCATCATAACACTGCCCCTGAAGCTGATGAATATCCAAACCAACGTTTTTATGGCATTAGCGATAGCGTCGCCAGTAATTCTATGAATGTTGATGAACTCAATGAACTCCTTTCGTATCTGTTTCACTTCTACAAAGCGAAAGCAAACTGATAGAATTTAATCATTGCTTGATGTTGCCTCATCCACCATTACAGTGTGAAAACCTGATTTCTTAATCTCTCTGTAATAATATCTGCTTGGATGATGGAGTGGCCAATCAAATGAATCATCTCATTTTGCGACTGGTGATGATGATATGAAGCATTCCTTGAGATGGGTTTCATCATATGATCGTACACCATTAACTAAAAAAGGGGGTTCGTTCGCACCCCCCGAACCCCCCCTGGCGCTGCCCCTGAGTCCTATAGATATATCGCTCTGACGCATCAAAGCGAAGAATCAACAATGACATAACATAAAATTAATGAACTCCTGTAAGTGTAAATAGTGTATTACCTGTATAAATAGATCCTTTTCTACATATTCAACGTGAGAAATTACGCTTAGGCTATGTAGTGTCAAAAAATCACATCGACTCGTGTCGCAATTGGGAATTCCACAGAGTTGAGAAATAACGACGCATTTCATTGGTTGACTAATGACGTTCTAAATTTAGTTCATTCACTCCCCTGTATCTGCTCTGCATATTACAGGTATATTACGTCATCTCAAACTAGACTGAAAATTAATTCTGTGTCACTAAATTATCCCGGTGTTACTGGTTTTCGACGACGTAGTACATAACGGACTCCTATAGGTTTAGAATTGTCATACACTGCAAACAATTTTATGTCACCAAATAAACAATATTTTACCTTTCATTCCCCAAAATCTCGAAGAAAACCGATTGTTTACTTATTGAGAAAAGTTGACAAAATAGCGGTACCTCATTCTCAGTAATCCGGAATGACGTCACATGTTTTCGCCTAACTGTGGAAATTGCCTACAGCGTGAGCATTAGTATGTAAGCAACAGTTTTTTTTTAACAAAACAATATAAATAAGGAACACTTACTTTAATAATAGGCTTAATTTATCATTTTCACTCAAAATTCATTTGTTGGAGAGCATTTTGTCTATATACTGTATCTAAGACACTAATTTAGTTTAACTTAGACAAACACACGGGGCATAAGAAGTCGTCGCCCCTCCTAATTACTCTGACTGAGTGCAGAACCGTAACTGGACCCATCCATCGAACACATTACACGGTGCCTAACAGAGAATAACTAGGTTTACACAACCATGTATATCAGTTGGAGAACCTCTGTGAAAACACATGGACCTGAAGGCGAAAAACGGTGAAAATCGATATTATGCATAAGGACCCCTTGTGTGTAATAACGGACATAACTCATAAACACGGAGCAGTGAGACTATAATGACATTTTTATTCATAAATATATTGGCATGGCAGACGATGCATATGTCATTTTGGAGAAAAAATTGCCAATTTCTTTAAAAAATGATATTTATATGGTGAAATTAGTGAAAACTGGGGTAGGTTTAAAGTTTTCACCGCTAATTTACCTTGTCTGATATACGCCGGGATATATAAAAACTGAGTGTATCCCAGCGTGAAGAATTTTCGCCCAGAACAGGTTTTCGCCTAACTGTGGGAATAGCAAGTCGCGAGAGATCACGTGATATTTCACGCTCCATTTACCGGAAATATAAATAAACATACCTTGTGTACTTACAATCTATTTCTAACCGATCGTGGAGATCAGACAGGTATCCTCTAGTGTCCTCAAATCGTGATACCCTTGTTTTTGTTACCCCGGAAGTATTTACAATACTGCACCGCGATCAGTGTTTTCTGACGTCACCAATCAAGAATACAGACTGTCAATGGTCATTTTGGCAATAAAAATGCTCGTATAATCCTTGGAAGTGTAAGTAATCGGTTATTTTCCTTGTATTGGTATTAAACATGCTATCTTTCATAATGTGCTGTTTTTACGTTTATTTATCGTCGCTACCGGTTGCCCATATGAGCGACGCCTCCTGAAGAGATTAGTTATTTTAGATTTTGGAGGATAGTGCATGATACAGACAGAGACCAATTCCAGAATCTCCTCTGGTTCTTTTACGTGCACGGGGTAAAGCACCGACACAAGACCTCGGTTTAACGTCCCATCTGAAAGACTGTTAATTTTATTAGGGTCAGACGGGGGATCGAACCTGCGATCCCTGGATTACCAGTCCAGCGTGTTACCACTGGACTACATATTCGTCTTTCATAATGCAATATTGCATCACCATTTGTCCATTGGATTTACTACAAAATATTGACCTTTTCCAGTTTTGTTTTGCATCTGATTTGTTTACCTACCTGTCATTTAATGTGAAAGTCAAAATAGACTGGGTTACAATTTTAGTTAATGTAAGGGGAGATAGTTTTGGAGACTTCTCTTATATTGTTTTGAGGTCCATACAGTGGTTTACTGTCATCGTCAACTAAACGATGTGTCCTATAGTGTACTTAAAGTAATAGTTTTAATTTTGTTTTAGGTTTATGGCAGTCCACCACACAGGGATTCGGCACGTTTGGGGGTACTAGTATATATATTTAAGTACAGGGATTCTACTCTGTGGGCCGTCAGATTTCGCATCGATCAGTAAAATGGCCCTATCTGAGACAATTTTGTACAAAGCTGTCCAAATATAACGCCTATCCCGAGTCTTTATATTGTTCTTCAAATAAAACACAACTTTAAGCTGCATGCATGTATACTTTGCAAACAATTGCCACAAACATTGGCCATAGCAGGTCACATTTCCGTACTAGGACACGGGTTCTGTCAGCAACAAAAAAAAATCTTCGTCGGGAGAGTTTTAACTGTGAATAACATTATCAATAAAATGTGTTTCCACTAACGTGTAGGTTTATTCGGCAAAAATGTACGTCAAAAAGAGATTTCGTAGCATTTTCAATTTGTTTTGAAAAATTCTAAAGCGGCGCAATTCACGATGAAACGAGCGTTGAAACGAGCGTTCTGATTGGATTATTAGAATGTAACAAGATGTTTTTTTATATATGAAGAATAATCATAATCCAATCAGAACGCTCGTTTCAACCGAATTGCGCCGCTTTAGAATTTTTCAAAACAAATTGAAAATGCTACGAAATCTCTTTTTGACGTACATTTTTGCCGAATAAACCTACACGTTAGTGGAAACACATTTTATTGATAATGTTATTCACAGTTAAAACTCTCCCGACGAAGATTTTTTTTTGTTGCTGACAGAACCCGTGTCCTAGTACGGAAATGTGACCTGCTATGGCCACTGTTTGTGGCAATTGTTTGCAAAGTATACATGCATGCAGCTTAAAGTTGTGTTTTATTTGAAGAACAATATAAAGACTCGGGATAGGCGTTATATTTGGACAGCTTTGTACAAAATTGTCTCAGATAGGGCCATTTTACTGATCGATGCGAACTCTGACGGCCCACAGAGTAGAATCCCTGTACTTAAATATATGTACTAGTACCCCCAAACGTGCCGAATCCCTGTGGTCCACCACCTACAAAGCGAAAGTACAGGCAATATTCATGTCACTCTCTTGTTTTTGTTAAATGGGCACAGTGTGATATAATTATGTGACCATTGGACCCACCTCATTTACTGTTCAAAAGTCAGGTTTACAAGATTATGTGATTAATGCAGGTGTCCACATTGTGAAAATGCTTGTTAAACTGTGAAAGTGTTAACTGTAAAAAGAAAGTCATCAAAATAATAGAAATTATCATCATGCTGCATAAAACGTGTTAGTTTTATATTTACACCCATTCGATGTTACGCAAAATTGATTTTCTGAAAGGTCACAAAAACTCTGGTACCAGTCACCACAGATGTCGGCTCTGGGTCGTGGTAAAAATGTTATTTACGTAGTCATATTCATTACTAATTATTTGGAATAAAAGAGGAATGTTACTTTATTTACATCATTCATTTAGAATCTATGTAGTTTTAAGATTCGTTGTGTTGAATGCCGATCATTTCTTATTATAACGGAAACCGGAAACTCGAGGGTATATAAGCAGTGAAAACTTTAAACCTACCCCAGTTTCCACTAATTTCACTATTCCCATTTATGTCGACAAAGCGGCGCAATTCAAATTGAAACGCCGCTTGAAAATTTTTCAAAACAAATTGAAAAATTCTCTGAAATCTCTTTTTGACGTACATTTTTGCCGAATAAACCTACACGTTAGTGGAAACACATTTTATTGATAATGTTATTCACTGTTAAAACTCTCCCGTCGAAGATTTTTTTTGTTGCTGACAGAACCCGTGTCCTAGTATGGAAATGTGACCTGCTATGGCCAATGTTTGTGGCAATTGTTTGCAAAGTATACATGCACGCAGCTTAAAGTTGTGTTTTATTTGAAGAACAATATAAAGACTCGGGATAGGCGTTATATTCGGATAGATGTGTACAAAATTGTTTCAGATAGGGCCATTTTACTGATCGATGCGAAATCTGACATCCCACAGAGTAGAATCCCTGTACTTAAATATATATACTAGTACCCCCAAACGTGCCGAATCCCTGTGATCCGAATTGGGGAAAAAATGTACAAATAACCAGAAAAAAAGTTTCATATGAGTTGTAATATTGTTAGTTATTGATGTTACTAAGTCAAAATAATATATTCAACATTTACCTGTGCATAAATAAAAAAAAATACATGTAAGCCGTGCATAGGTGCCCTAAAGAATCTAGTTCCCCATGGAAACAGGTGCCGTTACGATAGCTGTATTGAAGCACATGCCATGGCCACATACTGAAGCTAAAATTTTCAACAACAATTTTTTGAGAGTTGTATACACGACTTGAGAAAATAATAATATACAGGAAGTGCATTTAACTTTTTTTATTGGCCATGATATGTAGGATTTACGCCGAGCATAGGTTCCACCACTCTAATGCACAAAGTTGCAGTTGCATTTGCATTTTGTTGTTAAAACAGACTGATTGCAATAACATTAGTATAACAACTACCTCGTAATCTCTCACTTTCCACATTTTAGTCTAGGAAATCCTGTATCATGTGTACAAGCACTGCAGATGAAAATAATGTCACCGGATATTGTGAATATTTTCAGGGCATATATCGTGTTATGTTGACATAATTTCAGGGCATGTATCGTGTTATGTTGACATATTTTCAGGGCATGTATCATGTTATGTTGACATATTTTCATGGCGTGTATCGTGTTATGTTGACATATTTTCAGGGCATGTATCGTGTTATGTTGACATATTTTCATGGCGTGTATCGTGTTATGTTGACATATTTTCAGGGCATGTATCATGTTATGTTGACATATTTTCAGGGCATGTATCGTGTTATGTTGACATATTTGGTACTCTCTCTTTTCAGATGGCAACAGCAGTTTTACAAAAGCCAGCTAAGAAGACTGGAACGGTAAGCAGATTATGTTTAACAGTTTAGAGGAGACATTGTTATATCTTTAATTAAAGTATATTTATTTAAACGGAACATAACTCTTGAACCACTGGAGGAATTTCAAAGTGGATGGCACAACTGCTAATCATATCAAAACCATGTCCAGGGTGCAGGTCCAAGCAATGTACTGTGCTAACGTTCACCTGGTGTCAACGGCCAGTTCGAACTCTCCCCAATGAAAATCACTCTATTACACCTGGTATTAGCGACCAGCTGGTGTCTGCGGCCAGCGGCCGGTATATTTCATCCCAAATGCCATATTCCCACTGCATTAGATGGCCATGTGTCATGCGAAATGTGTCAGATGTTGTGTATCAAACTTGACATTTAGTACGAAATATGAAAACTCCCAAATATTTATGATTACAAAAATCAGCTGGGTTAGTAAATAGAGTTTATTTGTGTTTCATTCAAAGAATGAAGAGTAATTATTGTGCTTGTACTGCCTACAGCGGACGTGCAGTGCAGCAAGTGGAACCAAATCATTGAAATGTTGTAGTTGTTTATTGACAACGATGTTCAAGGTGAAAAACTAAACATACACAAACACCATGTCTTAGCACTAGCACAGTAAATATATGAACAATATGCCTAACGTAGAACACAGTAAATATATGAACAATATGCCCAACATAGAACACAGTAAATATATGAACAATATGCCTAACGTAGAACACAGTAAATATATGAACAATATGCCTAACGTAGAACATAGTAGAGGTTCTAACATATCCAAGTACGAACTAGACAGGTTGCGAATCGAATAATGTTTAAAGAAAATTAGTGTTAAATTACACGAAAATACAATATATCATTGTTATAAAGTAAACCAAGAAATAAAGCTACACTTTGAGGCCATCTACTATGTGTGTGTGTGTGTGTGTGACATGTAATTGGAAATACTTGCGCCTCGCTCGATAACAAATGAGGGGGAAAAACCAGGGGCGGTAAGGCCGAATCGACCAGACAAGCGAGTAAAACAACACAGTGCCCAAATTATTGATCCTTGGCGTAATCATACGATCTGATTTTGAATGAGGTGTTGAGAAGTTTGTTGTCGCTTAAGTTATTTCAAAAGGTAACATTTCCACACCCCATTCATGCTTTTTTTATGCAAATGACAGTAATTACTTTTTACTCGAATATCTGGGTACTTTCGATCACGGGGACCTGTGTATCTGTTATTGTCATGTCGTATTTCAAAAATTAAAATTAGAAAAACCTGACATTTACTTGTCTTCATTCTTATAAAATGTATTTCATCATTATATTTATGCATCAGTATTGGAAATTACAGTCATAGGCAGCCGATTGCAGCTCTGACATATATACCTATACTTGGTCAACCTGTACCCTAGTCAACTCGTCGACCCTTGGCCTCGTCTTACGCCGTAGTACCCCTGGCCGTTGTATGCGGAGATTTTCGATTTTATTATATCCGGTTTCCTCCCACACGAATGACCACATAATTATACGCTTTCATCTGCGCCAACTAGAGTGATTAATATAAGTTGTTAGGACTTGCTTCGCAATCGTTGTAAAATAAATAAAGTTTACGTTTAAGAGGCAATGTGAACTTTAAATGCCTTGTTGCTTAAGGACACAATCGTAACTGCTACAGCTGGGCACAAACACTCCGGGCCTTTCGCACCTGAAGCGAACGCGCTATCACAACTTCCACAATTTTACCTAGTTATGACCTCAATACACACCTAATTTGTCCTCTTACGACAGGTGGTATCTTTATTGAGGTACTCTCTTGGGCAGGTTTGACTGTATTAATCAGTGTTATCATATATGGTGCTTACCGTATATTCCCTATTTAACGCCCCCGGGGGCATTACATTTTGCAAGGGGGGGGGCGTTTAATATGGTACATAAAATATGATAAAATAAAAGTTCTATTACCGGTAATTCACAAATCACTGATCAACGTTTTTATCACGTCTATGCACCACATATAATACCGTGTGAAAAACAGCTTAAATTTGCGATTCACAAATTGTATATTTTTAACGCGGTAATACGATACTCTACTGCACAGCTTGTAAAGCCAGTACACAATTTAAACTCTACACATTCACTGACCTCGCGATACTGACACACCTATCGGTATGATGTAATAACAGCATGGTTCACATAGCAGCGCGTGACTGGTCGTTTGAGATAGTGTTATAGACTAGTTAAAAAAAACAGTTAGATTTGTTTGATTAACAGTTTAATTAAATGCTTGGATTTATCATTCGGTCCTGGAATTGCATAGTGTAATTGGAATTATCATTAATTATCATTAAAATGTGTTGGAATTGCATATTTACCTTCGTTCTTGTAAGTTTTAAATGTTTACTGTTTCAAAATCGACGGGGGGGGGGGGGCGTTCATTAGGAGGGGGCGTTAAATAGGGAATATATGGTAGTTTTAAATATTATCACAATAGTTGCATTTTTATGATAGAAAAGAATTACCTCCCTTACATATGTTACTTATTTCCACTGTCAACAATTATGTTAATGAATACATAAGAACATAATTAGATCTTCTATAATGTTGTAAAAGTTATTTGTATGTAATAGTATGCCTGTTAACATTTAAAGAAAAAGTGAGAAAATTGGCGTGTTACAAATTAATTCATAAAAAAACGACGTCAGTAGCAATTATCAATTTTATTTCATATTTTGGTTAGTAATACATAGTACTAGTATATATTCTACAGGGCTTCGAAAATTACCGGTTTGTCGGTTTTCGACCGATTTTTATCATTTCAGACCGATTTTAACAGTCAAAATACCTTTAAAAATCGGTCCAAAATATTGTTGAAAAAAGTCAAGAAATCGGTCTATAACGAACATAATTTGGTAAGTATAATCCGTTGAAACATTTCACACGTTTCCAATTTACGACCGAACTGGATAATTGCCACCTGAGGCCACATGTCTCCATGGTGATCAGGCGATCAATGCATGTCATGTCAATTACATGATATTAGTGCGGTAATCGTTTGATGTTTACAGCAAAACTACCGACATTTGTTAGTTTCTTTGAAGTGGACTGAATGATTGACAGTCGATTATTTTAGAATTTTATAAAGAATTTGTTTTTAAAATGTTTGCATTAAATTAAAGAAGTGTGCTAGGATTAATTTGCAATTAAATAATAATTAATATTTTAAATAGAAATCCGAAAATCCGTTATGACTCGGAATGTACTCAAAATATACGACGGGTATATAATGTTTAGTATTTTTATTGTACAGCGCGCCGGTCGATCTTCTCACGACGTGCACGTCGTGACCGGTGCACATCCCGCAGCAGCAGCGTAGGATTCTGGGATCTTCTGGTCGTCGATCTTGCGAATAGGATCTAACGTGTGGCCATGGCTATGGCACATCAGGACAGATCCCCCGCCTCTTCTAGAGTTTTTTCACCGTTGCCTGGCTCATTCTTCGCTGGCGCTTTCGATATTTCGTCTACTTCTCCGGCGGATAGACGAGACGGCGGAACTGAGGGAGCGGCAATGGTCATGGCTTCCATGTTCCCTTGAGTGACAATCGACGACCAGATGTCTAACTGTCAGATCCGTATAAATGCTGCTGCGGGGTGACCAACAGTGAGGAGGGTGGCCCTACAAAGGACCACGTACAGACCAGGCCTTGTCACCCTGGCACGGAAAGAAGTAACCACCAGAGGACGTCTCCATAAGCTTCATAGAAGAAGAATCGCCAGCAAATACAGCAATAATCAACGTAGAAGAATAGGACTAATCATCGTAGAAGAATAATCATCGCAGAACACGGATATAATCATCGTAGACCACGGATATAATCATCATTGAACAACCATCACAGAAGAATCACCTTAGGATATAACCAACTTAGAGAATACAGTCGCCCAAATGCATTTATGCAGTGGCGACTTTAAATAAAATTACATCGTTCGTTGTACAGCGCCCTTCAATTCAATATTGAAATGGCACAACGCAGTATATCTGTGATGTTTAAAGAGTCAAATGCAGTTGATATAATATAGTTTGACGGGACCGAGTTCGATTTGGGCCGAGTTCACCCGCTTCCACCGGTGATACAGGTGACTAGATAAAATGTCCTACCATTCATTTATTTTTAAATGCCGTACACTTAAAACTATTATTAGACAAAAGGAAAATTTACCAGACCTATAGTAACGGGTAAAGTACAGTTTGTCCTGAACATACATGCGATTTTTAAATATAATTGACTGGTGACAGCATGGAAATAAAGCAAAAAAAGCAAATTGGAATTACGATTTTATGGGGGGGGGGGTGCAAAAATATTGGCAGGACATGATGGGGGGGGGGGGTACTGACTCGATTTCGGCCCGGACCGATTTGGTTTTGAAAATTTTCGAAGCCCTGATATTCTATTATTGTAACCTTTTTTTTATAAAACTGTAGAGAACGCCTTTAATTTGACCTTTTTTGCCTCTAACTATGCATCAGATACCATACCAAATGAGTTTAGTACCAAAATAAAGTTTTGAACATGTACTTTCTATTGATATTAGTGAATCTAGCACCTCCAAGAGTTGCAGATATGGAAATCCCACCCGAGGACTGAATATGCGTGCATGAGTTTTATAAGAATGAGGCTCTGCCGAGGTCTTTGCACGCATCTTCAGCCCAAGGATGGGATTTCCTTATCTGCAATTCTTGGAGGTGCTAAGATTTATTTTCTCACTTTCAGTGTTCAATCCAGATTTTCCAAACAGGGGGGGGGGGGGTGGGCATTGGGGCCCACCACTTCTGGCTGTTCTAAAGCTAGCCACTTTTACGATGTACAAAATATGGCAAATTTTATTTATTTTCCATGCCGCAACAAGCGAGTTTTGCCGTGGATGAATCTTAAATTTATTGGCTTATGACTTTTTGCACAATTTGCAAATGACTATAAAATAATTCCAAATTCTTTTTAGGACTCTTTCTGCTTGTGGAATTCGATGTATTTCCACGCCTTCGAATGCGAAACACCTGGCTATGGGTACACGGTTGGCCCATCAAATGCCGTTGCTGCGTCCATTGTTATGTATTAGCTCCCAAAGAAATGTTATTACCACAAAGAAGCAGAAAGAAAATAATCAAAATTTCAGCGACTCGATATTTCGATTAACAATCGATCGTCGGATCACTATTGCCCCCCCCCCCCAAAAAAACTATTCTAGTTTCTATTTCTTTTCACACTGGACGATTAAAAAATGTTTTCTGTAAATATGTTTTTCATCTTGTACAAATTTGGTCTCTTTCAGTGGGGTGCCATATTCCCGAATGAGCAGATAACAGAGATCCAATCAGCATTGTTTGTGAAAAAACTACTGGCAATAGCAATCTCTAATATTGCTTATCTGAGAGCCATTTTTCCAGAACATGCTTTTGGAGACCGTAGTCTTGAAGGTAATGTATGTAAATTCCTGTGTAATTACTACATGTATGTCTGCACCCCATCAGACCGAGACAGGGATGTGGAAATCCTATGCCAGACTCGACCGAATCATTGGCCAAGTGGAATTGTGCATCTTAGTTGTGTGCGGACAAGTAGATCATATATAAAATGTTAGACTTATGACTATCGAAGAAACTATTAAGAGAAAATATAATATCATTGTATGCATAATGCATACTACATGAATAAATTATAACAATTTAGTTAGCGGAAGTTGGAAATGTAAACATTCTGCCATGATGGTTATGTATAAAATATTTACCAAACCCAGCTATGTCAGCGGAGTGTTCACTCCGAGACGAAGGCAACAGGAATAAATTGTAACAAATTAGTTAGCGGAAGTTGGAAATGTAAACATTCCGCCATGATGGTTATGTATAAAATATTTACCAAACCCAACTATGTCAGTGGAGTGTTCACTCCGAGACGAAGGCAACAGGAATAAATTGTAACAAATGTAGTTAGTGGAAGTTGGAAATGTTCACTCCGAGACGTTTAGTTTATAGATGTTTACAAATTACCCTATCCATGCAGCGACTGATCGTTTTTAATAATCGGCCACGCCCTGCAACCTTTAACTTCAAGCAACAAAAATCTCAATAGCAAAAGAACAGCAAAGTCTGATAGACCAGACACAGATTATGACTTAAAAACAACAACAGAAATGGGCAATCAGACAATCCTGATCAAGTTACATCAAGACAAAACATCCAGTTTATATGTTGGCAAGAAAGATGAAAGGCTAGACACATTTATAGCACATCAAATATCTACCAAGCATGTTCTGTGTATATCAGAACAAGTCCAATATTTGCTGTCTACTTCTCCATGGACAAGTGTAAAATTTGGAGATTTCCACATGCCTGGGAGACATATAGGTTTTGCCTCTGCTGTCTGTATGTCAATCTTCCACTTTAATGCCTTGTCGGCACGTCATCTCCATAACCACGTGTGATGTATGGTTGCAATTCCATTCCCGTTGGATGGGTATTACCAGATCCCATTGAACATTTAACTGTCCGATTAGCGCAGTGGTTATCGTGTCGCTTCTCACCAATGCAACCCGGGTTCGATCCTCGGACCAGGATGTATGTGTGATGGTACGGTGGTCGCCAGATCCGACTGGTGGGTTTTCTCCGGGTACTCCGGTTTCCTCCCACACAATATGACCACATTTCCGCTTTCAACTGCGCCAACGAGAGTGATAAATATAAGTTGTTAAAGCTTGTTTCACAATCGTTGTAAAATAAATCAAGTTTAAACTTTTATTGAACATTTTGACAACACAAAGCTTGCCCACACTGCATCACCCCCCCCCCCCCCCAACACACACACCAGACTATATCAGAAGTATCAGTATGATGTTGAATTTTGCATATTTTACTTGAAGAAAAGTTATTCAAAGTCCTAGATTGATCATCCATATCCATTTACTAAAGAAATTGTCGAAAGAAGTTTAAGAAATGAATGATCTCTGGGTAGTATCAAGTATATACTAGACACAGTATGTATATGCTGATCTGTAATAAATGAAGAAGCTGTTCAGCCCTCTGTGATCAATACTTTGAAATGAAAATCATCCACTAATGTTTACCTTAAACAGGCTATGCGAATGACTTGAACATTTTACTGGACAGTCGAACCAGTGAACTATCATTTTTTACTGGCCCGAACCAAGTTTTACTGGACCGAAAATATATTGGTCATTTAATGGAAATAAATCTGTCGCTAAAACATATCATTTAATATCGTGTGTATATAGATTATACACACACACACTGTATCACACCCAAAAACATATCATTTAATATCGTGTGTATATAGATTATACACACACACTGTATCACACCCAAAAACATATCATTTAATATCGTGTGTATATAGATTATACACACACACTGTATCACACCCAAAAACATATCATTTAATATCGTGTGTATATAGATTATACACACACACTGTATCACACCCAAAAACATATCATTTAATATCGTGTGTATATAGATTATACACACACACTGTATCACACCCAAAAACATATCATTTAATATCGTGTGTATATAGATTATACACACACACACTGTATCACACCCAAAAACATATCATTTAATATCGTGTGTATATAGATTATACACACACACTGTATCACACCCAAAAACATATCATTTAATATCGTGTGTATATAGATTATACACACACACTGTATCACACCCAAAAACATATCATTTAATATCGTGTGTATATAGATTATACACACACACTGTATCACACCCAAAAACATATCATTTAATATCGTGTGTATATAGATTATACACACACACTGTATCACACCCAAAAACATATCATTTAATATCGTGTGTATATAGATTATACACACACACTGTATCACACCCAAAAACATATCATTTAATATCGTGTGTATATAGATTATACACACACACTGTATCACACCCAAAAACATATCATTAATATCGTGTGTATATAGATTATACACACACACTGTATCACACCCAAAAACATATCATTTAATATCGTGTGTATATAGATTATACACACACACTGTATCACACCAAAACATATCATTATATCGTGGTATTAGTTATACACACACACTGTATCACACCCAAAAACATATCATTTAATATCGTGTGTATATAGATTATACACACACACTGTATCACACCCAAAAACATATCATTTAATATCGTGTGTATATAGATTATACACACACACTGTATCACACCCAAAAACATATCATTTAATATCGTGTGTATATAGATTATACACCACACACTGTATCACACCCAAAAACATATCATTTAATATCGTGTGTATATAGATTATACACACACACTGTATCACACCCAAAAACATATCATTTAATATCGTGTGTATATAGATTATACACACACACTGTATCACACCCAAAAACATTATCATGCACAATCCATTATTTAGCCTTTGTTTAGGCGGTCATTTTAAAATTTTCTTTTGTGAACAACATATTCAGATCAGCCAGCACAAAACGTGCTCTCTGATCTAGCTCTATGTTGTTTGCCATTCAGTGTAGTGTTTTAACTTTTAACTCCACTATCTGAATAGCAAAAACATCATAGGTCTGATCAGACAGCAATAATAACAAGCTTATTTATCGACGTATAGAATTTTTATACCGGACAGTCGGTCCAGTGATCTTAGAATGTCCACCGAACCGGCACATTTTTTACCGGCCGTCATGCGGAGTGTACCTGGTAACGTTATTCGTACCCAGTCATATTATTACCTTGGTGTGTAAATCAAGATTCTCTACGTTGCTACTGTAAGTAATGTACAGTACCAAAATAGATTTAGCAATCTGTGAATTATGATTGCTGTATGTCGCTGAACATGTCCCCCCCCTGAAGAACCAAGTTTACGAGAGACAAGTTCCCTCTTGTGTCAAAGGAAAGGTTCACATGTCAATATTTCCAGCACCTTTAAGTTTAGAGCTCATTCTAGGTCAGATTGTTTGGGAGAATTGAAAACGCGTGCAATTGTGTCCTTATATTGTGTTCTTTAATAAATGTCTGCAAAATATGGTTAAAATACACAGTATGACCATTAAATACAACATTTGAATAGGAGTGCTTTATAATGGGCTAGTATATCTTACTGGACAATATCTTGTATTAAAATTGACCCTTGGGGCGAAGTCAAGGGTCCCCAGGGCGACTATTTCGCCCTCTAGAATGAGCCCTGACCTTCTTGTTTTCTCTCTTTGTTAGATACAGGAGAAAATCAAAGCACAATATAACTTACTTGTAGATATAACTTACTTGTAGATATAACTTACTTGTAGATATAACTTACTTACGTAGATATAACTTACTTGTAGATATAACTTACTTACTTGTAGATATAACTTACTTGTAGATATAACTTACTTGTAGATATAACTTACTTACTTGTAGATATAACTTACTTACTTGTAGATATAACTTATTGTAGATATAACTTACTTGTAGATATAACTTATTGTAGATATAACTTACTTACTTGTAGATATAACTTACTTACTTGTAGATATAACTTATTGTAGATATAACTTACTTGTAGATATAACTTACTTGTAGATATAACTTATTGTAGATATAACTTACTTGTAGATATAACTTATTGTAGATATAACTTACTTGTAGATATAACTTACTTACTTGTAGATATAACTTATTGTAGATATAACTTACTTGTAGATATAACTTACTTGTAGATATAACTTACTTACTTGTAGATATAACTTACTTGTAGATATAACTTACTTGTAGATATAACTTACTTGTAGATATAACTTACTTGTAGATATAACTTACTTGTAGATATAACTTACTTGTAGATATAACTTACTTGTAGATATAACTTATTGTAGATATAACTTACTTACTTGTAGATATAACTTACTTACTTGTAGATATAACTTATTGTAGATATAACTTATTGTAGATATAACTTATTGTAGATATAACTTACTTGTAGATATAACTTACTTGTAGATATAACTTACTTGTAGATATAACTTACTTGTAGATATAACTTACTTACTTGTAGATATAACTTATTGTAGATATAACTTATTGTAGATATAACTTATTGTAGATATAACTTACTTGTAGATATAACTTACTTGTAGATATAACTTACTTGTAGATATAACTTATTGTAGATATAACTTACTTGTAGATATAACTTACTTACTTGTAGATATAACTTATTGTAGATATAACTTACTTGTAGATATAACTTACTTGTAGATATAACTTACTTACTTGTAGATATAACTTACTTACTTGTAGATATAACTTATTGTAGATATAACTTACTTGTAGATATAACTTATTGTAGATATAACTTATTGTAGATATAACTTACTTACTTGTAGATATAACTTACTTACGTAGATATAACTTACTTGTAGATATAACTTACTTACTTGTAGATATAACTTACTTGTAGATATAACTTACTTGTAGATATAACTTACTTACTTGTAGATATAACTTACTTACTTGTAGATATAACTTATTGTAGATATAACTTACTTGTAGATATAACTTATTGTAGATATAACTTACTTACTTGTAGATATAACTTACTTACTTGTAGATATAACTTATTGTAGATATAACTTACTTGTAGATATAACTTACTTGTAGATATAACTTACTTACTTGTAGATATAACTTACTTACTTGTAGATATAACTTATTGTAGATATAACTTACTTGTAGATATAACTTATTGTAGATATAACTTACTTGTAGATATAACTTATTGTAGATATAACTTACTTGTAGATATAACTTACTTACTTGTAGATATAACTTATTGTAGATATAACTTACTTACTTGTAGATATAACTTACTTACTTGTAGATATAACTTATTGTAGATATAACTTATTGTAGATATAACTTATTGTAGATATAACTTACTTGTAGATATAACTTATTGTAGATATAACTTACTTACTTGTAGATATAACTTACTTACTTGTAGATATAACTTACTTGTAGATATAACTTACTTACTTGTAGATATAACTTACTTGTAGATATAACTTACTTGTAGATATAACTTACTTGTAGATATAACTTACTTACTTGTAGATATAACTTATTGTAGATATAACTTACTTGTAGATATAATTTACTTGTAGATATAACTTACTTACTTGTAGATATAACTTATTGTAGATATAACTTACTTACTTGTAGATATAACTTATTGTAGATATAACTTACTTGTAGATATAACTTATTGTAGATATAACTTATTGTAGATATAACTTACTTACTTGTAGATATAACTTATTGTAGATATAACTTACTTGTAGATATAACTTACTTGTAGATATAACTTACTTACTTGTAGATATAACTTACTTGTAGATATAACTTATTGTAGATATAACTTACTTGTACATATAACTTACTTACTTGTAGATATAACTTACTTACTTGTAGATATAACTTACTTACGTAGATATAACTTACTTACTTGTAGATATAACTTACTTACTTGTAGATATAACTTACTTACTTGTAGATATAACTTACTTACTTGTAGATATAACTTACTTACGTAGATATAACTTACTTACGTAGATATAACTTACTTACTTGTAGATATAACTTACTTGCAGATATAACTTACTTATAACTTACTTGTAGATATAACTTACTTGTAGGTTTGAATTTAAAGATTCTGAAGGACGATATTTCTTGTCCAGGAGCTAATCAGGTGGTGAAGTGGGTAAAGGGCTGTTTTGATGCATTCGACAGGAAATATGTAAGTATCACAAAGTTTTTCCATCGACAACTCTCTTTACTGGCCGTAAATTTGATTTCTTATAAAACTGACAATTTCTTATAAAACTGACAATTTATCCAGACATGATGTTTACTTCTGCGTTAGTGGTGCGAATAGGTGAGCATTTGTGATCGTTGTGCGTAGTCCACATTTTTATTAAACAATATGGCTTGATGGGATTTGCTTGCAAGATCTTGGCCCAAGCCATGTTTGTAATCTGCATACATTTAGGATATAGAAAAGATTTCTTGCCAATTGTTTCTAAGGGGTTTCTAAGGGGTTTAAGTTCTTTTTCGGCTCCTTAAACTCCTGAAACTGACCCAATTTCTACAGAAATCTATTGAAAATTTGCCAAATTTTGTTTAAAATGTAGGTTATTGCATATCAAAATGATCATCAATAAATATATATGTCACACCCATGTACATGTATACAGTATAATATATACGAGGTAAATGTACAAGGTAAAATGTGTAGGTGTTTGTACATGTATAATATGTACAAGGTAAAATGTGTAGGTGTTTGTACATGTATAATATGTACGAGGTTAAATGTGTAGGTGTTTGTACATGTATAATATGTATGAGGTAAAATGTGTAGGTGTTTGTACATGTATGAGGTAAAATGTGTAGGTGTTTGTACATGTATAATATGTATGAGGTTAAATGTGTAGGTGTTTGTACATGTATAATATGTACGAGGTTAAATCATAGTATTAGGCAGAAATATCCAAATGGGAGTCTAAAAAAATAAGTCCAGCCCCAGAGCGGGACCCGAATGATGACGGAATTTGCCTCACAGACTCGATGTGAGAACGGCGAACTGACGTGATCGAAATGCGGCAGAAACTGGGAAAGCCCGGGTGGGAAAGCCTCTCCAAAAAGGAATTGCGAACAATATTAGCCTATTATAGGGTCCAGTTCTTGTCATTGTTTTACAGCTGCATATATATGTTAACAAACCTAGTGAGGTCTCGGAGAGAAAAAAAAAAAAGAGAAAAAACAACAACAAAAACAAACTTATCAGCCATTTTTTTAACTGGCCGTCAGTAACCGTCGCCAATATAATTGACCGTCTTATTAGGTGATAGGCCATCAAAAAGACGGCCCGACGGCTCTCTGCCTAATACTGTGGGTTAAATGTGTAGGTGTTTGTACATGTATATGTATGAGGTAAAATGTGTAGGTGTTTGTACATGTATGAGGTAAAATGTGTAGGTGTTTGTACATGTATAATATATACGAGGTAAAATGTGTAGGTGTTTGTACATGTATAATATGTACGAGGTTAATTGTGTAGGTGTTTGTACATGTATAATATGTACGAGGTAAAATGTGTTTGTACGTTTGTACATGTATAATATGTACGAGGTTAAATGTGTAGGTGTTTGTACATGTATATGTATGATGTAAAATGTGTAGGTGTTTGTACATGTATGAGGTAAAATGTGTAGGTGTTTGTACATGTATAATATGTACGAGGTAAAATGTGTAGGTGTTTGTACATGTATAATTTGTACGAGGTAAAATGTGTAGGTGTTTGTACATGTATAATATGTACGAGGTAAAATGTGTAGGTGTTTGTACATGTATAATATGTACGAGGTTAAATGTGTAGGTGTTTGTACATGTAGAATATGTATGAGGTAAAATGTGTAGGTGTTTGTACATGTACGAGGTTAAATGTGTAGGTGTTTGTACATGTATAATATGTACGAGGTTAAATGTGTAGGTGTTTGTACATGTATGAGGTAAAATGTGTAGGTGTTTGTACATGTATAATATGTACGAAGTTAAATGTGTAGGTGTTTGTACATGTATGAGGTAAAATGTGTAGGTGTTTGTACATGTATAATATGTATGAGGTTAAATGTGTAGGTGTTTGTACATGTATAATATGTACGAGGTAAAATGTGTAGGTGTTTGTACATGTATAATATGTACAAGGTTAAATGTGTAGGTGTTTGTACATGTATAATATGTACGAGGTTAAATGTGTAGGTGTTTGTACATGTATAATATGTATGAGGTAAAATGTGTAGGTGTTTGTACATGTATAATATGTACGAGGTTAAATGTGTAGGTGTTTGTACATGTATAATATGTACGAGGTAAAATGTGTAGGTGTTTGTACATGTATAATATGTACGAGGTTAAATGTGTAGGTGTTTGTACATGTATAATATGTATGAGGTAAAATGTGTAGGTGTTTGTACATGTATGAGGTAAAATGTGTAGGTGTTTGTACATGTATAATATGTATGAGGTTAAATGTGTAGGTGTTTGTACATGTACGAGGTAAAATGTGTAGGTGTTTGTACATGTACGAGGTTAAATGTGTAGGTGTTTGTACATGTATAATATGTACAAGGTAAAATGTGTAGGTGTTTGTACATGTATAATATGTATGAGGTTAAATGTGTAGGTGTTTGTACATGTATAATATGTAGGTAAAATGTGTAGGTGTTTGTACATGTATAATATGTAGGTAAAATGTGTAGGTGTTTGTACATGTATAATATGTAGGTAAAATGTGTAGGTGTTTGTACATGTATAATATGTACAAGGTAAAATGTGTAGGTGCTTGTACATGTATAATATGTATGAGGTTAAATTTGTAGGTGTTTGTACATGTATAATATGTATGAGGTTAAATGTGTAGGTGTTTGTACATGTATAATATGTAGGTTAAATGTGTAGGTGTTTGTACATGTATAATATGTACAAGGTAAAATGTGTAGGTGTTTGTACATGTATAATATGTATGAGGTTAAATGTGTAGGTGTTTGTACATGTATAATATGTAGGTAAAATGTGTAGGTGTTTGTACATATATAATATGTAGGTAAAATGTGTAGGTGTTTGTACATGTATAATATGTAGGTAAAATGTGTAGGTGTTTGTACATGTATAATATGTAGGTAAAATGTGTAGGTGTTTGTACATGTATAATATGTACAAGGTAAAATGTGTAGGTGCTTGTACATGTATAATATGTATGAGGTTAAATGTGTAGGTGTTTGTACATGTATAATATGTATGAGGTTAAATGTGTAGGTGTTTGTACATGTATGAGGTAAAATGTGTAGGTGTTTGTACATGTATAATATGTACGAGGTAAAATGTGTAGGTGTTTGTACATGTATAATATGTATGAGGTAAAATGTGTAGGTGTTTGTACATGTATAATATGTACGAGGTAAAATGTGTAGGTGTTTGTACATGTACTCTTTATATGTACAGGGATCATTCTAGAGGGCGATGTGGACGAAATTGTCGCCCTAGGGACCCTGACTTCGCCCTCTGGGGGCCCCACTTCTCCCTAATAATTTTTTTTGTTTTTACAATTTTCAATCAAAATTTGGTCTAGTAAGATACACTGGCCCATTATACAGCACTCCTTCTATTCAAATGTTGTATTTAATGGTTGTACTGTGCATATTTTGCAGAAGTATATTAAAGAACACCATTTAAGTGATCGCTTCGATCACGCGCTTTCTAACTTCTCCCAAATATTCTGACCTAGAATGAACCCTGTATATATATATAATTTATTGTATGGTTGTTTACTGATGTGCCAGCGATATGAATACAACATTCTAAAAGTGATGTATGCACATTAATTGCACATTAATTGCCATTAATTGCACATTAATTGCATTGCTGTTATGATATGTTACGGGGAAACGGAGCTACGGAGAGTCAATTGAAAAAAAAAAAACCTAGACAAAACCAGATTACCGTATTGTTCCTATTTATAGCGCCCGGGCGCGATGCAAAACACAAAAGGGGCGCGCTAATTAGAGTAATTAATTTCTGTAGTATAGGTGTGGAAAATCTCCGTTTCAATATCGGTAATTGCCAACTAATTGGAAGAAACTGCTCAGTGACCTTGCTTTGTCATAATGCGACGCCTACTACGTCATCATGTGTTACCTAAATCGATCGATAAATATGTTCTTCTGTACATGCGGTGCATAATATTATGCCACGTAAATCGTATACATTTAAAGTTAACCCGTGTTTCTGTGGATTGTTCCGCGTTATAAACTGTTATACGGTGTCTATGTAAATAACTATCCTTGTACTTTACGGTTTGAACAGCTCGAGGCATTGTTGATATTGTGTGAATTCTTCTGTGAAAATAAATACTTTTTTATAGCGATACACGTTCAACAAGTGATGCGCATATTATTCATGCATACTTAGTGATTCATGAGCTTGGAGTTTATATATATATATGGATTACGTTAAGCAACAGTACTACCGACAGGTAAGCCAATTATTTCCTTTTAAGGGCCATTTCATGTTGCATTTTTACGTGGGGGCGCCTATATTAGAGGTGGCGCTTTAAATAGGAACAATACGGTATATATTTTTCAACAATGTTCAAGTACATTAAAAATGTTAAAAAGGATGGAAATCTTTTCTTTTCATTTCTGCAAAACTTGTGTAACACTGATTTTGTAACGAATACAATTAGTTTGAACAGCAATATATCTTTAAAGAGACTTTAAAAGCATGCCGTCATTTTCTAGTTTGGATTGGAAACCCTACTCTACTCGTTATAGAACTATATTTTCTGTATTTAACGCAAGTTTAATTCTCATTTTAGCTTCGCGTGCTTACGATTGGGGTAAGTAACGATTTATAGTAGTTGTGTTAACCGAGTGTTCAATGGATAAATTAAAACTTAATTAAACTTTAATTAAACTTTAATTGATTTTATTAGCATGACAATGATTCCATTCTGTGTATACCTAATTACAATCATGCAGACTGTGTGTGGTACCACCTGGTGTTGACCTGTTTCTAAAATATCTTTGGAGTGAGGCCTGGTCTGGAGGTTCCATCTCAAACTCAGGTTCTGTGCTCAAACTCGGAAACGAGGGTTATAAAACTTCCAACGTTTGAGATTGGTTTTGATCAAACTCAACAACCAAACTGAAGTCTCAAAATGGGCGATGTCGTCAGACGACACCAAAGACGAAATCGTATATGGTCATACTCCTAGACATACATGTACTCCTGCAGACTGCATCATTGGTCATACTTGTATAGACATACATGTACTCCTGCAGACAGCATCATTGGTCATGTAGTATACATACATGTACTCCTGCAGACTGCATCATTGGTCATACTCGTATATACATACATGTACTCCTGCAGACTGCATCATTGGTCATACTCGTATATACATACATGTACTCCTGCAGACTGCATCATTGGTCATACTCGTATATACATACATGTACTCCTGCAGACTGCATCATTGGTCATACTCGTATATACATACATGTACTCCTGCAGACTGCATCATTGGTCATACTCGTATATACATGTACTCCTGCAGACTGCATCATTGGTCATACTTGTATATACATACATGTACTCCTGCAGACTGCATCATTGGTCATACTTGTATATACATACATGTACTCCTGCAGACTGCATCA
Organism: Archivesica marissinica; assembly: GCA_014843695.1. Classification (NCBI taxonomy): domain Eukaryota; kingdom Metazoa; phylum Mollusca; class Bivalvia; order Venerida; family Vesicomyidae; genus Archivesica; species Archivesica marissinica. Next base: position 71,158,104 of record CM026402.1, read on the forward strand.
TTGGTCATACTTGTATATACATACATGTACTCCTGCAGACTGCATCATTGGTCATACTTGTATATACATACATGTACTCCTGCAGACTGCATCATTGGTCATACTTGTATATACATACATGTACTCCTGCAGACTGCATCATTGGTCATACTTGTATATACATACATGTACTCCTGCAGACTGCATCATTGGTCATACTTGTATATACATACATGTACTCCTGCAGACTGCATCATTGGTCATACTTGTATATACATACATGTACTCCTGCAGACTGCATCATTGGTCATACTTGTATATACATACATGTACTCCTGCAGACTGCATCATTGGTCATACTTGTATATACATACATGTACTCCTGCAGACTGCATCATTGGTCATACTTGTATATACATACATGTACTCCTGCAGACTGCATCATTGGTCATACTCGTATATACATACATGTACTCCTGCAGACTGCATCATTGGTCATACTTGTATATACATACATGTACTCCTGCAGACTGCATCATTGGTCATACTTGTATATACATACATGTACTCCTGCAGACTGCATCATTGGTCATACTTGTATATACATACATGTACTCCTGCAGACTGCATCATTGGTCATACTTGTATATACATACATGTACTCCTGCAGACTGCATCATTGGTCATACTTGTATATACATACGTGTACTCCTGCAGACTGCATCATTGGTCATACTTGTATATACATACGTGTACTCCTGCAGACTGCATCATTGGTCATACTCGTATATACATACATGTACTCCTGCAGACTGCATCATTGGTCATACTTGTATATACATACGTGTACTCCTGCAGACTGCATCATTGGTCATACTTGTATATACATACGTGTACTCCTGCAGACTGCATCATTGGTCATACTCGTATATACATACGTGTACTCCTGCAGACTGCATCATTGGTCATACTTGTATATACATGTACTCCTGCAGACTGTATCATTGGTCATACTTGTATATACATGTACTCCTGCAGACTGTATCATTGGTCATACTTGTATATACATACGTGTACTCCTGCAGACTGCATCATTGGTCATACTTGTATATACATGTACTCCTGCAGACTGCATCATTGGTCATACTTGTATATACATACGTGTACTCCTGCAGACTGCATCATTGGTCATACTTGTATATACATACATGTACTCCTGCAGACTGCATCATTGGTCATACTCGTATATACATGTACTCCTGCAGACTGCATCATTGGTCATACTTGTATATACATGTACTCCTGCAGACTGCATCATTGGTCATACTTGTATATACATACATGTACTCCTGCAGACTGCATCATTGGTCATACTTGTATATACATACGTGTACTCCTGCAGACTGCATCATTGGTCATACTTGTATATACATGTACTCCTGCAGACTGCATCATTGGTCATACTCGTATATACATGTACTCCTGCAGACTGTATCATTGGTCATACTTGTATATACATGTACTCCTGCAGACTGCATCATTGGTCATACTGTATATACATACATGTACTCCTGCAGACTGCATCATTGGTCATACTTGTATATACATACATGTACTCCTGCAGACTGCATCATTGGTCATACTCGTATATACATACATGTACTCCTGCAGACTGCATCATTGGTCATACTCGTATATACATGTACTCCTGCAGACTGCATCATTGGTCATACTCGTATATACATACATGTACTCCTGCAGACTGCATCATTGGTCATACTTGTATATACATACATGTACTCCTGCAGACTGCATCATTGGTCATACTTGTATATACATGTACTCCTGCAGACTGCATCATTGGTCATACTCGTATATACATACATGTACTCCTGCAGACTGCATCATTGGTCATACTCGTATATACATACATGTACTCCTGCAGACTGCATCATTGGTCATACTTGTATATACATACATGTACTCCTGCAGACTGCATCATTGGTCATACTTGTATATACATACATGTACTCCTGCAGACTGCATCATTGGTCATACTTGTATATACATACATGTACTCCTGCAGACTGCATCATTGGTCATACTTGTATATACATACATGTACTCCTGCAGACTGCATCATTGGTCATACTTGTATATACATACATGTACTCCTGCAGACTGCATCATTGGTCATACTTGTATATACATACATGTACTCCTGCAGACTGCATCATTGGTCATACTTGTATATACATACATGTACTCCTGCAGACTGCATCATTGGTCATACTTGTATATACATACATGTACTCCTGCAGACTGCATCATTGGTCATACTTGTATATACATACATGTACTCCTGCAGACTGCATCATTGGTCATACTTGTATATACATACGTGTACTCCTGCAGACTGCATCATTGGTCATACTCGTATATACATACGTGTACTCCTGCAGACTGCATCATTGGTCATACTTGTATAAACATGTACTCCTGCAGACTGCATCATTGGTCATACTTGTATATACATACGTGTACTCCTGCAGACTGCATCATTGGTCATACTTGTATATACATGTACTCCTGCAGACTGCATCATTGGTCATACTTGTATATACATACGTGTACTCCTGCAGACTGCATCATTGGTCATACTTGTATATACATGTACTCCTGCAGACTGCATCATTGGTCATACTCGTATATACATGTACTCCTGCAGACTGTATCATTGGTCATACTTGTATATACATGTACTCCTGCAGACTGCATCATTGGTCATACTTGTATATACATACATGTACTCCTGCAGACTGCATCATTGGTCATACTTGTATATACATACATGTACTCCTGCAGACTGCATCATTGGTCATACTCGTATATACATACATGTACTCCTGCAGACTGCATCATTGGTCATACTCGTATATACATACATGTACTCCTGCAGACTGCATCATTGGTCATACTCGTATATACATACATGTACTCCTGCAGACTGCATCATTGGTCATACTCGTATATACATACATGTACTCCTGCAGACTGCATCATTGGTCATACTCGTATATACATACATGTACTCCTGCAGACTGCATCATTGGTCATACTCGTATATACATACATGTACTCCTGCAGACTGCATCATTGGTCATACTCCTAGACATACATGTACTCCTGCAGACTGCATCATTGGTCATACTCGTATATACATACATGTACTCCTGCAGACTGCATCATTGGTCATACTCGTATATACATACATGTACTCCTGCAGACTGCATCATTGGTCATACTTGTATATACATACATGTACTCCTGCAGACTGCATCATTGGTCATACTCCTAGACATACATGTACTCCTGCAGACTGCATCATTGGTCATACTCCTAGACATACATGTACTCCTGCAGACTGCATCATTGGTCATACTCGTATATACATACATGTACTCCTGCAGACTGCATCATTGGTCATACTTGTATATACATACATGTACTCCTGCAGACTGCATCATTGGTCATACTCGTATATACATACATGTACTCCTGCAGACTGCATCATTGGTCATACTCGTATATACATACATGTACTCCTGCAGACTGCATCATTGGTCATACTCGTATACATACATGTACTCCTGCAGACTGCATCATTGGTCATACTCGTATATACATACATGTACTCCTGCAGACTGCATCATTGGTCATACTTGTATATACATGTACTCCTGCAGACTGCATCATTGGTCATACTCGTATATACATACGTGTACTCCTGCAGACTGCATCATTGGTCATACTTGTATATACATACGTGTACTCCTGCAGACTGCATCATTGGTCATACTTGTATATACATGTACTCCTGCAGACTGCATCATTGGTCATACTCGTATATACATGTACTCCTGCAGACTGTATCATTGGTCATACTTGTATATACATGTACTCCTGCAGACTGCATCATTGGTCATACTTGTATATACATACATGTACTCCTGCAGACTGCATCATTGGTCATACTTGTATATACATACATGTACTCCTGCAGACTGCATCATTGGTCATACTTGTATATACATGTACTCCTGCAGACTGCATCATTGGTCATACTCGTATATACATACATGTACTCCTGCAGACTGCATCATTGGTCATACTCGTATATACATACATGTACTCCTGCAGACTGCATCATTGGTCATACTTGTATATACATACATGTACTCCTGCAGACTGCATCATTGGTCATACTCGTATATACATACATGTACTCCTGCAGACTGCATCATTGGTCATACTCGTATATACATACATGTACTCCTGCAGACTGCATCATTGGTCATACTTGTATATACATACATGTACTCCTGCAGACTGCATCATTGGTCATACTTGTATATACATACATGTACTCCTGCAGACTGCATCATTGGTCATACTTGTATATACATGTACTCCTGCAGACTGCATCATTGGTCATACTCGTATATACATACATGTACTCCTGCAGACTGCATCATTGGTCATACTTGTATATACATACATGTACTCCTGCAGACTGCATCATTGGTCATACTTGTATATACATACATGTACTCCTGCAGACTGCATCATTGGTCATACTTGTATATACATACATGTACTCCTGCAGACTGCATCATTGGTCATACTCGTATATACATACATGTACTCCTGCAGACTGCATCATTGGTCATACTTGTATATACATACATGTACTCCTGCAGACTGCATCATTGGTCATACTTGTATATACATACATGTACTCCTGCAGACTGCATCATTGGTCATACTCGTATATACATACATGTACTCCTGCAGACTGCATCATTGGTCATACTCGTATATACATACATGTACTCCTGCAGACTGCATCATTGGTCATACTCGTATATACATACATGTACTCCTGCAGACTGCATCATTGGTCATACTCGTATATACATACATGTACTCCTGCAGACTGCATCATTGGTCATACTCGTATATACATACATGTACTCCTGCAGACTGCATCATTGGTCATACTCGTAGACATACATGTACTCCTGCAGACTGCATCATTGGTCATACTCGTATATACATACATGTACTCCTGCAGACTGCATCATTGGTCATATTCGTATATACATACATGTACTCCTGCAGACTGCATCATTGGTCATACTTGTATATACATACATGTACTCCTGCAGACTGCATCATTGGTCATACTCCTAGACATACATGTACTCCTGCAGACTGCATCATTGGTCATACTCCTAGACATACATGTACTCCTGCAGACTGCATCATTGGTCATACTCGTATATACATACATGTACTCCTGCAGACTGCATCATTGGTCATACTTGTATAGACATACATGTACTCCTGCAGACTGCATCATTGGTCATACTCGTATATACATACATGTACTCCTGCAGACTGCATCATTGGTCATACTCGTATATACATACATGTACTCCTGCAGACTGCATCATTGGTCATACTTCTAGACATACATGTACTCCTGCAGACTGCATCATTGGTCATACTCGTATATACATACATGTACTCTTGCAGACTGCATCATTGGTCATACTCGTATATACATACATCTACTCCTGCAGACTGCATCATTGGTCATACTCCTAGACATACATGTACTCCTGCAGACTGCATCATTGGTCATACTCCTAGACATACATGTACTCCTGCAGACTGCATCATTGGTCATACTCGTATATACATACATGTACTCCTGCAGACTGCATCATTGGTCATACTCGTATATACATACATGTACTCCTGCAGACTGCATCATTGGTCATACTCGTATAGACATACATGTACTCCTGCAGACTGCATCATTGGTCATACTCGTATATACATACATGTACTCCTGCAGACTGCATCATTGGTCATACTCGTATATACATACATGTACTCCTGCAGACTGCATCATTGGTCATACTCGTATATACATACATGTACTCCTGCAGACTGCATCATTGGTCATACTTGTATAGACATACTTGTACTCCTGCAGACTGCATCATTGGTCATACTCGTATATACATACATGTACTGCTGCAGACTGCATCATTGGTCATACTCGTATATACATACATGTACTGCTGCAGACTGCATCATTGGTCATACTCCTAGACATACATGTACTCCTGCAGACTGCATCATTGATCATACTCGTATATACATACATGTACTCCTGCAGACTGCATCATTGATCATACTCGTATATACATACATGTATTCCTGCAAACTGCATCATTGGTCATACTCGTATATACATACATGTACTGCTGCAGACTGCATCATTGGTCATACTCCTAGACATACATGTACTCCTGCAGACTGCATCATTGATCATACTCGTATATACATACATGTACTCCTGCAGACTGCATCATTGATCATACTCGTATATACATACATGTATTCCTGCAAACTGCATCATTGGTCATACTCGTATATACATACATGTACTGCTGCAGACTGCATCATTGGTCATACTCCTAGACATACATGTACTCCTGCAGACTGCATCATTGATCATACTCGTATATACATACATGTACTCCTGCAGACTGCATCATTGGTCATACTCGTATATACATACATGTACTCCTGCAGACTGCATCATTGGTCATACTCGTATATACATACATGTACTCCTGCAGACTGCATCATTGATCATACTCGTATATACATACATGTACTCCTGCAGACTGCATCATTGGTCATACTCGTATATACATACATGTACTCCTGCAGACTGCATCATTGGTCATACTCGTATAGACATACATGTACTCCTGCAGACTGCATCATTGATCATACTCGTATATACATACATGTACTCCTGCAGACTGCATCATTGATCATACTCGTATATACATACATGTACTCCTGCAAACTGCATCATTGGTCATACTCGTATATACATACATGTACTCCTGCAGACTGCATCATTGGTCATACTCGTATATACATACATGTACTCCTGCAAACTGCATCATTGATCATACTCGTATATACATACATGTACTCCTGCAAACTGCATCATTGATCATACTCGTATATACATACATGTACTCCTGCAGACTGCATCATTGGTCATACTCGTATATACATACATGTACTCCTGCAGACTGCATCATTGGTCATACTCCTAGACATACATGTACTCCTGCAGACTGCATCATTGGTCATACTCGTATATACATACATGTACTCCTGCAGACTGCATCATTGGTCATACTCGTATATACATACATGTACTCCTGCAGACTGCATCATTGGTCATACTCCTAGACATACATGTACTCCTGCAAACTGCATCATTGGTCATACTCGTATAGACATACATGTACTCCTGCAGACTGCATCATTGGTCATACTCGTATAGACATACATGTACTCCTGCAGACTGCATCATTGGTCATACTCGTATAGACATACATGTACTCCTGCAGACTGCATCATTGGTCATACTTGTATAGACATACATGTACTCCTGCAAACTGCATCATTGGTCATACTCGTATACACATACATGTACTCCTGCAGACTGCATCATTGGTCATACTTGTATATAATACATGTACTCCTGCAGACTGCATCATTGGTCATACTTGTATAGACATACATGTACTCCTGCAGACTGCATCATTGGTCATACTTGTATATACATACATGTACTCCTGCAGACTGCATCATTGGTCATACTCGTGTAGACATACATGTACTCCTGCAAACTGCATCATTGGTCATACTTGTATATAATACATGTACTCCTGCAGACTGCATCATTGGTCATACTTGTATATAATACATGTACTCCTGCAAACTGCATCATTGGTCATACTCGTATACACATACATGTACTCCTGCAGACTGCATCATTGGTCATACTTGTATATAATACATGTACTCCTGCAGACTGCATCATTGGTCATACTTGTATAGACATACATGTACTCCTGCAGACTGCATCATTGGTCATACTTGTATATACATACATGTACTCCTGCAGACTGCATCATTGGTCATACTCGTGTAGACATACATGTACTCCTGCAAACTGCATCATTGGTCATACTTGTATATAATACATGTACTCCTGCAGACTGCATCATTGGTCATACTTGTATATAATACATGTACTCCTGCAAACTGCATCATTGGTCATACTCGTATACACATACATGTACTCCTGCAGACTGCATCATTGGTCATACTTGTATATAATACATGTACTCCTGCAGACTGCATCATTGGTCATACTCGTATATACATACATGTACTCCTGCAGACTGCATCATTGGTCATACTCGTATATACATACATGTACTCCTGCAGACTGCATCATTGGTCATACTCGTATAGACATACATGTACTCCTGCAAACTGCATCATTGGTCATACTCGTATAGACATACATGTACTCCTGCAGACTGCATCATTGGTCATACTTGTATATACATACATGTACTCCTGCAGACTGCATCATTGGTCATACTCGTATATACATACATGTACTCCTGCAGACTGCATCATTGGTCATACTTGTATATACATACATGTACTCCTGCAGACTGCATCATTGGTCATACTTGTATATACATACATGTACTCCTGCAGACTGCATCATTGGTCATACTCGTATACACATACATGTACTCCTGCAGACTGCATCATTGGTCATACTCGTATATACATACATGTACTCCTGCAGACTGCATCATTGGTCATACTCGTATATACATACATGTACTCCTGCAGACTGCATCATTGGTCATACTTGTATATACATACATGTACTCCTGCAGACTGCATCATTGGTCATACTCGTATACACATACATGTACTCCTGCAGACTGCATCATTGGTCATACTCGTATATACAGAACCATTGCTGCTCTTTTGACTGACTTGAGTTTCATTCCATTTAATAATGAGAATTATTGATCATCATAATGATAATTATGCAAGTTGACTGATGAGAATTTACCAAAAAGTACTATTTAAAGTACGATTTTTATGATATTGTCCACAGTTAACTTTCAGATGGGACATTAGACTGAGGTCTCGTGTCAGTGCTTTACACCGTGCACGTAAAAGAACCAGAGGAGACCCTGGAATGGATCTCGGTATCAAGGCACTATCCTCCAAAAATCTAAAATGACCAATCTCTCAGGCCTCGCTCCTCATATAGGTAACCGGTAGCGATGATAAATCAACGTAAAACACACATATTTTTCCACAAAAACGCCACCCGCTCAGTCACACGTTTGGAAAGACTTCATATCGCCCTGAGAGTAAGAAAACTGCTAGGTGTAATCTATGCAAATTGAATTTAGCATATTCAGGTACAACATCAGTCTGAATAATCATTTGAAAAAGAAACGCCCTTCAACGGAAACCAATTAAAGTGACGATGGCTTCATTTGTGAAAACACCCATGAATATACAGTAGCCGATAACAATAACTGAATGAGTCGTCGTTGTATTTGCATGGCCTTACAGGAAGAAGATGACCTTTACACGTAAAACAGAAATTAGGTTAATTTAGCAATTTCTATAAGAGTTTGAGTGATTTTGAGGTTTTGATAGAATTCTATCGAATATTCGAATGAATACCTTCCCGGCTGAATAGTAGAATCGCTATTCGTTGCCATCCCTAAAATATATTTATGATCTTACATGAGTGGTGATTTCTTGTCATATTTTATGAAATCAGTTTTATAAAATATGGTATGAAATCACCACTCTTGTAAGATCCTTTTTATCACATTACCATAGCATGCTCATTTTAATAAATAACGTTACTTTCATTTTGGCGGCAAGTGTCGGCGCTAATTGTCATGATGTCACTAAATTGTCATGACGTCACTATGCAAAGCAGCGTTATATTTAAGTGTTTAACAGTGTCATAATTTCGTCAATACTTCTTTTAAGATATAGTGCGTCTAACCATTAACGATATGTACAAATTCAAATAGCAATAGGCATACATTAATGTTTAATTAACAAATTAGAAGGATTATTCTCTCAACCAATCAGAATCCTTCCAGGAGTTATTAATAAAGTATGAGATGACTGTATTGAACTTAATACAAGCAAAGTTATGTGAAGTTATTTATGTGCAATTCATATTTGTTATTCATATCTCCCTTCATTTTTATGCCCCCAAATGGAGGCATATAGTTGTTGCATCGTCCGTGTGTCTGTCCATTTGTGTCAACATTTCCAGCCGGGGCTGCAATTTTTTCTGCTATGGCAATAAGATTCACGTGGCATTCTTCATCTACTGTGATATTTCTTGTTTAATATAAAATAAATGTTGTCACAGTGTCTATGATACTTAGTGACTCATCCGGTTATGGCTTTTTAAACCTCCATACGAAAGAGTTAAACTCAGTTGAGCATGAGATCATGCTCAACAGAGAGATCATGCTCAACAGAGAGATCATGCTCAACGGAGAGATCATGCTCAACGGAGAGGTCATGCTCAACTGAGAGATCATGCTCAATGGAGAGATCATGCTCAATGGAGAGGTCATGCTCAACAGAGAGATCATGCTCAACTGATAGATCATGCTCAACGGAGAGGTCATGCTCAATGGAGAGTTCATGCTCAATGGAGAGGTCATGCTCAATGGAGAGGTCATGCTCAACTGATAGATCATGCTCAACGGAGAGGTCATGCTCAATGGAGAGGTCATGCTCAACAGAGAGATCATGCTCAACTGAGAGATCATGCTCAACTGAGAGATCATGCTCAACAGAGAGGTCATGTTCAACAGAGAGATCATGCTTAACAGAGAGATCATGCTCAACAGAGAGATCATGCTCAATGGAGAGGTCATGTTCAATGGAGAGGTCATACTCAATGGAGAGGTCACGCTCAACGGAGAGGTCATGCTCAATGGAGAGGTCATGCTCAATGGAGAGGTCATGCTCAACTGAGAGATCATGCTCAACGGAGAGGTCATGCTCAACGGAGAGGTCATGCTCAATGGAGAGGTCATGTTCAACAGAGAGATCATGCTCAACAGAGAGATCATGCTCAATGGAGAGGTCATGTTCAATGGAGAGGTCATGCTCAATGGAGAGATCATGCTCAACGGAGAGATCATGCTCAACGGAGTACTCAAAGAGTTTTATAACCTACGATTCTGTCTCAAAACTCCAGTGCGTTTTGAGCTGAGATAAAAAAAAAAGTGTATACCCTCCGGACCAGGAGTAGTCCTCCACAATAGTAACGCTAAAATGTCACAATTTGACAACTCTTGGACAAACTCTTAACTATATTACACAACAAACTATAACAGGTCTGACTTAACCCTTTCCTTCATAGAGATTTAGGTTAAAATACTATTATATCTCCATACAAACAACAGCCATTTAGCTATCATGCAGTGGATAAGTAGTCGCCATATCTATCCATATCACCATAGATATTACTGGGACTACATGAGAAACTGGCTTTTATTATGAACATTGATTCGGCTACTACATTGTCAATGTATGTCGTATTGGTAATGGCAAGAGGTGCTTCTATGAGGGAAAGAGTTAAGGGGGCATGACATGTTTAGTTGTTTATTTTCAAGCTATATTCTTTGGGTCAATATCTAGGACATCTTAACATCTAGCCCCAAAAGATTTGCAGACTGTACATAACGTTATTATTTAATACATTTTAAGCCGTGTTTGAAATATCTATTTAAATTACGTTTATTGTGAGAAGTATACTGTAATGCATGTAATACTTCTGTAAGTTCTCCCTGTATTCCTTTCCTTATACTGTTTCAGTTGTATGTGGATCCTGAAGAACCCGAGGTAAGATACACTAGAGGGTCAGGGGGGGGAGTAGCCTGCTGTGGGATACACCACTGAACTGGGCTTCAAATGGTGCAATCTAGCATGTTTTCGGGCACAAAATATTGATTTAAAATGCTTGTTTTATCTGCAGTTATTTATTTGATATGAATGGCTGTGCAACGGATTAAGCTTTAGCACCATCAATTACAGAAATTAATAAAGCAAATATTAAATCAATGAACTATGAGTATATTGTAAATTTGCATAATCATCAGGGCTCTAAAAACGCCGGTCCAGTACCGAATTTTAAACTTCTAAATTGTTGAAAAAGGCAAGAAATTGGTCAAATACATTTTTCTAACAAACCTAAATTGGTAAATATAAACCCTCTATAAGGTGCATAAATTTGTTTGCATCTGTTTCCGGTTTGCCACCAATTACCACCTGGGATAACACATCACACTGGCTAATTACCACCTGGGATAACACATCACACTGGCTAATTACCACCAGGGATAACACATCACACTGGCTAATTACCACCAGGGATAACACATCACACTGGCTAATTACCACCTGGGATAACACATCACACTGGCTAATTACCACCAGGGATAACACATCACACTGGCTAATTCCCACCTGGGATAGCACATCACACTGGCTAATTACCACCTGGGATAACACATCACACTGGCTAATTACCACCTGGGATAACACATCACACTGGCTAATTACCACCAGGGATAACACATCACACTGGCTAATTCCCACCTGGGATAGCACATCACACTGGCTAATTCCCACCTGGGATAGCACATCACACTGGCTAATTCCCACCTGGGATAGCACATCACACTGGCTAATTACCACCTGGGATAACACATCACACTGGCTAATTCCCACCTGGGATAGCACATCACACTGGCTAATTCCCACCTGGGATAGCACATCACACTGGCTAATTACCACCTGGGATAGCACATCACACTGGCTAATTACCACCTGGGATAACACATCACACTGGCTAATTCCCACCTGGGATAGCACATCACACTGGCTAATTACCACCTGGGATAGCACATCACACTGGCTAATTCCCACCTGGGATAGCACATCACACTGGCTAATTCCCACCTGGAATAACACATCACACTGGTTAATTCCCACCTGGGATAGCACATCACACTGGCTAATTCCCACCTGGGATAACACTGGCTAATTATCACCTGGGATAACACATCACACTGGTTAATTCCCACCTGGGATAGCACATCACACTGGTTAATTACCACCTGGGATAATGAATCGGTCCAATGTATCCATGACGATCAAGCTTTCAATGATTAGCACGGTAATCGTTTGTGTTTACAGCTAAGCTACCGATATTTTTTAATTTAGTTTACACAAATTTATTTTAGCTCGATTGCGAAACAAGTTCTTACAACTTATATTAATCACTCTCGAGACCTCATTCCTGATGGAATCCATCGCCACGGGAGAGAGAAGAGGCAACATGGAATTTAAATACCTTGCCTAAGGGCACAATCGTAACGGCTCCAGCGGGGCACAAACTCCAGACCTTTCGCATCTGAAGCGAACGCACATCCACAGCGCTATCACGACTTTTTAATTTCTTTGAAGTGGACCGAATGATTGACGACCTATTATATATGAAAGAAAATTGTTTTAACAATGTTTGCATATTCGGGTTGCCAGATTGTTACTTCTGGTTGCCAAGACAAGTTCGGAATAAATGAAATTGACTAACTAGAATTAAATAAATGCTCCTCAAGTCAATGATTTGTATATTTATATTTTGTCTAATTAATATGCGTGTGCTATTTTAAGACTACATGACTGTCAAAGTCACCGAAATGTAAATTGATTAGACTGCTTTCCCACATTTGTTTTTCGTGTGCCTAAAATTGCAAATTAGTTGCAAATCAAAAGATTATACTGCGACAGTGAACTATGACCTATGAAGCGAGATCATACTGCGAAAGTGAACTATGAAGCGAGATCATACTGCGACAGTGAACTATGACCTATGAAGCGAGATCATACTGTGACAGTGAACTATGACCTATGAAGCGAGATCATACTGTGACAGTGAACTATGACCTATGAAACAAGATCATACTGCGACAGTGAACTATGACCTATGAAGCGAGATCATACTGTAACAGTGAACTATGACCTATGAAGCGAGATCATACTGTGACAGTGAACTATGACCTATGAAGCGAGATCATACTGCGACAGTGAACTATGACCTATGAAGCGAGATCATACTGCGACAGTGAACTATGACCTATGAAGCGAGATCATACTGTGACAGTGAACTATGACCTATGAAGCGAGATCATACTGTGACAGTGAACTATGACCTATGAAGCGAGATCATACTGTGACAGTGAACTATGACCTATGAAGCGAGATCATACTGTGCAAGTGAACTATGACCTATGAAGAGAGATCCTACTGCGACAGTGAACTATGACCTATGAAGCGAGATCATACTGCGACAGTGAACTATGACCTATGAAGCGAGATCATACTGTGACAGTGAACTATGACCTATGAAGCGAGATCATACTGTGACAGTGAACTATGACCTATGAAGCGAGATCATACTGTGACAGTGAACTATGACCTATGAAGCGAGATCATACTGTGACAGTGAACTATGACCTATGAAGCGAGATCATACTGCGACAGTGAACTATGACCTATGAAGCGAGATCATACTGCGACAGTGAACTATGAAGCGAGATCATACTGCGACAGTGAACTATGACCTATGAAGCGAGATCATACTGTGACAATGAACTATGACCTATGAAGTGAGATTTATAAATGCCATTGGTATGTAGATTTAAACCTTGACAGTTGCAGAGCACATGGCTTGCTATATTTCACTGAAAATGAAATCTCGTGCACGCGTAACTTACGTTTAGAAAAACCCAAGCATCTTCATTCATTAGTTTCTTCAATAGAAAAGGTATGTTTTTTGGCAGGTAATCAATTTGTACATGTCTATCAATGGACCAATGCAGGATTCAACCCTCAGTCTATACATGTATATATATATCGCAAATGGCATGAGCTACATCTCCCACATATTTTCTCAAATACAGCAAAGCATGTCAAACTTGTTGAGAAATAAAGCACGAAAGCAAAGTGTGTTTACTTACTAATTTATGGGTGTAGGCAGTCTTCACGAAACTTTGCCAGAGTTTGTCTGACACCGGTCAGACAAATGATTAAAATGCACTTAAACTTTCAATATATTTTGTCTGACCAAACAATTTTTTGTCTGACATGTCAGGCGGTCCTATGGATTTCGGGAAGACTGGTGTAGGGGGGGGGGGTGCACACATATTAGAAGGACATGTTCCTGATTGTCGATTTCGGCTTGGACCAATTTGGTTTTGAAAATGTTAGAAGCCCTGATTGATAATTGTTGAAATGTTTCGACCATTGAAGTTTTTTTCAAAATACAAATAACATATCGTCACTTCACAATGTGGCAATATTTAATAATCGCTGTTACATTGTTTTCTTGTAAATTGTGAGGTTGATATTTCAGGAACCTATTGCATTAATTTGATTTTCTTTATAACAACTTCCAGACTGTCATCGAGTCGTATTCTTTCAAATTTACCTATGCTGATGGTGGTGGTGGTATTGATATCTACAGGTAAGTTTGGTTCAAAATACAGTCAAACCTATGCATAGGAATGGCAAAGCATTGTCAACATGGACAGGTGGTCTCTCATTGTCAACATGGACAGGTGGTCTCTCATTGTCCACATGGACAGGTGGTCTCTCATTGTCAACATGGACAGGTGGTCTCTCATTGTCAACATGGACAGGTGGTCTCTCATTGTCCACATGGACAGGTGGTCTCTCATTGTCCACATGGACAGGTGGTCTCTCATTGTACATGGACAGGTGGTCTCTCATTGTCAACATGGACAGGTGGTCTCTCATTGTCAACATGGACAGGTGGTCTCTCATTGTCAACATGGACAGGTGGTCTCTCATTGTCAACATGGACAGGTGGTCTCTCATTGTCAACATGGACAGGTGGTCTCTCATTGTCAACATGGACAGGTGGTCTCTCATTGTCAACATGGACAGGTGGTCTCTCATTGTCCACATGGACAGGTGGTCTCTCATTGTCAACATGGACAGGTGGTCTCTCATTGTCAACATGGACAGGTGGTCTCTCATTGTCCACATGGACAGGTGGTCTCTCATTGTCAACATGGACAGGTGGTCTCTCATTGTCCACATGGACAGGTGGTCTCTCATTGTCAACATGGACAGGTGGTCTCTCATTGTCCACATGGACAGGTGGTCTCTCATTGTCAACATGGACAGGCAGAGAAAGATGTTTTGTGTAAGATGGTCATTACGATTCTTGATTTTGCTGCCTCGTTGTACTTCCAAGGTGTAAAAGTTTTAAATCACGGATAAATGAGATATGAAAGCAGAATGTTAGTCTGATTAGCGCAGTTGTTAGAACTCTTGCTTCTCACCAATGCAACCCGGGTTTGATCCTCTGACTGGGTAGTATGTGAAGTGGTACGGTGGTCGCCTAATCGGACAGGTGGGTTTACTCCGGGTACTCTGGTTTCCTCCCACACGAATGACCACATACATATACTTTGATCCGCGCCAATGAGAGTAATTTATATAAGTTGTTAAAGCTGGTTTTGCAATCATTTTAAAATAAATTCAGTTTATGCATTAAAGTGTTTGTCCTACTCAGTTCCATAAACCTGAACTTTGTTCGTCTTCCATGAAAACCATACAAAAACGAGTTTACCGAGTACCCGCATTATTTCCCTACATTCAGTGTTATTGATCATGTTAATATACGTGCAGGAACGGTGAGAAGATATCTGGGGCACACACAGAAGCTGAGATTCGGAAGGCTACATTACGCCTACTGAGGACCATCATACTGCTCACACAGACCCTTGATATCCTTCCTAATGATGTCATGATGACCATGAAACTACTCTACTATGATGATGGTAATCTCGTTAATTAAACTCTGCTTGGGTCTCACACTTTTGTTACAGAGATCTCATTGGTTGCCTTGGAGAATTGAACTTGGCTAACACCAATCAGAGAGCATGAGACAGAGTTTGAAATTGGTGCGACGGTTTATAACCTTGACAACTTACCTTATGATAATGTGATTACTAAGACAACAGACACCATTGTGAACACATTAGACTGTTAGGTTACCAGTGTTAGATAAATGGTTGTTGTTTAGAGCAGTGTCTGTTGTTTAGAGCAGTGGCTGTTGTTTAGAGCAGTGACTGTTTAGAGCAG
Source organism: Archivesica marissinica (assembly GCA_014843695.1). Classification (NCBI taxonomy): domain Eukaryota; kingdom Metazoa; phylum Mollusca; class Bivalvia; order Venerida; family Vesicomyidae; genus Archivesica; species Archivesica marissinica. Next base: position 71,175,297 of record CM026402.1, read on the forward strand.
TGGCTGTTGTTTAGTGCAGTAGCTGTTGTTTAGAGCAGTGACTGTTGTTTAGAGCAGTGTCTGTTGTTTAGAGCAGTGATTGTTGTTTAGAGCAGTAGCTGTTGTTTAGAGCAGTGACTGTTGTTTAGAGCAGTAGCTGTTGTTTAGAGCAGTGTCTGTTGTTTAGAGCAGTGTCTGTTGTTTAGAGCAGTGACTGTTGTTTAGTGCAGTAGCTGTTGCTTAGAGCAGTGACTGTTGCTTAGAACAGTGACTGTTGTTTAGAGCAGTGACTGTTGTTTAGAGCAGTAGCTGTTGTTTAGAGCAGTAGCTGTTGTTTAGAGCAGTGACTGTTGCTTAGAGCAGTAGCTGTTGTTTAGAGCAGTGACTGTTGCTTAGAACAGTGACTGTTGCTTAGAGCAGTAGCTGTTGTTTAGAGCAGTAGCTGTTGTTTAGGGCAGTAGCTGTTGCTTAGAGCAGTAACTGTTGTTTAGATCAGTGGCTGTTGTTTAGAGCAGTAACTGTTGTTTAGAGCAGTAGCTGTTGCTTAGATCAGTATCTGTTGCTTAGAGCAGTGAATGTTGTTTAGAGCAGTAGCTGTTGTTTAGGGCAGTAGCTGTTGTGTATTGCAGTAGCTGTTGTTTATTGCAGTAGCTGTTGTTTAGGGCAGTAGCTGTTGTTTAGAAAAGTGACTTGTTCAGAGCAGTAGCTGTTGTTTAGAACAGTGACTGTTGCTTAGATCAGTGTCTGTTGTTTAGAGCAGTGTCTGTTGTTTAGAGCAGTGACTGTTGTTTAGTGCAGTAGCTGTTGCTTAGAGCAGTGATTGTTGCTTAGAACAGTGACTGTTGTTTAGAGCAGTGACTGTTGCTTAGATCAGTATCTGTTGTTTAGAGCAGTAGCTGTTGTTTAGAGCAGTAGCTGTTGTTTAGAGCAGTAGCTGTTGTTTAGAGCAGTGAATGTTGCTTAGAGCAGTAGCTGTTGTTTAGAGCAGTGACTGTTGCTTAGAACAGTGACTGTTGCTTAGAGCAGTAGCTGTTGTTTAGAGCAGTAGCTGTTGTTTAGGGCAGTAGCTGTTGCTTAGAGCAGTAGCTGTTGTTTAGATCAGTGGCTGTTGTTTAGAGCAGTAACTGTTGTTTAGAGCAGTAGCTGTTGCTTAGATCAGTATCTGTTGCTTAGAGCAGTGAATGTTGTTTAGAGCAGTAGCTGTTGTTTAGGGCAGTAGCTGTTGTGTATTGCAGTAGCTGTTGTTTATTGCAGTAGCTGTTGTTTAGGGCAGTAGCTGTTGTTTAGAAAAGTGACTTGTTCAGAGCAGTAGCTGTTGTTTAGAGCAGTGACTGTTGCTTAGATCAGTGTCTGTTGTTTAGAGTGGTAGCTGTTGTTTAGAGCAGTAGCTGTTGTTTAGAGCAGTATCTGTTGTTTAGAGCAGTGACTGTTGTTTAGAGCAGTGCCTGTTGTTCAGAGCAGTAGCTGTTGTTTAGATCAGTATATGTTGCTTAGAGCAGTGTCTGTTGTTTAGAGAAGTAGCTGTTGTTTCTGTTGTTTAGAGTAGTAACTGTTGTTTAGAGCAGTAACTGTTGTTTAGAGCAGTAGCTGTTGCTTAGAGCAGTAGTTGTTGTTTAGAGCAGTCGCTGTTGTTTAGGGCAGTAGCTGTTGCTTAGAGCAGTAGTTGTTGTTTAGAGCAGTCGCTGTTGTTTAGGGCAGTAGCTGTTGTTTATTGCAGTAGCTGTTGTTTAGGGCAGCAGCTGTTGCTTAGAAAAGTGACTGTTGTTTAGAACAGTGACTGTTGTTCAGAGCAGTAGCTGTTGTTTAGATCAGTATCTGTTGTTTAGAGCAGTAGCTGTTGTTTCTGTTGTTTAGAGCAGTATCTGTTTGTTTAGAGCAATGACTGTTGCTTAGAACAGTGACTGTTGCTTAGAGCAGTAGCTGTTGTTTAGAGCAGTGACTGTTGCTTAGAACAGTGACTGTTGCTTAGAGCAGTAGCTGTTGTTTAGAGCAGTAGCTGTTGTTTAGGGCAGTAGCTGTTGTTTATTGCAGTAGCTGTTGTTTAGGGCATTAGCTGTTGCTTAGAGCGGTAGCTGTTGTTTAGATCAGTGGCTGTTGTTTAGAGCAGTAGCTGTTGTTTAGAGCAGTAGCTGTTGTTTAGAGCAGTAGCTGTTGTTTAGAGCAGTAGCTGTTGCTTAGATCAGTATCTGTTGCTTAGAGCAGTAGCTGTTGTTTAGAGCAGTAGCTGTTGTTTAGAGCAGTGACTGTTGCTTAGAGCAGTAGCTGTTGTTTAGAGCAGTGACTGTTGCTTAGAACAGTGACTGTTGCTTAGAGCAGTAGCTGTTGTTTAGAGCAGTAACTGTTGTTTAGGGCAGTAGCTGTTGTTTATTGCAGTAGCTGTTGTTTAGGGCAGTAGCTGTTGCTTAGAGCAGTAGCTGTTGTTTAGATCAGTGGGTGTTGTTTAGAGCAGTAACTGTTGTTTTAGAGCAGTAGCTGTTGTTTAGAGCAGTAGCTGTTGCTTAGATCAGTATCTGTTGCTTAGAGCAGTGAATGTTGTTTAGAGCAGTAGCTGTTGTTTAGGGCAGTAGCTGTTGTTTATTGCAGTAGCTGTTGTTTAGGGCAGTAGCTGTTGCTTAGATCAGTATCTGTTGCTTAGAGCAGTTGCTGTTGTTTAGAGCAGTAGCTGTTGTTTCTGTTGTTTAGAACAGTGACTGTTGTTTAGAGCAGTATCTGTTGCTTAGGGCAGTAGCTGTTGCTTAGATCAGTATCTGTTGCTTAGAGCAGTGACTGTTGTTTAGAGCAGTAGCTGTTGTTTAGAGCAGTAGCTGTTGTTTATGTTGTTTAGAACAGTGACTGTTGTTTAGAGCAGTAGCTGTTGCTTAGAGCAGTAGCTGTTGTTTAGAGCAGTATCTGTTGTTTAGAGCAGTAGCTGTTGCTTAGAGCAGTAGCTGTTGCTTAGAGCAGTAGCTGTTGTTTAGAGCAGTATCTGATCTGTTGTTTATTGAAGTAGCGGTTGTTTAGGGCAGTAGCTGTTGCTTAGAGCAGTAGCTGTTGTTTAGAACAGTGACTGTTGTTTAGAGCAGTAGCTGTTATTTAGAGCAGTATCTGTTGTTTAGAGCAGTGGCTGTTGTTTAGAGCAGTAGCTGTTGTTTAGGGCAGTAGCTGTTGTGTATTGCAGTAGCTGTTGTTTATTGCAGTAGCTGTTGTTTAGGGCAGTAGCTGTTGTTTAGAAAAGTGACTTGTTCAGAGCAGTAGCTGTTGTTTAGAGCAGTGACTGTTGCTTAGATCAGTGTCTGTTGTTTAGAGCAGTGTCTGTTGTTTAGAGCAGTGACTGTTGCTTAGAGCAGTAGCTGTTGTTTAGAGCAGTGACTGTTGCTTAGAACAGTGACTGTTGCTTAGAGCAGTAGCTGTTGTTTAGAGCAGTAACTGTTGTTTAGGGCAGTAGCTGTTGTTTATTGCAGTAGCTGTTGTTTAGGGCAGTAGCTGTTGCTTAGAGCAGTAGCTGTTGTTTAGATCAGTGGCTGTTGCTTAGATCAGTATCTGTTGCTTAGAGCAGTGAATGTTGTTTAGAGCAGTAGCTGTTGTTTAGGGCAGTAGCTGTTGTTTATTGCAGTAGCTGTTGTTTAGGGCAGTAGCTGTTGCTTAGGGAGTAGTGTTGTTTTGTGGTTGTTGGGTGTGTTGTTGATCAGTATCTGTTGCTTAGAACAGTGACTGTTGTTTAGAGCAGTAGCTGTTGTTTAGAGCAGTAGATGTTGTTTCTGTTGTTTAGAACAGTGACTGTTGTTTAGAGCAGTAGCTGTTGCTTAGGGCAGTAGCTGTTGCTTAGATCAGTATCTGTTGCTTAGAGCAGTGACTGTTGTTTAGAGCAGTAGCTGTTGTTTAGAGCAGTAGCTGTTGTTTAGAACAGTGACTGTTGTTTAGAGCAGTAGCTGTTGCTTAGAGCAGTAGCTGTTGTTTAGAGCAGTATCTGTTGTTTAGAGCAGTAGCTGTTGCTTAGAGCAGTAGCTGTTGTTTAGAGCAGTAGCTGTTGTTTAGAGCAGTATCTGATCTGTTGTTTATTGAAGTAGCGGTTGTTTAGGGCAGTAGCTGTTGCTTAGAGCAGTAGCTGTTGTTTAGAGCAGTGGCTGTTGTTTAGAGCAGTAACTGTTGTTTAGGGCAGTAGCTGTTGTGTATTGCAGTAGCTGTTGTTTATTGCAGTAGCTGTTGTTTAGGGCAGTAGCTGTTGTTTAGAAAAGTGACTTGTTCAGAGCAGTAGCTGTTGTTTAGAGCAGTGACTGTTGCTTAGATCAGTGTCTGTTGTTTAGAGCAGTGTCTGTTGTTTAGAGCAGTGACTGTTGTTTAGTGCAGTAGCTGTTGCTTAGAGCAGTGACTGTTGCTTAGAACAGTGACTGTTGTTTAGAGCAGTGACTGTTGCTTAGATCAGTATTTGTTGTTTAGAGCAGTAGCTGTTGTTTAGAGCAGTAGCTGTTGTTTAGAGCAGTGAATGTTGCTTAGAGCAGTAGCTGTTGTTTAGAGCAGTGACTGTTGCTTAGAACAGTGACTGTTGCTTAGAGCAGTAGCTGTTGTTTAGAGCAGTAGCTGTTGTTTAGGGCAGTAGCTGTTGCTTAGAGCAGTAGCTGTTGTTTAGATCAGTGGCTGTTGTTTAGAGCAGTAACTGTTGTTTAGAGCAGTAGCTGTTGCTTAGATCAGTATCTGTTGCTTAGAGCAGTGAATGTTGTTTAGAGCAGTAGCTGTTGTTTAGGGCAGTAGCTGTTGTGTATTGCAGTAGCTGTTGTTTATTGCAGTAGCTGTTGTTTAGGGCAGTAGCTGTTGTTTAGAAAAGTGACTTGTTCAGAGCAGTAGCTGTTGTTTAGAGCAGTGACTGTTGCTTAGATCAGTGTCTGTTGTTTAGAGTGGTAGCTGTTGTTTAGAGCAGTAGCTGTTGTTTAGAGCAGTATCTGTTGTTTAGAGCAGTGACTGTTGTTTAGAGCAGTGCCTGTTGTTCAGAGCAGTAGCTGTTGTTTAGATCAGTATATGTTGCTTAGAGCAGTGTCTGTTGTTTAGAGAAGTAGCTGTTGTTTCTGTTGTTTAGAGTAGTAACTGTTGTTTAGAGCAGTAACTGTTGTTTAGAGCAGTAGCTGTTGCTTAGAGCAGTAGTTGTTGTTTAGAGCAGTCGCTGTTGTTTAGGGCAGTAGCTGTTGTTTATTGCAGTAGCTGTTGTTTAGGGCAGCAGCTGTTGCTTAGAAAAGTGACTGTTGTTTAGAACAGTGACTGTTGTTCAGAGCAGTAGCTGTTGTTTAGATCAGTAGCTGTTGTTTAGAGCAGTAGCTGTTGTTTCTGTTGTTTAGAGCAGTATCTGTTTGTTAAGTGACTGTTGCTTAGAGCAGTAGCTGTTGTTTAGAGCAGTGACTGTTGCTTAGAACAGTGACTGTTGCTTAGAGCAGTAGCTGTTGTTTAGAGCAGTAGCTGTTGTTTAGGGCAGTAGCTGTTGTTTATTGCAGTAGCTGTTGTTTAGGGCAGTAGCTGTTGCTTAGAGCAGTAGCTGTTGTTTAGAACAGTGACTGTTGTTTAGAGCAGTAGCTGTTATTTAGAGCAGTATCTGTTGTTTAGAGCAGTGGCTGTTGTTTAGAGCAGTAGCTGTTGTTTAGGGCAGTAGCTGTTGTGTATTGCAGTAGCTGTTGTTTATTGCAGTAGCTGTTGTTTAGGGCAGTAGCTGTTGTTTAGAAAAGTGACTTGTTCAGAGCAGTAGCTGTTGTTTAGAGCAGTGACTGTTGCTTAGATCAGTGTCTGTTGTTTAGAGCAGTGTCTGTTGTTTAGAGCAGTGACTGTTGTTTAGTGCAGTAGCTGTTGCTTAGAGCAGTGACTGTTGCTTAGAACAGTGACTGTTGTTTAGAGCAGTGACTGTTGCTTAGATCAGTATTTGTTGTTTAGAGCAGTAGCTGTTGTTTAGAGCAGTAGCTGTTGTTTAGAGCAGTGAATGTTGCTTAGAGCAGTAGCTGTTGTTTAGAGCAGTGACTGTTGCTTAGAACAGTGACTGTTGCTTAGAGCAGTAGCTGTTGTTTAGAGCAGTAGCTGTTGTTTAGGGCAGTAGCTGTTGCTTAGAGCAGTAGCTGTTGTTTAGATCAGTGGCTGTTGTTTAGAGCAGTAACTGTTGTTTAGAGCAGTAGCTGTTGCTTAGATCAGTATCTGTTGCTTAGAGCAGTGAATGTTGTTTAGAGCAGTAGCTGTTGTTTAGGGCAGTAGCTGTTGTGTATTGCAGTAGCTGTTGTTTATTGCAGTAGCTGTTGTTTAGGGCAGTAGCTGTTGTTTAGAAAAGTGACTTGTTCAGAGCAGTAGCTGTTGTTTAGAGCAGTGACTGTTGCTTAGATCAGTGTCTGTTGTTTAGAGTGGTAGCTGTTGTTTAGAGCAGTAGCTGTTGTTTAGAGCAGTATCTGTTGTTTAGAGCAGTGACTGTTGTTTAGAGCAGTGCCTGTTGTTCAGAGCAGTAGCTGTTGTTTAGATCAGTATATGTTGCTTAGAGCAGTGTCTGTTGTTTAGAGAAGTAGCTGTTGTTTCTGTTGTTTAGAGTAGTAACTGTTGTTTAGAGCAGTAACTGTTGTTTAGAGCAGTAGCTGTTGCTTAGAGCAGTAGTTGTTGTTTAGAGCAGTCGCTGTTGTTTAGGGCAGTAGCTGTTGTTTATTGCAGTAGCTGTTGTTTAGGGCAGCAGCTGTTGCTTAGAAAAGTGACTGTTGTTTAGAACAGTGACTGTTGTTCAGAGCAGTAGCTGTTGTTTAGATCAGTAGCTGTTGTTTAGAGCAGTAGCTGTTGTTTCTGTTGTTTAGAGCAGTATCTGTTTGTTTAGAGCAATGACTGTTGCTTAGAACAGTGACTGTTGCTTAGAGCAGTAGCTGTTGTTTAGAGCAGTGACTGTTGCTTAGAACAGTGACTGTTGCTTAGAGCAGTAGCTGTTGTTTAGAGCAGTAGCTGTTGTTTAGGGCAGTAGCTGTTGTTTATTGCAGTAGCTGTTGTTTAGGGCATTAGCTGTTGCTTAGAGCGTAGCTGTTGTTTAGATCAGTGGCTGTTGTTTAGAGCAGTAGCTGTTGTTTAGATCAGTGGCTGTTGTTTAGAGCAGTAGCTGTTGTTTAGAGCAGTAGCTGTTGTTTAGAGCAGTAGCTGTTGCTTAGATCAGTATCTGTTGCTTAGAGCAGTAGCTGTTGTTTAGAGCAGTAGCTGTTGTTTAGAGCAGTGACTGTTGCTTAGAGCAGTAGCTGTTGTTTAGAGCAGTGACTGTTGCTTAGAACAGTGACTGTTGCTTAGAGCAGTAGCTGTTGTTTAGAGCAGTAACTGTTGTTTAGGGCAGTAGCTGTTGTTTATTGCAGTAGCTGTTGTTTAGGGCAGTAGCTGTTGCTTAGAGCAGTAGCTGTTGTTTAGATCAGTGGGTGTTGTTTAGAGCAGTAACTGTTGTTTTAGAGCAGTAGCTGTTGTTTAGAGCAGTAGCTGTTGCTTAGATCAGTATCTGTTGCTTAGAGCAGTGAATGTTGTTTAGAGCAGTAGCTGTTGTTTAGGGCAGTAGCTGTTGTTTATTGCAGTAGCTGTTGCTTAGATCAGTATCTGATGCTTAGAGCAGTGACTGTTGTTTAGAGCAGTAGCTGTTGTTTTGAGCAGTAGCTGTTGTTTCTGTTGTTTAGAACAGTGACTGTTGTTTAGAGCAGTAGCTGTTGCTTAGAGCAGTAGCTGTTGCTTAGAGCAGTAGCTGTTGTTTAGAGCAGTAGCTGTTGTTTAGAGCAGTATCTGATCTGTTGTTTATTGAAGTAGCGGTTGTTTAGGGCAGTAGCTGTTGCTTAGAGCAGTAGCTGTTGTTTAGAACAGTGACTGTTGTTTAGAGCAGTATCTGTTATTTAGAGCAGTATCTGTTGTTTAGAGCAGTGGCTGTTGTTTAGAGCAGTAGCTGTTGCTTAGAGCAGTATCTGTTGTTCAGAGCAGTAGCTGTTGTTTAGAGCAGTGTCTGTTGTTTAGGGCAGTTGCTGTTGTTTATTGCAGTATCTGTTGTTTATTGCAGTAGCTGTTGTTTAGAGCAGTAGCTGTTGTTTAGAGCAGTGACTGTTGCTTAGAACAGTGACTGTTGTTCAAAGCAGTAGCTGTTGTAGCAGTAGCTGTTGTTTCTGTTGTTTAGAGCAGTGACTGTTGCTTAGAACAGTGACTGTTGCTTAGAGCAGTAGCTGTTGTTTAGAGCAGTAGCTGTTGTTTAGGGCAGTAGCTGTTGTTTAGAGCAGTGACTGTTGTTTAGAACAGTGACTGTTGCTTAGAGCAGTAGCTGTTGTTTAGAACAGTGACTGTTGTTTAGAGCAGTATCTGTTGTTTAGAGCAGTAGCTGTTGTTTAGAGCAGTAGCTGTTGTTTATAGCAGTATCTGTTGTTTAGAGCAGTATCTGTTGTTTAGAGCAGTAGCTGTTGTTTAGAGCAGTATCTGTTGTTTAGAGCAGTAGCTGTTGCTTAGAGCAGTAGCTGTTGTTTAGAGCAGTATCTGTTGTTTAGAGCAGTATCTGTTGTTTAGAGCAGTAGCTGTTGCTTAGAGCAGTAGCGGTTGCTTAGAGCAGTAGCTGTTGCTTAGAGCAGTAGCTGTTTTTTATTGCAGTATCTGTTGTTTAGAGCAGTAGCTGTTGCTTAGAGCAGTAGCTGTTGTTTAGAACAGTGACTGTTGTTTAGAGCAGTAGCTGTTGCTTAGAGCAGTAGCTGTTGTTTAGAGCAGTATCTGTTCTTTAGAGCAGTAGCTGTTGCTTAGAACAGTAGCTGTTGTTTAGAGCAGTAGCTGTTGTTTAGAGCAGTAGCTGTTGCTTAGAGCAGTAGCTGTTGTTTAGAGCAGTAGCTATTGTTTAGAGCAGTATCTGTTGTTTATTGCAGTAGCGGTTGTTTAGGGCAGTAGCTGTTGCTTAGAGCAGTAGCTGTTGTTTAGAACAGTGACTGTTGTTTAGAGCAGTATCTGTTGTTTAGAGCAGTATCTGTTGTTTAGAGCAGTGGCTGTTGTTTAGAGCAGTAGCTGTTGCTTAGAGCAGTATCTGTTGTTCAGAGCAGTAGCTGTTGTTTAGAGCAGTGTCTGTTGTTTAGGGCAGTAGCTGTTGTTTATTGCAGTATCTGTTGTTTATTGCAGTAGCTGTTGTTTAGAGCAGTAGCTGTTGTTTAGAGCAGTGACTGTTGCTTAGAACAGTGACTGTTGTTCAAAGCAGTAGCTGTTGTTTAGAGCAATAGCTGTTGTTTCTGTTGTTTAGAGCAGTGACTGTTGCTTAGAACAGTGACTGTTGCTTAGAGCAGTAGCTGTTGTTTAGAACAGTGACTGTTGTTTAGAGCAGTATCTGTTGTTTAGAGCAGTAGCTGTTGTTTAGAGCAGTATCTGTTGTTTAGAGCAGTATCTGTTGTTTAGAGCAGTAGCTGTTGTTTAGAGCAGTATCTGTTGTTTAGAGCAGTAGCTGTTGCTTAGAGCAGTAGCTGTTGTTTAGAGCAGTATCTGTTGTTTAGAGCAGTAGCTGTTGCTTAGAGCAGTAGCTGTTGCTTAGAGCAGTAGCTGTTGTTTATTGCAGTATCTGTTGTTTAGAGCAGTTGCTGTTGCTTAGAGCAGTAGCTGTTGTTTAGAACAGTGACTGTTGTTTAGAGCAGTAGCTGTTGCTTAGAGCAGTAGCTGTTGTTTAGAGCAGTATCTGTTGTTTAGAGCAGTAGCTGTTGCTTAGAACAGTAGCTGTTGTTTAGAGCAGTATCTGTTGTTTATTGCAGTAGCTGTTGTTTAGGGCAGTAGCTGTTGCTTAGAGCAGTAGCTGTTGTTTAGAGCAGTAGCTGTTGCTTAGAGCAGTAGCTGTTGTTTAGAGCAGTAGCTGTTGCTTAGAGCAGTAGCTGTTGCTTAGAGCAGTATCTGTTGTTTAGAGCAGTATCTGTTGTTTAGAGCAGTATCTGTTGCTTAGAGCAGTATCTGTTGTTTAGATCAGTAGCTGTTGTTTAGAGCAGTATCTGTTGTTTAGAGCAGTATCTGTTGATTAGAGCAGTATCTGTTGTTTAGAGCAGTAGCTGTTGTTTAGAGCAGTAGCTGTTGTTTAGAGCAGTAGCTGTTGTTTAGAGCAGTATCTGTTGTTTAGAGCAGTAGCTGTTGCTTAGAGCAGTGTCTGTTGCTTAGAACAGTGAATGTTGCTTAGAGCAGTGTCTGTTGCTTAGAGCAGTGGCTGTTGTTTAGAGCAGTAGCTGTTGTTTAGAGCAGTAGCTGTTGTTTAGAGCAGTATCTGTTGTTTAGAGCAGTAGCTGTTGCTTAGAGCAGTGTCTGTTGCTTAGAACAGTGAATGTTGCTTAGAGCAGTGTCTGTTGCTTAGAGCAGTGGCTGTTGTTTAGAGCAGTAGCTGTTGTTTAGAGCAGTAGCTGTTGTTTAGAGCAGTATCTGTTGTTTAGAGCAGTAGCTGTTGCTTAGAGCAGTGTCTGTTGCTTAGAACAGTGAATGTTGCTTAGAGCAGTGTCTGTTGCTTAGAGCAGTGGCTGTTGTTTAGAGCAGTAGCTGTTGTTTAGAGCAGTAGCTGTTGTTTAGAGCAGTATCTGTTGTTTAGAGCAGTAGCTGTTGCTTAGAGCAGTGTCTGTTGCTTAGAACAGTGAATGTTGCTTAGAGCAGTGTCTGTTGCTTAGAGCAGTAGCTGTTGTTTAGAGCAGTAGCTGTTGTTTAGAGCAGTATCTGTTGTTTAGAGCAGTATCTGTTGTTTAGAGCAGTAGCTGTTGCTTAGAGCAGTAGCTGTTGTTTAGAGCAGTAGCTATTGCTTAGAGCAGTAGCTGTTGTTTAGAGCAGTATCTGTTGTTTAGAGCAGTAGCTGTTGCTTAGAGCAGTATCTGTTGTTTAGAGCAGTATCTGTTGCTTAGAGCAGTAGTTGTTGCTTAGAGCAGTAGCTGTTGTTTAGAGCAGTAGCTGTTGTTTAGAGCAGTAGCTGTTGTTTTGAGCAGTAGCTGTTGTTTAGAGCAGTAGCTGTTGCTTAGAGCAGTAGCTGTTGTTTAGAACAGTATCTGTTGTTTAGAGCAGTAGCTGTTGCTTAGAGCAGTAGCTGTTGTTTAGAGCAGTAGCTGTTGCTTAGAGCAGTGTCTGTTGCTTAGAACAGTGAATGTTGCTTAGAGCAGTGTCTGTTGCTTAGAGCAGTGGCTGTTGTTTAGAGCAGTAGCTGTTGTTTAGAGCAGTATCTGTTGTTTAGAGCAGTAGCTGTTGCTTAGAGCAGTGTCTGTTGCTTAGAACAGTGACTGTTGCTTAGAGCAGTGTCTGTTGCTTAGAGCAGTAGCTGTTGTTTAGAGCAGTAGCTTTTGTTTAGAGCAGTAGCTGTTGTTTAGAGCAGTATCTGTTGTTTAGAGCAGTAGCTGTTGCTTAGAGCAGTAGCTGTTGTTTAGAGCAGTAGCTGTTGCTTAGAGCAGTAGCTGTTGTTTAGAGCAGTATCTGTTGTTTAGAGCAGTAGCTGTTGCTTAGAGCAGTATCTGTTGTTTAGAGCAGTATCTGTTGTTTAGAGCATTATCTGTTGCTTAGAGCAGTAGCTGTTGTTTAGAGCAGTAGCTGTTGCTTAGAGCAGTAGCTGTTGCTTAGAGCAGTAGCTGTTGTTTAGAGCAGTAGCTGTTGTTTAGAGCAGTAGCTGTTGCTTAGAGCAGTAGCTGTTGTTTAGAGCAGTAGCTGTTGTTTAGAGCAGTAGCTGTTGTTTAGAGCAGTAGCTGTTGCTTAGAGCAGTAGCTGTTGTTTAGAGCAATAGCTGTTTAGAGCAGTAGCTGTTGCTTAGAACAGTATCTGTTGCTTAGAGCAGTAGCTGTTGCTTAGAGCAGTAGCTGTTGTTTAGAGCAGTAGCTGTTGTTTAGAGCAGTAGCTGTTGTTTAGAGCAGTAGCTGTTGCTTAGAGCAGTAGCTGTTGTTTAGAGCAGTAGCTGTTGCTTAGAGCAGTAGCTGTTGCTTAGAGCAGTAGCTGTTGCTTAGAGCAGTAGCTGTTGCTTAGAGCAGTAGCTGTTGCTTAGAGCAGTAGCTGTTGTTTAGAGCAGTAGCTGTTGTTTAGAACAGTAGCTGTTGTTTAGAGCAGTAGCTGTTGTTTAGAGCAGTAGCTGTTGTTTAGAGCAGTACTACTTACTCTCTCACTTCCTCCCTGCCTTCTTGTAGCCGGTTAAGTTGAGGCCAAATCAACACCGGAGAAGCATACATTAACGGAATTTTAAAATTATATTCATTGTGAGCCGAAATTTACAAACAAATCACTTTGCAGTCTAAGTTTGATGCTAATGCAAATCTTTATTCCCCCCCCCCAAGAGCACAGACAGTTTATCAGTGATTCTTGATACACAGATACACATAACCAGGATCATAATACAGACCACAATAATCTACATTCACAGTAAACTATTGTGTGCACCCATGCACAATTCCTTCAAGAAGTGTGTGTATCCGTATGTTTTTGTTTAACCAGTTACCCCAGAAGACTATGAGCCACCAGGTTTCAAGGCAACTGACAGTGATGACTTTGTGTTTGGAGATGAACCTATGACCATTAGAGTCGGAGATGTCAATACAGTAAGTGTCGGCAAATTCACTTGCATGTGTTGAATTGAATTTATATAATGTCCAATAATATATGCTTGTTTGTGTGCTTACCGTATTTATCAATGTATAGTACGCTATCAGGTATAACACGCACCGACATTTTGGCGGAAAACGGGAGTTCTGGTGTATAACGCGCACGTGGAAATAGCAATTCCTCAAGCAAAATTGTTAAACATCTGCTAAAATGTGCACCAATAATTGGGGAAAATCTTGTAAAAACGTTCTTAAAGATGATTCCCAAATACGTCGATAAATTCGAACCCGGGCATGCACAATATTTCTTATTTGTTTCTAAAGTTGCAAACAATGTTCAGTCACAGTCACGCATAATTGAATTTGCTAATCTAGAAATGTCAGTTTTATTAAAAACTGAAATATAGACCTTTGATAATTATATGACCAGGAATCCCTCGGAGGAACAATCTTTCATGATATCATTTAGTTCAATAGCTATTTTGCGTTTGTTCGTTAATACAGTCACGCATAATTGAATTTTTTATGACATAGTTTAGTTTTCTTTTGTTCAATCCCTATACCAGTCACAGTCTCGGATAAATTAATTGAATTTGCTAATCTCAATGCGTGGTATTATCAAAAAACTGAAATATGTTATTATTCTGCACATCTTCGTTATCCGATTGTGCATTGCGTTTTGTACGATAGGGTACGAGACGAGGAACATCTGGTGGAACTCCAACACTAGCATAACATAGTGCTGTTGGTGTTGATCCGGGCCCGGGAGCAGCGCAGGAACCGGCGAAACCCCGACGTTGGTGGGTTCGGCCGTGGAGCGGGAATCTGCCGCTGACTTTGTGGTGTTTATACGGATGGAGCCTAGCATGTTTCAGGAGTTGTTACAGAGTATCGCCCCTCGCATCACCAAGAGCCGACTGCGAGGCTGCTGCACCCACCTCTCAAGAGCAAATGGCAGGCAACAGACCGGTTGTTGTTATATAGTTGGGAGACGGATGCGCGTACGTCTCTAGAGTGACCCACGACTGTTGTGCACCAGTCATGCATGAAAAACAGCTCGCCACAATAATGCCTGACAACTCACGATGGCCCCACGACTGACTTGTGATACACCCATGTCATAACCATGCCATATCTTATTTTCTGTCACGTCACCATCACCAAACCATCTTTAATGTGACCACGAGAAATATATTTCAGGCATGTTGCAAAATCTGGCGACGACAAATATTTTATGGGTCTAGCACGACAAAATTTCATACAATCCGTTGTAACCAGGGCTTTACTGGACATGGCAACGTGTTGAATCGTTATGGGGTCGCCGTCGGTCAAATTTCTGTCCGTTTTTCGCTAAAGTTTTGGTAATTTTATCTTGAAAAACCAGTGTATAATTATTGTTTGTTTTATTTTCATGTTCATATGTTGTACAGTACATCTATTAAATATAAAAAAACCTCTAATCCAGAACACCCTCTAACCAGACTCTGTCCGTTCCAGAAGAAGGCCGGATTAGAGGGGTTTTCTGTAGTAAAGTAATTAATCTGAATACTGGGGCCTCCGTGGCTGAGTGGTTATGGTCGTTGGAATCAAATCATTTGCCCCTCACTGCTGCTGGTTTGAATCCCACTGGGGGTGTCAAATTATTTAATGTGAGGAAGCCATCCATCTGGTTTGCGTATGGTCGGTGGTTCTACCTGTGTGCCCATCCAACTGTGTAGCTGGAAAGTCGCCAGCTGTTGGTGCGACGTTAAACCACTAATAAGAAACAAACACAAAATGACTACAGTCGAAGAAAACTTCATTTCAAAATGTAAGCCACTAGCTGGTACAACTGAAAACAAAAATTGAATTTATTTTGGAAAGACTCATATGTCTTAACAATTAAATATTTGCTAAAATGTGTAGATGTAAATAAGCAGTGCATGTATGTATTATTGTGTGTTGTATTCATTTTTATCTAGAACTATCACAATGTCAAGGTGAGAGTGAAGACGGACAGGAAACAGTTTAACATGAATGATAATAATACTAATGAAGGTCAGGATGAGGCTGTTGAACAGGCAAGAGATATCGAGATAAATACAGGCCTTGATGATGATGTTGGTATGGAGGAGGGTAACACAAAGGTTGGTTTCTAGCAATGTTGGCTTGCATGAGCGGACTTCCTTATCGTGTTTAGTTACTGGGTTAGTTACTGGTCAGATCAGAGAAGAGAATGAACTAGGGATGTCAACGAATATTCGCTCGGACGTCCGAATACTATTCCAGTATTCGGGAAAAATATTATATTTGCAAAAATAAAATCAGATGCGTTGTTTTCTTTTGAAACCATCATAAAACCTTCCAATACAAAAGAAATTGCCCCATGATGTGTGAATAAACCATGTTGTGGTCGCATCCATAGCAGGTGTTAATTGACACTCTGTCATGTAATCAGATGATTACAGTAGGTTCTAAGGTAGGTAGTGTTTAATTTTGATGTCAAAACTGTTTAGCCGAGACTATTCTGTTGAAATATTACAGACACTTTGCAACAACATCCACCCCCACGTATCTTAAAATGTTAATTGACTGCTCAATATTACCAAAAAGTACTATTTAAAGTACGTTTTTATGATGGTCACGGGTTTGAGCCACTCTCGGGCCATGTCTCATTTATATGAACATGTTGACCGTTTCTTACGGAGCTTGGTGCATCAAGTACTGGTTAACCGCTTGAGCCTGTCCAGGAAAGGTGTTGTTAGGTAAACTGCCCGTCGCTCAAATGGGCAACTGATAGCGACGTTAAATAAAAAAAATATTGTCCTCAAAAATGCCGCCCGCTCAGTCACATCTAGACTTCAATCGCTCTGAGAATTAAAAAAAAGATGTAATCTATGCAAATTGGATTTAACATATTTGGGTATAACATCAATCTGAATACAAACACATTCAACGGAAAGCAGTTCAAGTGACATTGGTTTCATTTGTGAAAACACCCATGAATGTACGTACAGTTGCCAATAACAATAACCGAACTAGTCGTCGTCATATTTGTATGGACTTACAGGAAGTTAGGGTTAGGGTTTGGCAATACTTATAATAAGTTTAAATGGTGTTCACTCACTAACTGTCGTGCATCAATAGATGTGCTCACATTGTTACGGTATGCTGCACCAAGGTCAAGGTTGCTGTTACTAAATGTAGCTAAATGGTGTTTGCTCACTAACTGTCGTGCATCAATAGATGTGCTCACATTGTTACGGTATGCTGCACCAAGGTCAAGGTTGCTGTTACTAAATGTAGCTAAATGGTGTTCGCTCACTAACTGTCATGCATCAATAGATGTGCTCACATTGTTACGGTATGCTGCACCAAGGTCAAGGTTGCTGTTACTAAATGTAGCTAAATGGTGTTCGCTCACTAACTGTCATGCATCAATAGATGTGCTCACATTGTTACGGTATGCTGCACCAAGGTCAAGGTTGCTGTTACTAAATGTAGCTAAATGGTGTTCGCTCACTAACTGTCATGCATCAATAGATGTGCTCACATTGTTACGGTATGCTGCACCAAGGTCAAGGTTGCTGTTACTAAATGTAGCTAAATGGTGTTCGCTCACTAACTGTCATGCATCAATAGATGTGCTCACATTGTTACGGTATGCTGCACCAAGGTCAAGGTTGCTGTTACTAAATGTAGCTAAATGGTGTTCGCTCACTAACTGTCATGCATCAATAGATGTGCTCACCTTGTTACGGTATGCTGCACCAAGGTCAAGGTTGCTGTTACTAAATGTAGCTAAATGGTGTTCGCTCACTAACTGTCGTGCATCAATAGATGTGCTCACATTGTTACGGTATGCTGCACCAAGGTCAAGGTTGCTGTTACTAAATGTAGCTAAATGGTGTTCGCTCACTAACTGTCGTACATCAATAGATGTGCTCACATTGTTACGGTATGCTGCACCAAGGTCAAGGTTGCTGTTACTAAATGTAGCTAAATGGTGTTCGCTCACTAACTGTCGTGCATCAATAGATGTGCTCACATTGTTACGGTATGCTGCACCAAGGTCAAGGTTGCTGTTACTAAATGTAGCTAAATGGTGTTCGCTCACTAACTGTCGTGCATCAATAGATGTGCTCACATTGTTACGGTATGCTGCACCAAGGTCAAGGTTGCTGTTACTAAATGTAGCTAAATGGTGTTCGCTCACTAACTGTCATGCATCAATAGATGTGCTCACCTTGTTACCGTATGCTGCACCAAGGTCAAGGTTGCTGTTACTAAATGTAGCTAAAGGGTGTTTGCTCACTAACTGTCGTACATCAATAGATGTGCTCACCTTGTTACGGTATGTTGCACCAAGGTCAAGGTTGCTGTTACTAAATGTAGCTAAATGGTGTTCGCTCACTAACTGTCGTGCATCAATAGATGTGCTCACCTTGTTACCGTATGCTGCACCAAGGTCAAGGTTGCTGTTACTAAATGTAGCTAAATGGTGTTTGCTCACTAACTGTCGTACATCAATAGATGTGCTCACCTTGTTACCGTATGCTGCACCAAGGTCAAGGTTGCTGTTACTAAATGTAGCTAAATGGTGTTCGCTCACTAACTGTCGTGCATCAATAGATGTGCTCACCTTGTTACCGTATGCTGCACCAAGGTCAAGGTTGCTGTTACTAAATGTAGCTAAATGGTGTTTGCTCACTAACTGTCGTGCATCAATAGATGTGCTCACTTTGTTACGGTATGCTGCACCAAGGTCAAGGTTGCTGTTACTAAATGTAGCTAAATGGTGTTCGCTCACTAACTGTCGTACATCAATAGATGTGCTCACCTTGTTACGGTATGCTGCACCAAGGTCAAGGTTGCTGTTACTAAATGTAGCTAAATGGTGTTTGCTCACTAACTGTCGTGCATCAATAGATGTGCTCACCTTGTTACGGTATGCTGCACCAAGGTCAAGGTTGCTGTTACTAAATGTAGCTAAATGGTGTTCGCTCACTAACTGTCGTACATCAATAGATGTGCTCACCTTGTTACGGTATGTTGCACCAAGGTCAAGGTTGCTGTTACTAAATGTAGCTAAATGGTGTTTGCTCACTAACTGTCGTACATCAATAGATGTGCTCACCTTGTTACCGTATGCTGCACCAAGGTCAAAGTTGCTGTTACTAAATGTAGCTAAAGGGTGTTTGCTCACTAACTGTCGTGCATCAATAGATGTGCTCACCTTGTTACGGTATGCTGCACCAAGGTCAAGGTTGCTGTTACTAAATGTAGCTAAATGGTGTTCGCTCACTAACTGTCGTACATCAATAGATGTGCTCACCTTGTTACGGTATGTTGCACCAAGGTCAAGGTTGCTGTTACTAAATGTAGCTAAATGGTGTTTGCTCACTAACTGTCGTACATCAATAGATGTGCTCACCTTGTTATGGTATGCTGCACCAAGGTCAAGGTTGCGGTTACTAACAATCTGACTTGAGATTTCTTATGCAAATGATGACCATAACATCCTTTTCATGGCTTCAAGGGCAAGGTCACCTTTACCAATAATAGAGAAATGGTTTCTACCCAATAGCTTTTATCATACATTCATTTAGCCAAATTTGTAATGTCATTGTCTACCGTAGCGCTCGCAAGAAATATTTAAATCTTGCATGGAAATTTTGTGGCACTGTTTATGTGCACCAACAACAATTTTCTTACACTTTTTTGCCAGTCTTCACCCTTTCATTTTGTATGCTGACATCATTTGGAAAAAAAACAACCAACATTTTTGGCATCAGCGAATATACGTACATCTGGAGGGGACAAAAATATAGAACAAAAATCCTCATTTGATACCACAAAATAATCTCATTGAATTTAAGAACATGATTTACTAAGATACGCATACATATTGCAGGGTTCAGAAGACGCCCAGAGTAAAGAAAACGAAGCGAAGCATCCTACCAAAATATGTCGCACTGGAATAATACAGGAACCATTGACTGATGCCAACATCCCTGAGGAATCCCCAGCCCAACCAGGTACCCTTGCTTTGGTAGTATTCAAGTTGAAAAATAAATTATAAATACTGTATATTACTGGCCATAAGTCGATCTTTTCTCCCCGGAAATGTGATGACGGTAATCGACTGAAGGCTGAGAAACGAGCAAATAAAACTGTTTTTGGTTGTTGGAACTGTGTCTGATTATAAACCATAGTAAACAACTGATACACAAATTTCATATGTTATTGTTTTTATGATTTATAATGGAATAAAGTGAACCCGATAACAAATGTGATAAGTCCACACAAAGTACTCTCGAATTATGGAAGGATCCAGCTTAAAATCAGATTTTTCAAGCGAAAGTTTTACGCTTGACTTGTAGCCGAGGTACGGTAATGGTGGAACAGTTTTACCCTCGACTTGTAGCCGAGATACGGTAATGGTGGAACAGTTTTACCCTCGGCTTGTAGCCGAGATACGGTAATGGTGGAACAGTTTTACCCTCGGCTTATAGCCGAGATACGGTAATGGTGGAACAGTTTTACGTTTGACTTGTAGCCGAGATACGGTAATGATGGCCAGTTTTATCCTCGACTTGTAGCCGAGATACGGTAATGGTGGAACAGTTTTACCCTCGGCTTGTAGCCGAGATACGGTAATGGTGGAACAGTTTTACGTTTGACTTATAGCCGAGATACGGTAATGGTGGAACAGTTTTACCCTCGGCTTATAGCCGAGATACGGTAATGGTGGAACAGTTTTACCCTCGACTTATAGCCGAGATACGGTAATGGTGGAACAGTTTTATCCTCGACTTGTAGCCGAGATACGGTAATGGTGGAACAGTTTTACCCTCGGCTTGTAGCCGAGATACGGTAATGATGGCCAGTTTTACCCTCGACTTGTAGCCGAGATACGGTAATGATGGCCAGTTTTACCCTCGACTTGTAGCCGAGATACGGTAATGGTGGAACAGTTTTACCCTCGGCTTATAGCCGAGATACGGTAATAGTGGAACAGTTTTACCCTCGGCTTATAGCCGAGATACGGTAATGGTGGAACAGTTTTACCCTCGACTTGTAGCCGAGGTACGGTAATGGTGGAACAGTTTTACCCTCGACTTATAGCTGAGATAAGGTAATGGTGGAACAGTTTTACCCTCGACTTGTAGCCGAGATACGGTAATGGTGGAACAGTTTTATCCTCGACTTGTAGCCGAGATACGGTAATGGTGGAACAGTTTTACCCTCGGCTTATAGCCGAGATACGGTAATGGTGGAACAGTTTTACCCTCGGCTTGTAGCCGAGATACGGTAATGGTGGAACAGTTTTACCCTCGGCTTATAGCCGAGATACGGTAATGGTGGAACAGTTTTACCCTCGGCTTATAGCCGAGATACGGTAATGGTGGAACAGTTTTACGTTTGACTTGTAGCCGAGATACGGTAATGGTGGAACAGTTTTACCCTCGGCTTGTAGCCGAGATACGGTAATGGTGGAACAGTTTTACCCTCGACTTATAGCCGAGATACGGTAATGGTGGAACAGTTTTATCCTCGACTTGTAGCCGAGATACGGTAATGGTGGAACAGTTTTACCCTCGGCTTGTAGCCGAGATACGGTAATGATGGCCAGTTTTACCCTCGACTTGTAGCCGAGATACGGTAATGATGGCCAGTTTTACCCTCGACTTGTAGCCGAGATACGGTAATGGTGGAACAGTTTTACCCTCGGCTTATAGCCGAGATACGGTAATAGTGGAACAGTTTTACCCTCGGCTTATAGCCGAGATACGGTAATGGTGGAACAGTTTTACCCTCGACTTGTAGCCGAGGTACGGTAATGGTGGAACAGTTTTACCCTCGACTTATAGCTGAGATACGGTAATGGTGGAACAGTTTTACCCTCGACTTGTAGCCGAGATACGGTAATGGTGGAACAGTTTTATCCTCGACTTGTAGCCGAGATACGGTAATGGTGGAACAGTTTTACCCTCGGCTTATAGCCGAGATACGGTAATGGTGGAACAGTTTTACCCTCGGCTTGTAGCCGAGATACGGTAATGGTGGAACAGTTTTACCCTCGGCTTATAGCCGAGATACGGTAATGGTGGAACAGTTTTACCCTCGGCTTATAGCCGAGATACGGTAATGGTGGAACAGTTTTACGTTTGACTTGTAGCCGAGATACGGTAATGGTGGAACAGTTTTACCCTCGGCTTATAGCCGAGATACGGTAATGGTGGAACAGTTTTACGTTTGACTTGTAGCCGAGATACGGTAATGGTGGAACAGTTTTACCCTCGACTTGTAGCTGAGGTACGGTAATGGTGGAACAGTTTTACCCTCGACTTGTAGCCGAGGTACGGTAATGGTGGAACAGTTTTACCCTCGACTTATAGCCGAGATACGGTAATGATGGCCAGTTTTACCCTCGACTTATAGCCGAGATACGGTAATGGTGGAACAGTTTTACCCTCGACTTGTAGCCGAGGTACGGAAATGGTGGAACAGTTTTACCCTCGACTTATAGCCGAGATACGGTAATGGTGGAACAGTTTTACCCTCGGCTTATAGCCGAGATACGGTAATGGTGGAACAGTTTTACCCTCGACTTGTAGCCGAGGTACGGTAATGATGGCCAGTTTTACCCTCGACTTGTAGCCGAGGTACGGTAATGATGGCCAGTTTTACCCTCGACTTGTAGCCGAGGTACGGTAATGATGGCCAGTTTTACCCTCGACTTGTAGCCGAGGTACGGTAATGATGGCCAGTTTTATCCTCGACTTATAGCCGAGATACGGTAATGGTGGAACAGTTTTACCCTCGACTTGTAGCCGAGATACGGTAATGATGGAACAGTTTTATCCTCGACTTGTAGCCGAGGTACGATAATGGTGGAACAGTTTTATCCTCGACTTGTAGCCGAGATACGGTAATGGTGGAACAGTTTTATCCTCGACTTGTAGCTGAGATATGGTAATGGTGGAACAGTTTTACCCTCGACTTGTAGCCGAGGTACGGTAATGGTGGAACAGTTTTACCCTCGACTTGTAGCCGAGGTACGGTAATGGTGGAACAGTTTTTGTCTGGCATCAAACATTGATACTGGACTTGATGTTCGTATTGAAATTTATTTAAGATACCTGTAGGATTAAAATAATAATTACCTGAAATACACGACATCAGTACGGGCCCAGGCCTTGTGGTTATAAAAGTTTTCTCAGAACTCTAGCTTCAGTGATTTCATTGGGCGAGTGTGAGATTTGCACTGATCTCAGCCAATTGGAATGCTTGATACCCAGTTTGAGATTGGAGAAAGGTTTTAAACAGAGTTTGAGAATTGAGAAGTGTTTTATCACCTCAAAGCAATACCATACTACTGAGAAAGTAGCTGGACTAATTTGTGAGCTAACCATCTCTGCAATCATCATACTGTGGAAGTAGCTGGACTAATTTGTGAGCTAACCATCTCTGCAATCATCCTACTGGGAAAGTAGCTGGACTAATTTATGAGCTAACCATCTCTGCAATCATCCTACTGGGAAAGTAGCTGGACTAATTTATGAGCTAACCATCTCTGCAATCATACAGAGAAAGTAGCTGGACTAATTTGTGAGCTAACCATCTCTGCAATCATCATACTGGGAAAGTAGCTGGACTAATCTATGAGCTAACCATCTCTGCAATCATACAGAGAAAGTAGCTGGACTAATTTGTGAGCTAACCATCTCTGCAATCATCATACTGGGAAAGTAGCTGGACTAATTTATGAGCTAACCATCTCTGCAATCATACAGAGAAAGTAGCTGGACTAATTTGTGAGCTAACCATCTCTGCAATCATCATACTGGGAAAGTAGCTGGACTAATTTATGAGCTAACCATCTCTGCAATCATCATACAGAGAAAGTAGCTGGACTAATTTATGAGCTAACCATCTCTGCAATCATACAGAGAAAGTAGCTGGACTAATTTATGAGCTAACCATCTCTGCAATCATCCTACTGGGAAAGTAGCTGGACTAATTTATGAGCTAACCATCTCTGCAATCATACAGAGAAAGTAGCTGGACTAATTTGTGAGCTAACCATCTCTGCAATCATCATACTGGGAAAGTAGCTGGACTAATTTATGAGCTAACCATCTCTGCAATCATCATACAGAGAAAGTAGCTGGACTAATTTATGAGCTAACCATCTCTGCAATCATCATACTGGGAAAGTAGCTGGACTAATCTATGAGCTAACCATCTCTGCAATCATACAGAGAAAGTAGCTGGACTAATTTGTGAGCTAACCATCTCTGCAATCATCATACTGGGAAAGTAGCTGGACTAATTTGTGAGCTAACCATCTCTGCAATCATCCTACTGGGAAAGTAGCTGGACTAATTTATGAGCTAACCATCTCTGCAATCATCCTACTGGGAAAGTAGCTGGACTAATTTATGAGCTAACCATCTCTGCAATCATCCTACTGGGAAAGTAGCTGGACTAATTTATGAGCTAACCATCTCTGCAATCATACAGAGAAAGTAGCTGGACTAATTTATGAGCTAACCATCTCTGCAATCATCCTACTGGGAAAGTAGCTGGACTAATTTATGAGCTAACCATCTCTGCAATCATACAGAGAAAGTAGCTGGACTAATTTGTGAGCTAACCATCTCTGCAATCATCATACTGGGAAAGTAGCTGGACTAATTTATGAGCTAACCATCTCTGCAATCATACAGAGAAAGTAGCTGGACTAATTTGTGAGCTAACCATCTCTGCAATCATACAGAGAAAGTAGCTGGACTAATTTGTGAGCTAACCATCTCTGCAATCATCCTACTGGGAAAGTAGCTGGACTAATTTGTGAGCTAACCATCTCTGCAATCATCCTACTGGGAAAGTAGCTGGACTAATTTATGAGCTAACCATCTCTGCAATCATCATACAGAGAAAGTAGCTGGACTAATTTATGAGCTAACCATCTCTGCAATCATACAGAGAAAGTAGCTGGACTAATTTATGAGCTAACCATCTCTGCAATCATCCTACTGGGAAAGTAGCTGGACTAATTTGTGAGCTAACCATCTCTGCAATCATCATACTGGGAAAGTAGCTGGACTAATTTATGAGCTAACCATCTCTGCAATCATACAGAGAAAGTAGCTGGACTAATTTATGAGCTAACCATCTCTGCAATCATCCTACTGGGAAAGTAGCTGGACTAATTTATGAGCTAACCATCTCTGCAATCATCATACTGGGAAAGTAGCTGGACTAATTTATGAGCTAACCATCTCTGCAATCATCCTACTGGGAAAGTAGCTGGACTAATTTATGAGCTAACCATCTCTGCAATCATCCTACTGGGAAAGTAGCTGGACTAATTTATGAGCTAACCATCTCTGCAATCATCCTACTGGGAAAGTAGCTGGACTAATTTATGAGCTAACCATCTCTGCAATCATACAGAGAAAGTAGCTGGACTAATTTGTGAGCTAACCATCTCTGCAATCATCCTACTGGGAAAGTAGCTGGACTAATTTATGAGCTAACCATCTCTGCAATCATCCTACTGGGAAAGTAGCTGGACTAATTTATGAGCTAACCATCTCTGCAATCATTCTACTGGGAAAGTAGCTGGACTAATTTATGAGCTAACCATCTCTGCAATCATACAGAGAAAGTAGCTGGACTAATTTATGAGCTAACCATCTCTGCAATCATCCTACTGGGAAAGTAGCTGGACTAATTTATGAGCTAACCATCTCTGCAATCATACAGAGAAAGTAGCTGGACTAATTTGTGAGCTAACCATCTCTGCAATCATACAGAGAAAGTAGCTGGACTAATTTGTGAGCTAACCATCTCTGCAATCATCCTACTGGGAAAGTAGCTGGACTAATTTGTGAGCTAACCATCTCTGCAATCATCCTACTGGGAAAGTAGCTGGACTAATTTGTGAGCTAACCATCTCTGCAATCATCCTACTGGGAAAGTAGCTGGACTAATTTGTGAGCTAACCATCTCTGCAATCATCCTACTGGGAAAGTAGCTGGACTAATTTGTGAGCTAACCATCTCTGCAATCATCCTACTGGGAAAGTAGCTGGACTAATTTGTGAGCTAACCATCTCTGCAATCATCCTACTGGGAAAGTAGCTGGACTAATTTGTGAGCTAACCATCTCTGCAATCATCCTACTGGGAAAGTAGCTGGACTAATTTATGAGCTAACCATCTCTGTAATCATACAGAGAAAGTAGCTGGACTAATTTGTGAGCTAACCATCTCTGCAATCATCATACTGTGGAAGTAGCTGGACTAATTTGTGAGCTAACCATCTCTGCAATCATCATACTGTGGAAGTAGCTGGACTAATTTATGAGCTAACCATCTCTGCAATCATCATACAGAGAAAGTAGCTGGACTAATTTATGAGCTAACCATCTCTGCAATCATACAGAGAAAGTAGCTGGACTAATTTATGAGCTAACCATCTCTGCAATCATCATACTGGGAAAGTAGCTGGACTAATTTATGAGCTAACCATCTCTGCAACCATCATACTGGGGAAGAAGCTGCGGTTGACCAGACCACGCTTGGCTTCCAATCGGTCCTGGCTACAATCCGACTAATCACGAGAGACAAATTTAACGATATTTTAAACCACTTTACATAGAGGAACTTTTAATGGTGAAGCCTGACTGCTAAATGTGTTTACTAATTTAATCACATTGCGAGTATACTCTAATAACGAGTTCATTATTCTTACCTGTAGAACCACACTTTCTTTTTCATATATAAGTTTATTTAAAATCTATATAAGATTACAAAAAACTTGTTTGGAGGGGGCAGGGCGGGGTCATGGTTGTTTATTTTGCTTGATTACAATCTCATGTGGTAGTCAGTCGCAATTTTATTTATTTTTCCTACAGGCATAATGCAAAGTGATATGTCACTGCATTACTACTGTCTATGTTCGAAATCTATGTTTGAAATTGACGTCTCGTCATTTAACATTACATCCTATGGGAACATATTTCAGCCGAGCCTGCAGTGAATGGTATAGGTTCCCAGACAAGTCAAGCTACAGATATTGGTGAAGAGTACAAGGTTAGATGTCCCTGTGGATGTAATGAGGTATGTTCCCAGTCTTTGTGTGTGTATCTGCAGTCATACCTGACATCTGTTCCAACCACCTCCGTGGTCGAGTGGTTAAGGTCGCTGACTTGTATACCACTGTAACCTATCATCTCTGATGGTCACGGGTTCGAGCCCCGCTCAGACCGTGTCTCATTTATATGAAAAAGTTGGCAGTTTCTTACGGAGGTTGGTGCACCAAGTACTGGTTAACCGCTGGAGCCTGCCCAGGAAAGGTGTTGTTAGGTAAACTGCCCGTCGCTCAAATGGGAAACCGGTAGCGACATTAAATAAACTTAAATAATAAAAAAACCCATCTATTCCGATGTTGGGAAATTTATGCCGGGTTCAGAGCTTCTTATCAAACATAACCATCAGATGTTGGGAGATTTATGCCGGGTTCAGAGCTTCTTATCAAACATAACCATCAGATGTTGGGAGATTTATGCCGGGTTCAGAGCTTCTTATCAAACATAACCATCAGATGTTGGGAGATTTATGCCGGGTTCAGAGCTTCTTATCAAACATAACCATCAGATGTTGGGAGATTTATGCCGGGTTCAGAGCTTCTTATCAAACATAACCATCAGATGTTGGGAGATTTATGCCGGGTTCAGAGCTTCTTATCAAACATAACCATCAGATGTTGGGAGATTTATGCCGGGTTCAGAGCTTCTTATCAAACATAACCATCAGATGTTGGGAGATTTATGCCGGGTTCAGAGCTTCTTATCAAACATAACCATCAGATGTTGGGAGATTTATGCCGGGTTCAGAGCTTCTTATCAAACATAACCATCAGATGTTGGGAGATTTATGCCGGGTTCAGAGCTTCTTATCAAACATAACCATCAGATGTTGGGAGATTTATGCCGGGTTCAGAGCTTCTTATCAAACATAACCATCAGATGTTGGGAGATTTATGCCGGGTTCAGAGCTTCTTATCAAACATAACCATCAGATGTTGGGAGATTTATGCCGGGTTCAGAGCTTCTTATCAAACATAACCATCAGATGTTGGGAGATTTATGCCGGGTTCAGAGCTTCTTATCAAACATAACCATCAGATGTTGGGAGATTTATGCCGGGTTCAGAGCTTCTTATCAAACATAACCATCAGATGTTGGGATGGCGTTATGCTTGGTCATATTTATTTGTGCAAAATTGCTGCCAAAATAATAACTGATCGCATGAAGCCAGTAGCACTCGTTGCAGCTCTTGATTAGTTTAAACAATATTTTATTTCAATATGTGTACAGTAAAACCCAACTCGGTTGTTGAAAAGAACATGCAGAAATAGAAATTTGAATAGTTGTGTCATTCTTTAACACTTCAGATGGGATGCTATCGATTCCACTTGCTCGAACGAGCTTAGCCTTAACTATAGCTTTCCTAACATCAATCATAGTAATATTATCATTAACTATTGCTTTCCTAACATCAACCACAGTAATATTATCATTAACTATAGCTTTCCTAACATCAACCATAGTAATATTATCATTAACTATAGCTTTCCTAACATCAACCATAGTAATATTATCATTAACTATAGCTTTCCTAACATCAACCACAGTAATATTATCATTAACTATAGCTTTCCTAACATCAACCACAGTAATATTATCATTAACTATAGCTTTCCTAACATCAACCACAGTAATATTATCATTAACTATAGCTTTCCTAACATCAACCACAGTAATATTATCATTAACTATAGCTTTCCTAACATCAACCATAGTAATATTATCATTAACTATAGCTTTCCTAACATGTAGGATGATGTTTGTATGTAGGATGATGTTTGTATGTAGGATGATGTTTGTATGTAGGACGATGTTTGTATGTAGGACGATGTTTGTATGTAGGACGATGTTTGTATGTAGGACGATGTTTGTATGTAGGATGATGTTTGTATGTAGGATGTTTGTATGTAGGATGTTTGTATGTAGGATGTTTGTATGTAGGATGATGTTTGTATGTAGGATGTTTGTATGTAGGATGTTTGTATGTAGGATGTTTGTATGTAGGATGATGTTTGTATGTAGGATGTTTGTATGTAGGATGATGTTTGTATGTAGGATGTTTGTATGTAGGATGATGTTTGTATGTAGGACGATGTTTGTATGTAGGACGATGTTTGTATGTAGGATGATGTTTGTATGTAGGATGTTTGTATGTAGGATGTTTGTATGTAGGATGATGTTTGTATGTAGGATGTTTGTATGTAGGACGATGTTTGTATGTAGGATGTTTGTATGTAGGATGTTGTTTGTATGTAGGATGTTTGTATGTAGGATGTTTGTATGTAGGATGTTTGTATGTAGGATGTTTGTATGTAGGATGTTTGTATGTAGGATGTTTGTATGTAGGATGATGTTTGTATGTAGGACGATGTTTGTATGTAGGATGATGTTTGTATGTAGGACGATGTTTGTATGTAGGACGATGTTTGTATGTAGGACGATGTTTGTATGTAGGACGATGTTTGTATGTAGGACGATGTTTGTATGTAGGACGATGTTTGTATGTAGGACGATGTTTGTATGTAGGACGATGTTTGTATGTAGGATGATGTTTGTATGTAGGATGATGTTTGTATGTAGGATGTTTGTATGTATGATGTTTGTATGTAGGATGATGTTTGTATGTAGGATGTTTGTATGTAGGATGTTTGTATGTAGGATGATGTTTGTATGTAGGACGATGTTTGTATGTAGGACGATGTTTGTATGTAGGATGATGTTTGTATGTAGGATGATGTTTGTATGTAGGACGATGTTTGTATGTAGGATGTTTGTATGTAGGACGATGTTTGTATGTAGGATGTTTGTATGTAGGAGATGTTTGTATGTAGGATGATGTTTGTATGTAGGATGATGTTTGTATGTAGGATGATGTTTGTATGTAGGACGATGTTTGTATGTAGGACGATGTTTGTATGTAGGATGATGTTTGTATGTAGGATGATGTTTGTATGTAGGATGATGTTTGTATGTAGGATGATGTTTGTATGTAGGATGATGTTTGTATGTAGGACGATGTTTGTATGTAGGACGATGTTTGTATGTAGGATGATGTTTGTATGTAGGATGATGTTTGTATGTAGGATGATGTTTGTATGTAGGATGATGTTTGTATGTAGGATGATGTTTGTATGTAGGATGATGTTTGTATGTAGGATGATGTTTGTATGTAGGATGATGTTTGTATGTAGGATGATGTTTGTATGTAGGATGATGTTTGTATGTAGGACGATGTTTGTATGTAGGACGATGTTTGTATGTAGGATGATGTTTGTATGTAGGATGATGTTTGTATGTAGGATGATGTTTGTATGTAGGATGATGTTTGTATGTAGGATGATGTTTGTATGTAGGACGATGTTTGTATGTAGGACGATGTTTGTATGTAGGACGATGTTTGTATGTAGGACGATGTTTGTATGTAGGACGATGTTTGTATGTAGGACGATGTTTGTATGTAGGACGATGTTTGTATGTAGGACGATGTTTGTATGTAGGACGATGTTTGTATGTAGGACGATGTTTGTATGTAGGACGATGTTTGTATGTAGGACGATGTTTGTATGTAGGACGATGTTTGTATGTAGGATGATGTTTGTATGTAGGACGATGTTTGTATGTAGGATGATGTTTGTATGTAGGACGATGTTTGTATGTAGGATGATGGGCTGATGCTGATGTGTGCTATCTGTAAGTACTGGCAGCATGGCGTGTGTTTCCTGATCATGGATGAAGATGATGCTCCTGAATGCCACATCTGCGACGTCTGTTTTCAGGTAAGCACAATATTATGGTTTTATAACATATGAGCAAGAATGCTCTGTCCAGCAAGAATGCTCTGTCCGGCAAGAATACTCTGTCCAGCAAGAATACTCTGTCCGGCAAGAATGCTCTGTCCAGCAAGAATACTCTGTCCGGCAAGAATGCTCTGTCCAGCAAGAATGCTCTGTCAGGCAAGAATGCTCTGTCCAGCAAGAATACTCTGTCCAGCAAGAATGCTCTGTCCAGCAAGAATGCTCTGTCAGGCAAGAATACTCTGTCCAGCAAGAATGCTCTGTCCGGCAAGAATACTCTGTCCAGCAAGAATACTCTGTCCAGCAAGAATGCTCTGTCCAGCAAGAATGCTCTGTCCAGCAAGAATACTCTGTCCAGCAAGAATGCTCTGTCCAGCAAGAATACTCTGTCCAGCAAGAATGCTCTGTCCAGCAAGAATACTCTGTCCAGCAAGAATACTCTGTCAGGCAAGAATACTCTGTCCAGCAAGAATACTCTGTCCAGCAAGAATACTCTGTCCAGCAGGAATACTCTGTCCAGCAAGAATACTCTGTCCAGCAAGAATGCTCTGTCCGGCAAGAATGATCTGTCCGGCAAGAGTACTCTGTCCGGCAAGAATACTCTGTCCAGCAAGAATACTCTGTCCGGCAAGAATGCTCTGTCCGGCAAGAATACTCTGTCCAGCAAGAATTCTCTGTCCGGCAAGAATGATCTGTCCGGCAAGAGTACTCTGTCTGGCAAGAATACTCTGTCCGGCAAGAATACTCTGTCCAGCAAGAATGCTCTGTCCAGCAAGAATACTCTGTCCGGCAAGAATGCTCTGTCCGGCAAGAATGCTCTGTCCAGCAAGAATGCTCTGTCCGGCAAGAATGCTCTGTCCAGCAAGAATGCTCTGTCCAGCAAGAATGCTCTGTCCGGCAAGAATGATCTGTCCGGCAAGAATGCTCTGTCCGGCAAGAATGCTCTGTCCGGCAAGAGTACTCTGTTCGGCAAGAATACTCTGTCCGGCAAGAATGCTCTGTCCGGCAAGAATGCTCAGTCCAGCAAGAATGCTCAGTCCAGCAAGAATGCTCTGTCCAGCAAGAACGCTCTGTCTGGCAAGAACGCTCTGTCTGGCAAGAATGCTCTGTCCAGCAAGAATGCTCTGTCCAGCAAGAATGCTCTGTCCAGCAAGAACGCTCTGTCTGGCAAGAATGCTCTGTCCGGCAAGAATGCTCTGTCCGGCAAGAATGCTCAGTCCACCAGCAAGAATGCTCTGTCCAGCAAGAATACTCTGTCCGGCAAGAATGCTCTGTCCGGCAAGAATGCTCAGTCCACCAGCAAGAATGCTCTGTCCACCAGCAAGAATGCTCTGTCCACCGGCAAGAATGCTCAGTCCACCAGCAAGAATGCTCCCAGCAAGAATGCTCTGTCCACCAGCAAGAATGCTCCCAGCAAGAATGCTCTGTCCACCAGCAAGAATGCTCTGTCCACCAGCAAGAATGCTCTATTTAGTATACTGTTTGAAAGGTAAACATACAGGCTAAAAATACATTAAAGATGATGTCAAAATATCAATGCAGCGAAATGTTACACATCTGTTATGTTCTGCCATACATGAAGCTATTGCCACACATCTGTTATGTTCTGTCATACATGGACCTATTGCCACACATCTGTTATGTTCTGTCATACATGAACCTATTTATACATACAGTTTAACACTCAATATAGCTTATGTAATATTTTTCATGTTTATGTTGAGATAAACAATATGTGCGCTACAAGCTAAAATTGAAGGCCCATTGTCTGAGAAATGCTTTAGTTGACTGAAACATTTAATCGTGTTATATTATGCAAAAGGCGTAACGATGAACACTAAGTAGTGAGACTTTGGTTACATTTTTTGTATTTGCAAGGTTGGTCAAATAATCCATATTTTGTAACTGGCAAATTATCGGTAGACGTGGTTTAAATACTTGATCTTAAATTATTTATTTTTTTACTTGCAGTATATTATAAATAATAATCACAGTTTTTCCTGATCACCGAAACTCTTGTAGCCCCAACAAAGACACTCCATAAATCGAATACTAACTATTAACCATACAAATATGTCAAACGCAATGGTTTACACAGTTGACAAAATGCCCCAATGGAGTAAAATCAATACTTGTTTTAATGGGCATACTTGGGCTATGTGTGTAACTTATTTATGTACCAACATTCAATAATCTAAACCTAACAGTTTACGCTGATGTTCCTACCATGAACAATAAATTCTCGCTGCTGTCCTTTTACGACATGTACACAGCCAGCAGCATCACAACCATCAGTTATATGTTCGGTAATTTTACCTGGAGAAAAATAGTGTCGGTAGATTACTGCGCCATTGTTTATGCATGTGCCGGTAGATTACTGCGCCATTGTTTATGCATGTGTCGGTAGATTACTGCGCCATTGTTTATGCATGTGTCGGTAGATTACTGCGCCATTGTTTATGCATGTGTCGGTAGATTACTGCGCCATTGTTTATGTATGTGCCGGTATATTACTGCGCCATTGTTTATGCATGTGTCGGTAGATTACTGCGACATTGTTTATGCATGTGTCGGTAGATTACTGCGCCATTGTTTATGCATGTGCCAGTAGATTACTGCGCCATTGTTTATGCATGTGTCGGTAGATTACTACGCCATTGTTTATGCATGTGTCGGTAGATCACTGTGCCATTGTTTATGCATGTGCCGGTAGATTACTACGCCATTGTTTATGCATGTGTCGGTAGATTACTGCGCCATTGTTTATGCATGTGCCAGTAGATTACTGCGCCATTGTTTATGCATGTGTAAGCAGAATTGGTGATGTAACATTTTTGGACACGAGTGCAGATCAAATGATTCAACTCGATTTAGTTAATTACACACACATATTTTGCAAGATCGACAGGCATATTTTGTGTAGAACTATTTTCTTCTTGTCACATAATAATCTATTAAGGATGTAACGAAGTTGGACACAAAATATTACATCACTAGTTCATTTATTTTGCAGTTTGAGTGGAATAACTAACATATATTTGACATGTATAGGTGAAGTGTAGTTGTAAAAGAACTCTTTCTCTTCTAATCAACCAATAGACTTAAGCATGCAATCTAGTTCTTAGCTTACCTGAGCAAAGTTCATGTGAGGTATTGTTATCACAATGTGTTTGTCCATTGTCTGTGAACATTTTCAAGCGTCTTCTCCTCATTAACCATTAGGTCTCTAGCCACCATTTATGGTCATGATACTCGGGTAGGTGGGGGATTCCATAATTGTTAAAATCATGTCATTACGTAATCCAAGATGGCCACTGTCTAAAATAGCATAAATTCTTAAAATATCTTCTTACGAAGCCAGCCGGATTGTGCCGATTCTTTGTATGAATGATCGATGTACAATCCTCTTTCAAAGTGGTTCAAATGGTGACCATGGGATCATAAATGGGCGTGGCCCGCGAGGTCAAGTAGCGGTCTAATATTATTTTTGAGCAAATACGGTCATGTCATAAATCAACTTGAAGGTATCGATGTGGCGTATCACTTTAATGTAATATTTTATCAAAATCAGATTATTTCATCCCAGATGGTTCTCGCAATGTCAACCTTTTATGAGAGATTTCAAACGTCTTCTTCTCATGAACTGATCAGCCATCGTTCAAGAAACTCGACTTGTTGATCCTTAGGTAAACCCTTTCCAAAGTTGTTAAAAATAATGGTCCCCTGAAATCCAAGATAGCCGCCATCCAAAAATATAAACAAATTCGTAAAAATCTTCTCACGAACTGCCAACCGGATTTTGATGAATCTTGGTAGGAATGATCGATGTACAATGTTCAAATGGTGACCCTGGGATCAAAAATGGGCGTGACCCAGGTGGTCAAATGGGGGCAAATTTTACATTTGACCGAATATGGTCATGTCATATATCGAATGTATTGACGAGGCGAACGCTCTCATGCAATTGTTATCAAAATCAAATGATTTTGTCATCCAAGATGGCTGCCGAAAGGTTAAAAGATTATTCTTTTATTATAGATTTCAAAATTCTTCACCCAAACTGCTTGGCCACTGGTAGCCAAATTTCACAATTATAGTCCATGAGTGTAGCCTTCAGATTTGTTAAAATGGAGGTTGTCGTGAATAAAAGATGGCCACCGTCTAAAAATAACACAAATACTTCAAACATTTTCTCACTAACCACCGGTGTGATTATGGCAACATTTGGAAGGAAAGATCGTTGTAAAATATTAGTGAGGTGAGCGATACAGGGCCAACATGGCCCTCTTGTTCTAGAGATTAAAGAATACAGAAAGTACATAAACGATCAATTATTTGAGATGTAGCCTAAAGTGCTGGACAGTGAATTCTTTCTCATATAAATATAGAAAGGTGTAATCAACCATGTTATCAAACCCATTTTGGTGGGCGGGGGTGGGCAACGTATATATGTGCAGGTGCTAATTTCATATTTTGGGGATATGTATGTAGCCCAGACCTTATTTATATGTTGGTAGAAAAAGTATAGTGTGTATTATTAGTGTACTGCAAGCAATGCTCTCTTATCTGTATATGTACGGTAGCTGTTCCTTCCTCTTCTATGACAGTTACCCATGTGTGTCCAATAGACCAGTCCAGTCTATTGTGTTATCTACTGTGGTGTAACGTCATGTAATTATGTCCGAGTGATAGTACGGTAGAATGGTGTATGCGAGGTCAAACCCCTAATTCACTATTAACCCCAACTAAACCCGTTTTTCCACCCTTTCTAATAAATAACCCATGCACTGGAGAAAAAGAAGTCAACATGTACACATCGACAGTGTCTTGCGACAATGTCAGAATAAAATAGTTGTATACATGCCCTTGTTTAGATCTATCTACCTCTGATCTCTTAAATAAATATTCGTAAGAGCGAATACTATACAGGCGATTCTGGTCTTTTTATTTATTGATACGATGTATAAACTACGTTGAATCTTGGTTACAGGTTCTTGTTGAATTATTTACTCACATGAAGACCCGGTGACATGTATATATGTGGGAATGTGTGGCAAATTGTTTGTGAACTGATCATTGATTGGTTGATCACCATTTTATGTATGTCAAGGAAGGAGATGGTGCGAGGGAGCCAACAGATTTCTACCTTTCAGAGCTGTCATCCATAGAGGTGCAGGTGAGTGTCTTATTGCTGGCTTATGCAAACCAACACAGGGGCTAACAATTCCATAACAAAATTCCGCTAGTCATAACAAGTAAACAATTGGATCGGGCGAGTAGGATTGGTCAAACACTAGTCCGAAGGGGCGTGTGCAAATTCTGAAATTAAATATAAAACCCAGAGAAATTAACCCTAGTCCGAAATAAGTCAATAATCAAAACGCTTGTGATATACTTTGCCGCGATCACTTTGATTAGATTTCAATGTTGGAAGTGCTAGTGGCAGTCTGATAAGGACAAGTAAGTTTGAAAGTTGAAACTAGTTGGTCATGCTGCACCAATAACAGACCTGTTTACTCCTGCAGATTGGCCGTAGTTTCTATGGAAAACACGTGGAAATTATGCACTAGGTTTCGATATCTCAATACTGCGGATGTTCAAAATGGCCAAATTTCTAAAAAAAAACAAACATTTTCGGTCATTAGGTTATTTCCTTTAATATATTGATAACCATTTTGGAGTTTGAAGTGGCTAATTTGGGATATCCTATGCTAATATTCACCGCAAGATGGCTGCCTCCCATTTAGTTGATAAATGCGTGGATCTTGTATAAATTGGGCATGTTTTGAAGAATTTATTTGGGAAGGGTTGGGGGGGGAAAGTTAATTGCTAACTTTGCAGTAATCTGAATTTCGCCTTAGGTGTTGGAAACATTTAGTCATGCAGCATTTAGTCATGCAGCATTTAGTCATGCAGCATTTAGTCATGCAGCATGGATCTCTCCAGTTAAATGTTATGCATGCCGATCGTTGTTCATTAGATTAATGTCGTGAAAACAACTTTGTGAAACGGTGTCAAATTAAAATTGTTTTTATTAAACATCTGCAGACCTTTAAAATGCACTAGAATGCAGGATTTAGATTAGTCATTTTAAAGTCTTTGGGGGGGATGTCCCATAAACCCACCCAGGGGAGATATCCCCTCCCACACCCTCCCTACTCGCCGCATAATGGCTCGTTGTTCACAGCTTTTTTTCATTTTACGCCACAATAATGTCTGTGCAATGTGCTACATATTCTATATCTGTTCGATTAGCGCAGTGGTTAGCACGCTCGCTTCTCACCAATGCAACCCGGGTTCGATCCTCGGACCGGGAAGTATGTGAGATGGTACGGTGTTCGCCAGATCGGACAGGTGGCTTTTCTCCGGGTACTCCGGTTTCCTCCAACACGAATGACCACATATACGCTTTCTTCCGCGCCAATGAGAGTGATTAATATAAGTTGTTAAAACTTGCTTCGCAATCATTGTAAAATAAATAAAGTTTAAACTTTTAAAATCTGGAACGTCGTATCCTCACAAACATAAGGTACTGTTATTGTTGTGTGTTATTGTTGATGTGTTATTGTTGATGTGTTATTGTTGATGTGTTATTGTTGATGTGTTATTGTTGATGTGTTATTGTTGATGTGTTATTGTTGATGTGTTATTGTTGATGTGTTATTGTTGATGTGTTATTGTTGATGTGTTATTGTTATTGTTGATGTGTTATTGTTGATGTGTTATTGTTGATGTGTTATTGTTGATGTGTTATTGTTGATGTGTTATTGTTGATGTGTTATTGTTGATGTGTTATTGTAATAATGTTCATCTTCGTGTTTTGTTCAGGGATATAACACACGTCAATGGTGCTAAATAAAACCTTCAAACATTGAATTGTTACGGGTATTTTAAATTGTGTCCATTGTGTATTCTCATCCAAAGCTACTACAGATCTATGGCTTATGGACTACTGATGGTGTCCACTCCGGGTAAATATGTCTGCATTAACCCTTTCCTTCATAGAAGCACCTCTTGACGCCATATACCAATACGACATACATTGACAATGTAGTAGCCAAACCAATGTTCATAAAGGCCAGAATCTCATGTAGTCTCGGTAATATCTATGGAGGTGGGATAGATATGGCGACTACTTATCCACTGCATGATAGCTAAATGGCTGTCGTTTGTATAGAGATATAATAGTATATTAACCTAAATCTCTATGTAGTCCCAGTAATATCTATGGAGGTGGGATAGATATGGCCACTACTTATCCACTGCATGATAGCTAAATGGCTGTCGTTTGTATAGAGATATAATAGTATATTAACCTAAATCTCTATGAAGGAAAGGGTTAAAATCATCATGATCATACAGGGTTCATTCTAGGTCAGAATTTTAGGGAGAAGTGAGAAAGCGCGCGATCGCGTCCTTAAATGGTGTTCTTTAATATACTTCTGCAAAATAGGGTTAAAATGCACAGTACAACCATTAAATACAACATTTGAATAGAAAGAGTGCTTTATAATCACTAGACAAAATTTTGTTTGAAAATTGTTAAAACTCTTTTCTTTCTTTTTTTTAGTGAGAAGTGGGGCCCCCAGAGGGCGAAGTCAGGGTCCCTAGGGCGACAATTTCGCCCTCTAGAATGATCCCTGATCATATGAATTTTGAGGAATGTTTGTCCATCTAGCCGACAGTCCATCGATTCATGTTCAATCTAATTAAGCAGAATGCTTAGTACACAAATGGGTTCTTGGTCAAGGTCACACATTGAGGTCAAATCTTGTTCAGTAATAATATATTCTGGAAAGAATCTTGGGAAACTATACTCGACATGCTGGAGGGGTTGAAGATTATGTAACAAACAAGTCAGGGTCACAATTAGGTGTCAAAGGTCAAATCTAGTTTCAGTACCAGGTACAGTTACTGTACCAAACATATGAACAGTCTGTGATGTTTTTACTACAGTCTATATATAACTAATTTGTTTTACTTGCGTTTCAATAATAATAGAATGAAATGTGTTCAATACAATATACAATATATTAAAGGCAACTTGTCTATGGAGAAGGGCCCTGATGGCATGTTTAGACCAGAACCGACTGTTAGCTCCAGTACTGGCCAAGCGTCTGGGTACCGAAATGAATGTTGCACAGGGACTCATGAACAGACTGGACAAGGAAGGCTTCCTAAAGACTGGTGGCAAAGGGAAAAAGTAAATTTCTTATTATACAGTGCAATTTATGGATGTTTGCTCAGTTCTCAAGGCAAATGTTACATTATCTTAATATTGTTTTTAATCCGATATCTTATCACAAAACTTTTGCTTGTATTCAGTTTCATAAAGCCATCACATATTTTCTTATATGTACACACGTGTAATAACACCTGGAAGGATTCTGATTGAGAGAATAATCATTATATTTTGTAAATTAAATGTTAAAAGTATGCATATTTCTATTTGAATTGGTACACGACGTTAATGGTGAAGGTAAACCACTATTTACAATTATAAATATGATGCTGCTCTGCGTAGTGACGTCATGAGAATTTGCGCCGGCACTTGTTGCCAAAATGAAAGTAGCAACGTTATTTATTAAAGCGAGCGCTATATTGTAATGTGATTATATGGATCTTAAACTCTGATCATTTCATACAATATTTTATGAAACTCGTTTTTGGAAGTTTGCTATTAAGCTTGTTGTCTAAGGCTCGCTTAATTAACTCTATGCTCCATATATACGCACCTCTCGGTCTATCCATACATATACGCTATTTTACGCATGTACGCTAGCCCGATGTATATACGTGTTTCTACGCCTGCTACTTTGAAACAACCCACGATTGCAAACAGACTCCCGAGAAATGGATTAATATCAACATATAACATGTACACATTGATTATCTACCGAAAAACATACCGTTTCTATTGAAGAAATTTCTGAAAATAATGAATGAAGATGCTTGGGATGTTCCAAAAGTTAGTATAGGCGCGTACGCGAGATTTCTTTTTCAGTGGAAAATTTTACATAAATGTAGCAAGCCATATGCTCTGCAACTGTCGAGGTTTAAATCTACCTACCAATGGCATTTATAAATCTCGCTATGTCATAGTTCACTTGCATGGTATGAAGTTCACTTGCACCGTATGAAGTTCACTTGCACCGTATGAAGTTCACTTGCACTGTATGAAGTTCACTTGCACTGTATGAAGTTCACTTGCATGGTATGAAGTTCACTTGCACCGTATGAAGTTCACTTGCACCGTATGAAGTTCACTTGCACTGTATGAATTTCACTTGCACCGTATGAAGTTCACTTGCACCGTATGAAGTTCACTTGCACCGTATGAAGTTCACTTGCTCGGTATGAAGTTCACATGCACCGTATGAAGTTCACTTGCGCGGTATGAACTTCACCTGCACATCGTATGAAGTTCACTTGCATCGTATGAAGTTCACTTGCACTGTATGAAGTTCACTTGCATGGTAAGAAGTTCACTTGCACACCGTATGAAGTTCACTTGCACTGTATGAAGTTCACTTGCACCGTATGAAGTTCACTTGCATCGTATGAAGTTCACTTGCACACCATATGAAGTTCACTTGCATGGTATGAAGTTCACTTGCACCGTATGAAGTTCACTTGCATCGTATGAAGTTCACTTGCACTGTATGAAGTTCACTTGCATCGTATGAAGTTCACTTGCACTGTATGAAGTTCACTTGCATCGTATGAAGTTCACTTGCATCGTATGAAGTTCACTTGCATGGTATGAAGTTCACTTGCATGGTATGAAGTTCACTTGCACCGTATGAAGTTCACTTGCATGGTATGAAGTTCACTTGCACCGTATGAAGTTCACTTGCATCGTATGAAGTTCACTTGCATGGTATGAAGTTCACTTGCGCATCGTATGAAGTTCACTTGCATCGTATGAAGTTCACTTGCACTGTATGAAGTTCACTTGCATCGTATGAAGTTCACTTGCACACCGTATGAAGTTCACTTGCTCAGTATGAAGTTCACTTGCATGGTATGAAGTTCACTTGCATCGTATGAAGTTCACTTGCTCGGTATGAAGTTCACTTGCACTGTATGAAGTTCACTTGCATAGTATGAAGTTCACTTGCTCGGTATGAAGTTCACTTGCATCGTATGAAGTTCACTTGCACGGTATGAAGTTCACTTGCATGGTATGAAGTTCACTTGGACACCGTATGAAGTTCACTTGCACCGTATGAAGTTCACGTGCATGGTAAGAAGTTCACTTGCATCGTATGAAGTTCACTTGCACTGTATGAAGTTCACTTGCACCGTATGAAGTTCACTTGCATGGTATGAAGTTCACTTGCACCGTATGAAGTTCACTTGCATCGTATGAAGTTCACTTGCATGGTATGAAGTTCACTTGCGCATCGTATGAAGTTCACTTGCATCGTATGAAGTTCACTTGCACTGTATGAAGTTCACTTGCATCGTATGAAGTTCACTTGCACACCGTATGAAGTTCACTTGCTCAGTATGAAGTTCACTTGCATGGTATGAAGTTCACTTGCATCGTATGAAGTTCACTTGCTCGGTATGAAGTTCACTTGCACTGTATGAAGTTCACTTGCATAGTATGAAGTTCACTTGCTCGGTATGAAGTTCACTTGCATCGTATGAAGTTCACTTGCACGGTATGAAGTTCACTTGCATGGTATGAAGTTCACTTGGACACCGTATGAAGTTCACTTGCACCGTATGAAGTTCACGTGCATGGTAAGAAGTTCACTTGCATCGTATGAAGTTCACTTGCACTGTATGAAGTTCACTTGCACCATATGAAGTTCACTTGCACCGTATGAAGTTCACTTGCATTGTATGAAGTTCACTTGCACCATATGAAGTTCACTTGCACCGTATGAAGTTCACTTGCGCGGTATGAAGTTCACTTGCATCGTATGAAGTTCACTTGCATCGTATGAAGTTCACTTGCATGGTATGAAGTTCACTTGCACATCGTATGAAGTTCACTTGCATCGTATGAAGTTCACTTGCACTGTATGAAGTTCACTTGCACCGTATGAAGTTCACTTGCACACCGTATGAAGTTCACTTGCTCGGTATGAAGTTCACTTGCATGGTATGAAGTTCACTTGCATCGTATGAAGTTCACTTGCTCGGTATGAAGTTCACTTGCACTGTATGAAGTTCACTTGCATCGTATGAAGTTCACTTGCTCGGTATGAAGTTCACTTGCATCGTATGAAGTTCACTTGCATGGTATGAAGTTCACTTGCATGGTATGAAGTTCACTTGCACACCGTATGAAGTTCACTTGCACCGTATGAAGTTCACTTGCATGATAAGAAGTTCACTTGCATCGTATGAAGTTCACTTGCACTGTATGAAGTTCACTTGCACCATATGAAGTTCACTTGCACCGTATGAAGTTCACTTGCATTGTATGAAGTTCACTTGCACCATATGAAGTTCACTTGCACCGTATGAAGTTCACTTGCGCGGTATGAAGTTCACTTGCATCGTATGAAGTTCACTTGTACCGTATGAAGTTCACTTGCTCGGTATGAAGTTCACTTGCATGGTATGAAGTTCACTTGCTCGGTATGAAGTTTACTTGCGCGGTATGAAGTTCACTTGCATCGTATGAAGTTCACTTGCACCGTATGAAGTTCACTTGCGCGGTATGAAGTTCACTTGCATGGTATGAAGTTCACTTGCACACCATATGAAGTTCACTTGCACCGTATGAAGTTCACTTGCACCGTATGAAGTTCACTTGCACCGTATGAAGTTCACTTGCACCGTATGAAGTTCACTTGCACATCGTATGAAGTTCACTTGCACCATATGAAGTTCACTTGCATGGTAAGAAGTTCACTTGCATCGTATGAAGTTCACTTGCACGGTATGAAGTTCACTTGCACCGTATGAAGTTCACTTGCACTGTATGAAGTTCACTTGCGCGGTATGAAGTTCACTTGCACACCGTATGAAGTTCACTTGCACTGTATGAAGTTCACTTGCATGGTATGAAGTTCACTTGCATGGTATGAAGTTCACTTGCATGGTATGAAGTTCACTTGCACCGTATGAAGTTCACTTGCACCGTATGAAGTTCACTTGCACCGTATGAAGTTCACTTGCACATCGTATGAAGTTCACTTGCACCGTATGAAGTTCACTTGCATGGTAAGAAGTTCACTTGCATCGTATGAAGTTCACTTGCACGGTATGAAGTTCACTTGCACCGTATGAAGTTCACTTGCACTGTATGAAGTTAACTTGCGTGGTATGAAGTTCACTTGCACACCGTATGAAGTTCACTTGCACTGTATGAAGTTCACTTGCACGGTATGAAGTTCACTTGCATGGTATGAAGTTCACTTGCATGGTATGAAGTTCACTTGCATGGTATGAAGTTCACTTGCATGGTATGAAGTTCACTTGCACCGTA
Source organism: Archivesica marissinica (assembly GCA_014843695.1). Lineage (NCBI taxonomy): Eukaryota > Metazoa > Mollusca > Bivalvia > Venerida > Vesicomyidae > Archivesica > Archivesica marissinica. Next base: position 71,217,149 of record CM026402.1, read on the forward strand.
TGAAGTTCACTTGCACCGTATGAAGTTCACTTGCACCGTATGAAGTTCACTTGCACATCGTATGAAGTTCACTTGCACCGTATGAAGTTCACTTGCATGGTAAGAAGTTCACTTGCATCGTATGAAGTTCACTTGCACGGTATGAAGTTCACTTGCACCGTATGAAGTTCACTTGCACTGTATGAAGTTAACTTGCGTGGTATGAAGTTCACTTGCACACCGTATGAAGTTCACTTGCACTGTATGAAGTTCACTTGCACGGTATGAAGTTCACTTGCATGGTATGAAGTTCACTTGCATGGTATGAAGTTCACTTGCATGGTATGAAGTTCACTTGCATCGTATGAAGTTCACTTGCACCGTATGAAGTTCACTTGCACCGTATGAAGTTCACTTGCACCGTATGAAGTTCACTTGCACATCGTATGAAGTTCACTTGCACCGTATGAAGTTCACTTGCATGGTAAGAAGTTCACTTGCATCGTATGAAGTTCACTTGCACGGTATGAAGTTCACTTGCACCGTATGAAGTTCACTTGCACTGTATGAAGTTAACTTGCGTGGTATGAAGTTCACTTGCACACCGTATGAAGTTCACTTGCACCGTATGAAGTTCACTTGCATCGTATGAAGTTCACTTGCACACCGTATGAAGTTCACTTGCATGGTATGAAGTTCACTTGCACCGTATGAAGTTCACTTGCATCGTATGAAGTTCACTTGCACTGTATGAAGTTCACTTGCATCGTATGAAGTTCACTTGCACTGTATGAAGTTCACTTGCATCATATGAAGTTCACTTGCATCGTATGAAGTTCACTTGCATGGTATGAAGTTCACTTGCATGGTATGAAGTTCACTTGCACCGTATGAAGTTCACTTGCATGGTATGAAGTTCACTTGCACCGTATGAAGTTCACTTGCATCGTATGAAGTTCACTTGCATGGTATGAAGTTCACTTGCGCATCGTATGAAGTTCACTTGCATCGTATGAAGTTCACTTGCACTGTATGAAGTTCACTTGCACCGTATGAAGTTCACTTGCACACCGTATGAAGTTCACTTGCTCAGTATGAAGTTCACTTGCATGGTATGAAGTTCACTTGCATCGTATGAAGTTCACTTGCTCGGTATGAAGTTCACTTGCACTGTATGAAGTTCACTTGCATAGTATGAAGTTCACTTGCTCGGTATGAAGTTCACTTGCATCGTATGAAGTTCACTTGCACGGTATGAAGTTCACTTGCATGGTATGAAGTTCACTTGGACACCGTATGAAGTTCACTTGCACCGTATGAAGTTCACGTGCATGGTAAGAAGTTCACTTGCATCGTATGAAGTTCACTTGCACTGTATGAAGTTCACTTGCACCATATGAAGTTCACTTGCACCGTATGAAGTTCACTTGCATTGTATGAAGTTCACTTGCACCATATGAAGTTCACTTGCACCGTATGAAGTTCACTTGCGCGGTATGAAGTTCACTTGCATCGTATGAAGTTCACTTGCATCGTATGAAGTTCACTTGCATGGTATGAAGTTCACTTGCACATCGTATGAAGTTCACTTGCATCGTATGAAGTTCACTTGCACTGTATGAAGTTCACTTGCACCGTATGAAGTTCACTTGCACACCGTATGAAGTTCACTTGCTCGGTATGAAGTTCACTTGCATGGTATGAAGTTCACTTGCATCGTATGAAGTTCACTTGCTCGGTATGAAGTTCACTTGCACTGTATGAAGTTCACTTGCATCGTATGAAGTTCACTTGCTCGGTATGAAGTTCACTTGCATCGTATGAAGTTCACTTGCATGGTATGAAGTTCACTTGCATGGTATGAAGTTCACTTGCACACCGTATGAAGTTCACTTGCACCGTATGAAGTTCACTTGCATGATAAGAAGTTCACTTGCATCGTATGAAGTTCACTTGCACTGTATGAAGTTCACTTGCACCATATGAAGTTCACTTGCACCGTATGAAGTTCACTTGCATTGTATGAAGTTCACTTGCACCATATGAAGTTCACTTGCACCGTATGAAGTTCACTTGCGCGGTATGAAGTTCACTTGCATCGTATGAAGTTCACTTGTACCATATGAAGTTCACTTGCTCGGTATGAAGTTCACTTGCATGGTATGAAGTTCACTTGCTCGGTATGAAGTTTACTTGCGCGGTATGAAGTTCACTTGCATCGTATGAAGTTCACTTGCACCGTATGAAGTTCACTTGCGCGGTATGAAGTTCACTTGCATGGTATGAAGTTCACTTGCACACCATATGAAGTTCACTTGCACCGTATGAAGTTCACTTGCACCGTATGAAGTTCACTTGCACCGTATGAAGTTCACTTGCACCGTATGAAGTTCACTTGCACATCGTATGAAGTTCACTTGCACCATATGAAGTTCACTTGCATGGTAAGAAGTTCACTTGCATCGTATGAAGTTCACTTGCACGGTATGAAGTTCACTTGCACCGTATGAAGTTCACTTGCACTGTATGAAGTTCACTTGCGCGGTATGAAGTTCACTTGCACACCGTATGAAGTTCACTTGCACTGTATGAAGTTCACTTGCATGGTATGAAGTTCACTTGCATGGTATGAAGTTCACTTGCATGGTATGAAGTTCACTTGCACCGTATGAAGTTCACTTGCACCGTATGAAGTTCACTTGCACCGTATGAAGTTCACTTGCACATCGTATGAAGTTCACTTGCACCGTATGAAGTTCACTTGCATGGTAAGAAGTTCACTTGCATCGTATGAAGTTCACTTGCACGGTATGAAGTTCACTTGCACCGTATGAAGTTCACTTGCACTGTATGAAGTTAACTTGCGTGGTATGAAGTTCACTTGCACACCGTATGAAGTTCACTTGCACTGTATGAAGTTCACTTGCACGGTATGAAGTTCACTTGCATGGTATGAAGTTCACTTGCATGGTATGAAGTTCACTTGCATGGTATGAAGTTCACTTGCATGGTATGAAGTTCACTTGCACCGTATGAAGTTCACTTGCACCGTATGAAGTTCACTTGCACCGTATGAAGTTCACTTGCACATCGTATGAAGTTCACTTGCACCGTATGAAGTTCACTTGCATGGTAAGAAGTTCACTTGCATCGTATGAAGTTCACTTGCACGGTATGAAGTTCACTTGCACCGTATGAAGTTCACTTGCACTGTATGAAGTTAACTTGCGTGGTATGAAGTTCACTTGCACACCGTATGAAGTTCACTTGCACTGTATGAAGTTCACTTGCACGGTATGAAGTTCACTTGCATGGTATGAAGTTCACTTGCATGGTATGAAGTTCACTTGCATGGTATGAAGTTCACTTGCATCGTATGAAGTTCACTTGCACCGTATGAAGTTCACTTGCACCGTATGAAGTTCACTTGCACCGTATGAAGTTCACTTGCACATCGTATGAAGTTCACTTGCACCGTATGAAGTTCACTTGCATGGTAAGAAGTTCACTTGCATCGTATGAAGTTCACTTGCACGGTATGAAGTTCACTTGCACCGTATGAAGTTCACTTGCACTGTATGAAGTTAACTTGCGTGGTATGAAGTTCACTTGCACACCGTATGAAGTTCACTTGCACTGTATGAAGTTCACTTGCACGGTATGAAGTTCACTTGCATGGTATGAAGTTCACTTGCATCGTATGAAGTTCACTTGCACCGTATGAAGTTCACTTGCTCGGTATGAAGTTCACTTGCACGGTATGAAGTTCACTTGCTCGGCATGAAGTTTTGATCACAGCTGTGAAAACAATACAGACATGGTTTGTTTATTTTGGGGTATTGTACACACGGCAATAAAACAGATGTCACGTCAGTTTATGAGGGGATTATCATCTGTTGATCAAAGTAAGTCAATCAGCGGTCCCTCGTATTGTCACCGAGCAGTAAACAGGATGCCAGTCGGCAACATTATCCTTCAGAATAAGTGGTCAAATGTATTTTGTATGAACTTAGATCGTTGTAAATTATTTCAAATTGTTCTTATATTTACTAGTTATTTTGAAATTAATGATGGCTACCAGTATTTCTTTTGACAATGACTCTGGCGACGAGTCTAATTTTTCTGGTTTTGGGGAGTCCGGTGTTGATGTGCCGTATGTATGGTTCATTTACGCATGGATGAATGTCGCGCACACTACCATCCCTTGTAATAAGATTATAAATCATTGGTACTGATACATATGAAATCACATGGTCATTAGCTGTGCTCATTGAAACAAATGCAATTACATGGTCATTAGCTGTGCTCATTGAAACAAATGCAATTACATGGTCATTAGCTGTGCTCATTGAAACAAATGCAATTACATGGTCATTAGCTGTGCTTATTGAAACAAATGCAATTACATGGTCATTAGCTGTGCGAATTGAAACCAATGCAATTACATGGTCATTAGCTGTGCTCATTGAAACCAATGCAATTACCTGGTCATTAGCTGTGCTCATTGAAACCAATGCAATTACATGGTCATTAGCTGTGCTCATTGAAACCAATGCAATTACATGGTCATTAGCTGTGCTCATTGAAACCAATGCAATTACATGGTCATTAGCTGTGCTCATTGAAACCAATGCAATTACATGGTCATTAGCTGTGCTCATTGAAACAAATGAAATTACATGGTCATTAGCTGTGCTCATTGAAACCAATGCAATTACATGGTCATTAGCTGTGCTCATTGAAACAAATGCAATTACATGGTCATTAGCTGTGCTCATTGAAACCAATGCAATTACATGGTCATTAGCTGTGCTCATTGAAACCAATGCAATTACATGGTCATTAGCTGTGCTCATTGAAACAAATGCAATTACATGGTCATTAGCTGTGCTCATTGAAACCAATGCAATTACATGGTCATTAGCTGTGCTCATTGAAACCAATGCAATTACATAGTCATTAGCTGTGCTCATTGAAACCAATGCAATTACATGGTCATTAGCTGTGCTCATTGAAACAAATGAAATTACATGGTCATTAGCTGTGCTCATTGAAACCAATGCAATTACATGGTCATTAGCTGTGCTCATTGAAACCAATGCAATTACATGGTCATTAGCTGTGCTCATTGAAACCAATGCAATTACATGGTCATTAGCTGTGCTCATTGAAACCAATGCAATTACATGGTCATTAGCTGTGCTCATTGAAACAAATGCAATTACATGGTCATTAGCTGTGCTCATTGAAACCAATGCAATTACATGGTCATTAGCTGTGCGAGCATTTGATTTCAACATGACCCTTCTGGGGCCCTGCACCCAGATTAGCCTTGACAAACCAATAATAATGTAGATTATACAAAATAAAATTATTTTTAGCTTATCTGCATTTTATTTTTCATGAAATTGGTACAAAACGGATCGAGTACGGTTCCACGACATTGTAAAACATGAATTGCTTATATAAAGCGGACATATTCATTTCAATATCTATGAATCTTTGAATTTAAACACATTTTTATGCATATGTAATATGTATAATTAGTATCATTTGCGGAATGAACAAAAAATTCGAGTTATTATGGCGAATGAACAATTTTTGATCAGCTGTTCCCAAACTGGGACGAATTTGAAAATGTTCATTCATAATATAACATAACGACGTGAACACTCGGAATTACTATGAAAAGAAGTGATTTTCCGGAGTTACGGCGTATATTTTTAGACAGACTATGCCCTCTCCGATCGTATTTGACAGGCAGATTAGGATAATTACACTGTTGAGAAAACGCTTGACCGCACATCGTCTCAGTTCAAACAAGCGTCTTTAGTGATTTTCATGCGTCAAAAACCCGGGAGCTCGGGTCAAATGAACTCCCTGTGAGATTGCAATTTAGAGTGGAATAAATAAACATATTCTTACTTAATAGTGTCTGTTTCCCAAATATTACGACAATGAGAATACATACGGTTTGTGGTGTGTTTATGACAACGTTTGCAATGTGTTCAATGATTCTCAGATTAATTAAATGGAACTCATTGCATTAAATTTTTAAGTGTGCAATAATTATAGCATTATACTAAAATGCCTTGACATGTAGCATTATCGTAGTTGAAAAGTACGGTCTAGGTGATCTCAGGTCCGAGCTAGTCAGTTTCCAGAGTTACCGGTCCGACTGGTCTAGTGATAAAAACAATTAATGTAGAACCCTGTAAATGGTCTTATATAGCTATATTGGTATGGAGCATAGAGTTAATAGCAATATTCCCAAACTAATTCATATAATATGGTATTAAATCACCACTGTTGTATGATCTTATATATATTCATTTTACTTGTATGACTGACCAATATTTTGAATAAATATTATATAAGACTTCATTTGTTCAAACATGACCATGTGACTACAGTTACACGAGCATATTCAGTGCCTAAACACGCATTCTTATAAACACAAGTAAACAAGCACATGCTTAAAAATAAATTGCATAAAAATAGTTAGAATCCCCAGTGGGATTCGAACCAACAGCTGTGACAGGCAACGACCATAACCACTCGGCCACCAAGGCCACTTTTAAACTTTTATTCTTATGTTATATTTTCACAGTTACATTGAAAGCATTTTTCACATAGTCTTCGGTGTTATCTTTTCATAGTGACTGTGGTATTATCTTTTCATAATGTCTGTGGTATTATCTTTTCATAGTGACTGTGGTATTATCTTTTCATAGTGATTTTGGTATTATCTTTTCATAGTGACTGTGGTATTATCTATTCATAGTGACTGTGGTATTATCTTTTCATAGTTACTGGTATTATCTTTTTATAGTGACTGTGGTATTATCTTTTCATAGTTACTGGTATTATCTTTTCATAGTTACTGGTATTATCTTTTCATAATGACTGTGGTATTATCTTTTCATAGTGTCTGTGGTATTATCTTTTCATAGTGTCTGTGGTATTATCTTTTCATAGTGATTTTGGTATTATCTTTTCATAATGACTGTGGTATTATCTTTTCATAGTTACTGGTATTATCTTTTCATAGTTACTGGTATTATCTTTTCATAGTGACTGTGGTATTATCTTTTCATAGTGTCTGTGGTATTATCTTTTCATAGTGATTTTGGTATTATCTTTTCATAATGACTGTGGTATTATCTTTTCATAGTGATTTTGGTATTATCTTTTCATAATGTCTGTGGTATTATCTGTTCATAGTGACTGTGGTATTATCTTTTCATAGTGATTTTGGTATTATCTTTTCATAATGTCTGTGGTATTATCTTTTCATAGTGACTGTGGTATTATCTTTTCATAGTGATTTTGGTATTATCTTTTCATAATGACTGTGGTATTATCTTTTCATAGTGATTTTGGTATTATCTTTTCATAATGTCTGTGGTATTATCTGTTCATAGTGACTGTGGTATTATCTTTTCATAGTGATTTTGGTATTATCTTTTCATAATGTCTGTGGTATTATCTTTTCATAGTGACTGTGGTATTATCTTTTCATAATGACTGTGGTATTATCTTTTCATAATGACTGTGGTATTATCTTTTCATAGTTACTGGTATTATCTTTTCATAGTGACTGTGGTATTATCTTTTCATAGTGACTGTGGTATTATCTTTTCATAATGACTGTGGTATTATCTTTTCATAGTGACTGTGGTATTATCTTTTCATAGTGATTTTGGTATTATCTTTTCATAATGTCTGTGGTATTATCTTTTCATAGTGACTGTGGTATTATCTTTTCATAATGACTGTGGTATTATCTTTTCATAATGTCTGTGGTATTATCTGTTCATAGTGACTGTGGTATTATCTTTAAATAGTGACTGTGGTATTATCTTTTCATAGTGACTGTGGTATTATCTGTTCATAGTGATTTTGGTATTATCTTTTCATAATGTCTGTGGTATTATCTTTTCATAGTGTCTGTGGTATTATCTTTTCATAATGTCTGTGGTATTATCTTTTCATAATGTCTGTGGTATTATCTTTTCATAGTGACTGTGGTATTATCTTTTCATAGTTACTGGTATTATCTTTTCATAGTGACTGTGGTATTATCTTTTCATAGTTACTGGTATTATCTTTTCATAGTTACTGGTATTATCTTTTCATAGTGACTGTGGTATTATCTTTTCATAGTGACTGTGGTATTATCTTTTCATAGTATCTGTGGTATTATCTTTTCATAGTGACTGTGGTATTATCTGTTCATAGTGACTGTGGTATTATCTTTAAATAGTGACTGTGGTATTATCTTTTCATAGTGACTGTGGTATTATCTGTTCATAGTGATTTTGGTATTATCTTTAAATAGTGACTGGTATTATCTTTTCATGTCTGTTAACAGTCACTGTCACGCTTATAACTTACCAAGTTAAAATGGCTATTGTTTGTGTCCGATCCATGTAAACTTGTTGACAAGGATACATCTGTATTGTCTGTATGTTCATTCAGGCTGGGTAAACTTGTTGTCAAGGATACATCTATATTGTCTGTATGTTCATTCAGGCTGGGTAAACTTGTTGTCAAGGATACATCTATATTGGCTGTATGTTCACAGTTAGGCTGGGTAAACTTGTTGTCAAGGATACATCTATATTGTCTGTATGTTCAGTTAGGCTGGGTAAACTTGTTCACAAGGATACATCTATATTGTCTGTATGTTCATTCAGGCTGGGTAAACTTGTTGACAAGGATACATCTATATTGTCTGTATGTTCATTCAGGCTGGGTAAACTTGTTGACAAGGATACATCTATATTGGCTGTATGTTCATTCAGGCTGGGTAAACTTGTTGACAAGGATACATCTATATTGTCTGTATGTTCATTCAGGCTGGGTAAACTTGTTGACACGGATACATCTATATTGTCTGTATGTTCATTCAGGCTGGGTAAACTTGTTGACAAGGAGAAGGTAACCAATGTAGGCATCCCAAAGTACATGAAGAAGAAAAAGAACCACAAACTACCAGAGACTAAGGATACCCCGGAACAAGTGGATGAGGTAAACTTGATTTCTCCAGTGAAGTGAGTTGATACAACAGATGACTGTATTTCGTGTATATAAATATATTTCTAATAATAGTGTTCAGTACCGTATGTATCAGTAAAGGATACGGAAGTCTTAATATGCTTCAGATATTTTCAGAACCCACCAAATCTGCATGCAGGTCAAAGTGTATTTTTCATCCGATATTATTTTCAACAAACACTCGTAGATGAAATTGCCGAAGAATGTAATTGCATCGATTAATTATACTGTACTCGCACAATTCTGGAAATACCATTCATAATACTTGTATTTATAAGAATAGGGCATTCAAATTATACATTTCAGGCAAAAGATAACGCGGATAGAATGGAAACACACAGCGAGGTAAGAGGTTAATATTAACTTGGAAAGATAACGCGGGCAGAATGGAAACACACAGCGAGGTAAGAGGTTAATATTAGCTTGGCAAGATAACGAGATAGAATGGAAACACACAGCGAGGTAAGGGGATAATATTAACTTGGAAAGATAACATGGATAGAATGGAAACACACAGCGAGGTAAGAGGATAATATTAACTTGGAAAGATAACGCGATAGAATGGAAACACACAGCGAGGTAAGGGGATAATATTAACTTGGAAAGATAACATGGATAGAATGGAAACACACAGCGAGGTAAGAGGATAATATTAACTTGGAAAGATAACGAGATAGAATGGAAACACACAGCGAGGTAAGAGGATAATATTAACTTGGAAAGATAACGCGGATAGAATGGAAACACACAGCGAGATAAGGGGATAATATTAACTTGGAAAGATAACGAGATAGAATGGAAACACACAGCGAGTTAAGGGGATAATATTAACTTGGAAAGATAACGCAGATAGAATGGAAACACACAGCGAGGTAAGAGGTTTAATATTAACTTGGAAAGATAACGAGATAGAATGGAAACACACAGCGAGGTAAGGGGATTAATATTAACTTGGAAAGATAACGCGGGCAGAATGGAAACACACAGCGAGATAAGGGGATAATATTAACTTGGAAGGATAACGCAGATAGAATGGAAACACACAGCGAGGTAAGAGGATAATATTAACTTGGAAGGATAACGCAGATAGAATGGAAACACACAGCGAGGTAAGGGGATTAATATTAACTTGGAAAGATAACGCGGGCAGAATGGAAACACACAGCGAGATAAGGGGATAATATTAACTTGGAAGGATAACGCAGATAGAATGGAAACACACAGCGAGGTAAGGGGATTAATATTAACTTGGAAGGATAACGCAGATAGAATGGAAACACACAGCGAGGTAAGGGGATAATATTAACTTGGAAGGATAACGCAGATAGAATGGAAACACACAGCGAGGTAAGGGGATTAATATTAACTTGGAAGGATAACGCAGATAGAATGGAAACACACAGCGAGGTAAGGGGATTAATATTAACTTGGAAGGATAACGCAGATAGAATGGAAACACACAGCGAGGTAAGGGGATTAATATTAACTTGGAAGGATAACGCAGATAGAATGGAAACACACAGCGAGGTAAGGGGATAATATTAACTTGGAAGGATAACGCAGATAGAATGGAAACACACAGCGAGGTAAGGGGATTAATATTAACTTGGAAGGATAACGCAGATAGAATGGAAACACACAGCGAGGTAAGGGGATAATATTAACTTGGAAGGATAACACAGATAGAATGGAAACACACAGCGAGGTAAGAGGATTAGTATTAACTTGGAAGGATAACACAGATAGAATGGAAACACACAGCGAGGTAAGGGGATTAATATTAACTTGGAAGGATAACACAGATAGAATGGAAACACACAGCGAGGTAAGGGGATTAATATTAACTGACACACACCGGTGTGTATGATATTCCTCAATGCATTGAATTTGCTTGTTTTCTCTAGTTTGTGCTTATGGTTGTATCACAGTTTGAAATATGATCAATGTGAACACTTTAGGACCTCATCTGTTGACGCCATATAGAGGAGTATGTTAGCATTATTTTCTATTTAAATAAATGACCTACACGCCAAAAATACAGATTGCTTAAAATAAATCATAAAAACAAACAGTTGGTGTTGGGTAATGTTTGTAGCTGGTGTTGGGTAATGTTTGTAGCTGGTGTTGGGCAATGTTTGTAGCTGGTGTTGGTAATGTTTGTAGCTGGTGTTGGTAATGTTTGTAGCTGGTGTTGGTAATGTTTGTAGCTGGTGTTGGCAATGTTTGTAGCTGGTGTTGGTAATGTTTGTAGCTGGTGTTGGTAATGTTTGTATTTGGTGTTGGTAATGTTTGTAGCTGGTGTTGGCAATGTTTGTAGCTGGTGTTGGCAATGTTTGTAGCTGGTGTTGGGTAATGTTTGTAGCTGGTGTTGGGTAATGTTTGTAGCTGGTGTTGGGTAATGTTTGTAGCTGGTGTTGGGCAATGTTTGTAGCTGGTGTTGGCAATGTTTGTAGCTGGTGTTGGCAATGTTTGTAGCTGGTGTTGGGTAATGTTTGTAGCTGGTGTTGGGTAATGTGTGTAGCTGGTGTTGGTAATGTTTGTAGCTGGTGTTGGGTAATATTTGTAGCTGGTGTTGGGCAATGTTTGTAGCTGGTGTTGGCAATGTTTGTAGCTGGTGTTGGGTAATGTTTGTAGCTGGTGTTGGGTAATGTTTGTAGCTGGTGTTGGTAATGTTTGTAGCTGGTGTTGGTAATGTTTGTAGCTGGTGTTGACAATGTTTGTAGCTGGTGTTGGGTAATGTTTGTATTTGGTGTTGGGTAATGTTTGTATTTGGTGTTGGGTAATGTTTGTAGCTGGTGTTGGGTAATGTTTGTAGCTGGTGTTGGGTAATGTTTGTAGCTGGTGTTGGGTAATGTTTGTAGCTGGTGTTGGGTAATGTTTGTAGCTGGTGTTGGGTAATGTTTGTAGCTGGTGTTGGGTAATGTTTGTAGCTGGTGTTGGGTAATGTTTGTAGCTGGTGTTGGGTAATGTTTGTAGCTGGTGTTGGGTAATGTTTGTAGCTGGTGTTGGGTAATGTTTGTAGCTGGTGTTGGGTAATGTTTGTATTTGGTGTTGGGTAATGTTTGTAGTTGATGTTGGGTAATGTTTGTAGCTGGTGTTGGTAATGTGTGTAGCTGGTGTTGGTAATGTTTGTAGCTGGTGTTGGTAATGTTTGTAGCTGGTGTTGGTAATGTTTGTAGCTGATGTTGGTAATGTTTGTAGCTGGTGTTGGTAATGTTTGTAGCTGGTGTTGGTAATGTTTGTAGCTGGTGTTGGGTAATGTTTGTAGCTGGTGTTGGGTAATGTTTGTATTTGGTGTTGGTAATGTTTGTAGCTGGTGTTGGGCAATGTTTGTATTTGGTGTTGGTAATGTTTGTAGCTGGTGTTGGTAATGTTTGTAGCTGGTGTTGGGCAATGTTTGTATTTGGTGTTGGGTAATGTTTGTATTTGGTGTTGGTAATGTTTGTAGCTGGTGTTGGGCAATGTTTGTATTTGGTGTTGGCAATGTTTGTAGCTGGTGTTGGGTAATGTTTGTATTTGGTGTTGGGTAATGTTTGTATTTGGTGTTGGTAATGTTTGTATTTGGTGTTGGTAATGTTTGTATTTGGTGTTGGTAATGTTTGTATTTGGTGTTGGTAATGTTTGTATTTGGTGTTGGTAATGTTTGTATTTGGTGTTGGTAATGTTTGTATTTGGTGTTGGTAATGTTTGTATTTGGTGTTGGTAATGTTTGTAGCTGGTGTTGGGTAATGTTTGTAGCTGGTGTTGGTAATGTTTGTAGCTGGTGTTGGGTAATGTTTGTATTTGGTGTTGGTAATGTTTGTAGCTGGTGTTGGGTAATGTTTGTAGCTGGTGTTGGTAATGTTTGTAGCTGGTGTTGGGTAATGTTTGTAGCTGGTGTTGGTAATGTTTGTAGCTGGTGTTGGTAATGTTTGTAGCTGGTGTTGGTAATGTTTGTATTTGGTGTTGGTAATGTTTGTAGCTGGTGTTGGGTAATGTTTGTATTTGGTGTTGGTAATGTTTGTAGCTGGTGTTGGCAATGTTTGTAGCTGGTGTTCGTAATTTATACATGTGCTTTCCAGGTTGAAACACTAACAGAGAAAACAGAGGGCTTGAACATTAACAACAAACATGGAAAATTATCCAAAAAGAAAAGAAAGAAACACGAGAAAATAACTGTAGAGGTATAAAGTAAACGATGAAATAATTGTGCTGTAAATGTATGGCAGCTTTGTTAAAGCAAAACAATGGAGTAGGCATAATGTTTGATTTGAACATCTGCACATGTGTGTAGAGAACCAGTCTGCCAAGGAAGAACTTTATACAATCTTTATTGACTTAATTGTCATACATTTATTTATCGTGGACACTTCCAGAAGTGTATTAGTCATTTTATTTCTTGGCGGATAGTGCAAGATACAGAAGACGCTTCAATTCCATCTCTGGTTCTTTTACATGCCCGCTGTATAGCACCGATACCTGAGACCTCGGTTTATTGTTCCATCTCTGGTTCTTTTACATGCCCGCTGTATAGCACCGATACCTGAGACCTTGATTTATTGTTCCATCTCTGGTTCTTTTACATGCCCGCTGTATAGCACCGATACCTGAGACCTCGGTTTATTGTTCCATCTCTGGTTCTTTTACATGCCCGCTGTATAGCACCGATACCTGAGACCTCGGTTTATTGTTCCATCTCTGGTTCTTTTACATGCCCGCTGTATAGCACCGATACCTGAGACCTCGGTTTATTGTTCCATCTCTGGTTCATTTACATGCCCGCTGTATAGCACCGATACCTGAGACCTCGGTTTATTGTTCCATCTCTGGTTCTTTTACATGCCCGCTGTATAGCACCGATACCTGAGACCTTGGTTTATTGTTCCATCTCTGGTTCTTTTACATGCCCGCTGTATAGCACCGATACCTGAGACCTCGGTTTATTGTTCCATCTCTGGTTCTTTTACATGCCCGCTATATAGCACCGATACCTGAGACCTCTGGTTTATCGTCGCGTCTGAATATTAATATTATTGTCAAGAACCTTCGATCACTGGATTTACAGTCCAAAATGTTGACCACTGACCCGCCCATTTTGCAACATGTGGACCAATGACCCACCCATCTTACAATCTTTATAGGCTTGTTAAATGTTATTCTACTGTGTGTTATTGTATGCTGTGTGTTATTGTACTGTGTGTTATTGTACGCTGTGTGTTATTGTACTATGTGTTATTGTACGCTGTGTGTTATTGTACGCTGTGTGTTATTGTACACTGTGTTATTGTACTCTGTGTTATTGTACGCTGTGTGTTATTGTACTTTGTGTTATTGTACACTGTGTGTTATTGTACTGTGTGTGTTATTGTACGCTGTGTGTTATTGTACTGTGTGTTATTGTACGCTGTGTGTTATTGTACGCTGTGTGTTATTGTACTGTGTGTTATTGTACTGTGTGTGTTATTGTACTCTGTGTGTTATTGTACTGTGTGTGTTATTGTACTGTGTGTTATTGTACTGTGTGTGTTATTGTACGCTGTGTGTTATTGTACTGTGTGTGTTATTGTATGCTGTGTGTTATTGTACGCTGTGTGTTATTGTACTGTGTGTTATTGTACTGTGTGTGTTATTGTACGCTGTGTGTTATTGTACGCTGTGTGTTATTGTATGCTGTGTGTTATTGTACTGTGTGTTATTGTATGCTGTGTGTTATTGTACGCTGTGTGTTATTGTACTGTGTGTTATTGTACTGTGTGTGTTATTGTATGCTGTGTGTTATTGTACTGTGTGTTATTGTACTATGTGTTATTGTACGCTGTGTGTTATTGTACGCTGTGTGTTATTGTACTCTGTGTGTTATTGTACTCTGTGTGTTATTGTACTGTGTGTTATTGTACTGTGTGTGTTATTGTATGCTGTGTGTTATTGTACGCTGTGTGTTATTGTACTGTGTGTTATTGTACTGTGTGTTATTGTACTGTGTGTGTTATTGTATGCTGTGTGTTATTGTACGCTGTTTGTTATTGTACTGTGTGTTATTGTACTGTGTGTGTTATTGTATGCTGTGTGTTATTGTACGCTGTTTGTTATTGTACTGTGTGTTATTGTACTATGTGTGTTATTGTACGCTGTTTGTTATTGTACTGTGTGTTATTGTACTGTGTGTTATTGTATGCTGTGTGTTATTGTACACTGTGTGTTATTGTACACTGTGTGTTATTGTACACTGTGTGTTATTGTACTGTGTGTGTTATTGTACTGTGTGTGTTATTGTATGCTGTGTGTTATTGTACGCTGTTTGTTATTGTACTGTGTGTTATTGTACGCTGTGTGTTATTGTACTGTGTATTATTGTACTGTGTGTGTTATTGTATGCTGTGTGTTATTGTACGCTGTGTGTTATTGTACTGTGTGTTATTGTATGCTGTGTGTTATTGTATGCTGTGTGTTATTGTACTGTGTGTTATTGTATGCTGTGTGTTATTGTACGCTGTGTGTTATTGTACTGTGTGTTATTGTACTGTGTGTTATTGTACGCTGTGTGTTATTGTACTGTGTGTGTTATTGTAATGTGTGTGTTATTGTACTGTGTGTTATTGTACTATGTGTGTTATTGTACTGTGTGTTATTGTACTATGTGTGTTATTGTACTATGTGTGTTATTGTACTATGTGTGTTATTTTTTCTGTGTTATTGTACTGTGTGTTATTGTACTGTGTGTGTTATTGTACTATGTGTGTTATTGTACTATGTGTGTTATTGTACTGTGTGTTATTGTAATATGTGTGTTATTGTACTGTATGTGTGTGTTATTGTACTGTGTGTTATTGTACTATGTGTGTTATTGTACTATGTGTGTTATTGTACTGTGTGTTATTGTACTGTGTGTTATTGTACTGTGTGTGTTATTGTACTGTGTGTGTTATTGTACTCTGTGTGTTATTTTTTTCTGTGTTATTGTACTGTGTGTTATTGTACTCTGTGTGTTATTGTACTGTGTGTGTTATTGTACTGTGTGTGTTATTGTACTGTGTGTGTTATTGTACTCTGTGTGTTATTGTACTGTGTGTGTTATTGTACTATGTGTTATTGTACGCTGTGTGTTATTGTACGCTGTGTGTTATTGTACGCTGTGTGTTATTGTACTGTGTGTTATTGTACTGTGTGTGTTATTGTATGCTGTGTGTTATTGTACGCTGTGTGTTATTGTACTGTGTGTTATTGTACTATGTGTGTTATTGTACTATGTGTGTTATTGTACGCTGTGTGTTATTGTACTGTGTGTTATTGTACGCTGTGTGTTATTGTACTGTGTGTGTTATTGTAATGTGTGTGTTATTGTACTATGTGTGTTATTGTACTGTGTGTTATTGTACTATGTGTGTTATTGTACTATGTGTGTTATTGTACTCTGTGTGTTATTTTTTTCTGTGTTATTGTACTGTGTGTTATTGTACTGTGTGTGTCATTGTACTATGTGTGTTATTGTACTGTGTGTGTTATTGTACTGTGTGTTATTGTAATATGTGTGTTATTGTACTATGTGTGTTATTGTACTGTATGTGTGTGTTATTGTACTGTGTGTTATTGTACTATGTGTGTTATTGCACTGTGTGTGTTATTGTACTGTGTGAGTTATTGCACTCTGTGTGTTATTGTACTGTGTGAGTTATTGCACTGTGTGTGTTATTGTACTGTGTGAGTTATTGCACTGTGTGAGTTATTGTACTGTGTGAGTTATTGCACTCTGTGTGTTATTGTACTGTGTGAGTTATTGCACTGTGTGAGTTATTGTACTGTGTGAGTTATTGCACTCTGTGTGTTATTGTACTGTGTGAGTTATTGCACTCTGTGTGTTATTGTATTTGAGCAGCAGGAGCAGAGCAGTGACATGATGAATACTGAAACAAACTCCGACGCAGAGAGCAAACTTCACGATGAAAAACATAAGAAAAAGAATAGAAAGAGAGCGGTGTCCAAGAGAGACAAGGTCTGTTCTATATGATGACAATAACTGTCCAAGAGAGACAAGGTCTGTCCTATATGATGACAATAACTGTCCAAGAGAGACAAGGTCGTTCTATATGATGAATAACTGTCCAAGGGAGACAAGGTCTGTTCTATATCATGACAATAACTGTCCAAGAGAGACAAGGTCTGTCCTATATGATGACAATAACTGTCCAAGAGAGACAATGTCTGTTCTATATGATAAATAACTGTCCAAGAGAGACAAGGTCTGTTCTATATGATGAATAACTGTCCAAGAGAGACAAGGTCTGTTCTATATGATGAATAACTGTCCAAGAGAGACAAGGTCTGTCCTATATCATGACAATAACTGTCCAAGAGAGACAAGGTCTGTTCTATATGATGACAATAACTGTCCAAGAGAGACAAGGTCTGTTCTATATGATGAATAACTGTCCAAGGGAGACAAGGTCTGTCCTATATGATGACAATAACTATCCAAGGAAGACAAGGTCTGTTCTATATGATAACAATAACTGTCCAAGAGAGACAAGGTCTGTCCTATATGATGAATAACTGTCCAAGGGAGACAAGGTCTGTCCTATATGATGACAATAACTGTCCAAGGGAGACAAGGTCTGTTCTATATCATGACAATAACTGTCCAAGAGAGACAAGGTCTGTCCTATATGATGAATAACTGTCCAAGAGAGACAAGGTCTGTCCTATATGATGAATAACTGTCCAAGAGAGACAATGTCTGTTCTATATGATGACAATAACTGTCCAAGAGAGACAAGGTCTGTCCTATATCATGACAATAACTGTCCAAGAGAGACAAGGTCTGTTCTATATGATGACAATAACTGTCCAAGAGAGACAAGGTCTGTCCTATATCATGACAATAACTGTCCAAGGGAGACAAGGTCTGTTCTATATGATGAATAACTGTCCAAGAGAGACAATGTCTGTTCTATATCATGACAATAACTGTCCAAGAGAGACAAGGTCTGTCCTATATGATGAATAACTGTCCAAGAGAGACAAGGTCTGTCCTATATGATGACAATAACTGTCCAAGAGAGACAAGGTCTGTTCTATATCATGACAATAACTGTCCAAGAGAGACAAGGTCTGTTCTATATCATGACAATAACTGTCCAAGAGAGACAAGGTCTGTTCTATATCATGACAATAACTGTCCAAGAGAGACAAGGTCTGTTCTATATCATGACAATAACTGTCCAAGAGAGACAAGGTCTGTCCTATATGATGAATAACTGTCCAAGAGAGACAAGGTCTGTCCTATATGATGAATAACTGTCCAAGAGAGACAAGGTCTGTCCTATATGATGAATAACTGTCCAAGAGAGACAAGGTCTGTCCTATATCATGAATAACTGTCCAAGAGAGACAAGGTCTGTTCTATATCATGACAATAACTGTCCAAGAGAGACAAGGTCTGTTCTATATGATGACAATAACTGTCCAAGAGAGACAAGGTCTGTCCTATATGATGACAATAACTGTCCAAGAGAGACAAGGTCTGTCCTATATGATGACAATAACTGTCCAAGAGAGACAATGTCTGTTCTATATGATGACAATAACTGTCCAAGAGAGACAAGGTCTGTTCTATATGATGACAATAACTGTCCAAGAGAGACAAGGTCTGTCCTATATCATGACAATAACTG
The DNA here is from genome assembly GCA_014843695.1 of Archivesica marissinica. Taxonomy (NCBI): domain Eukaryota; kingdom Metazoa; phylum Mollusca; class Bivalvia; order Venerida; family Vesicomyidae; genus Archivesica; species Archivesica marissinica. Next base: position 71,235,835 of record CM026402.1, read on the forward strand.
TCCAAGAGAGACAAGGTCTGTCCTATATGATGAATAACTGTCCAAGAGAGACAAGGTCTGTTCTATATGATGAATAACTGTCCAAGAGAGACAAGGTCTGTTCTATATGATGAATAACTGTCCAAGAGAGACAAGGTCTGTCCTATATGATGAATAACTGTCCAAGAGAGACAAGGTCTGTTCTATATGATGAATAACTGTCCAAGAGAGACAAGGTCTGTCCTATATGATGACAATAACTGTCCAAGAGAGACAAGGTCTGTTCTATATGATGAATAACTGTCCAAGGGAGACAAGGTCTGTCCTATATGATGAATAACTGTCCAAGAGAGACAAGGTCTGTTCTATATGATGAATAACTGTCCAAGAGAGACAAGGTCTGTTCTATATGATGACAATAACTGTCCAAGAGAGACAAGGTCTGTCCTATATGATGACAATAACTGTCCAAGAGAGACAAGGTCTGTTCTATATGATGAATAACTGTCCAAGAGAGACAAGGTCTGTTCTATATGATGACAATAACTGTCCAAGAGAGACAAGGTCTGTCCTATATGATGACAATAACTGTCCAAGAGAGACAAGGTCTGTTCTATATGATGACAATAACTGTCCAAGAGAGACAAGGTCTGTTCTATATGATGACAATAACTATCCAAGAGAGACAAGGTCTGTTCTATATGATGACAATAACTGTCCAAGAGAGACAAGGTCTGTCCTATATGATGACAATAACTGTCCAAGAGAGACAAGGTCTGTCCTATATCATGACAATAACTGTCCAAGAGAGACAAGGTCTGTTCTATATGATGACAATAACTGTCCAAGAGAGACAAGGTCTGTCCTATATGATGAATAACTGTCCAAGAGAGACAAGGTCTGTCCTATATGATGACAATAACTGTCCAAGAGAGACAAGGTCTGTTCTATATGATGACAATAACTGTCCAAGAGAGACAAGGTCTGTTCTATATGATGACAATAACTGTCCAAGAGAGACAAGGTCTGTCCTATATGATGACAATAACTGTCCAAGAGAGACAAGGTCTGTCCTATATGATGAAATAACTGTCCAAGAGAGACAAGGTCTGTCCTATATGATGACAATAACTGTCCAAGAGAGACAAGGTCTGTTCTATATGATGACAATAACTGTCCAAGAGAGACAAGGTCTGTCCTATATGATGAATAACTGTCCAAGAGAGACAAGGTCTGTTCTATATCATGACAATAACTGTCCAAGAGAGACAAGGTCTGTTCTATATGATGACAATAACTGTCCAAGAGAGACAAGGTCTGTTCTATATGATGACAATAACTGTCCAAGAGAGACAAGGTCTGTCCTATATGATGACAATAACTGTCCAAGAGAGACAAGGTCTGTCCTATATGATGACAATAACTGTCCAAGAGAGACAATGTCTGTTCTATATGATGACAATAACTATCCAAGAGAGACAAGGTCTGTTCTATATGATGACAATAACTGTCCAAGAGAGACAAGGTCTGTCCTATATCATGACAATAACTGTCCAAGAGAGACAAGGTCTGTTCTATATCATGACAATAACTGTCCAAGAGAGACAAGGTCTGTCCTATATGAATAACTGTCCAAGAGAGACAAGGTCTGTCCTATATGATGAATAACTGTCCAAGAGAGACAATGTCTGTTCTATATGATGACAATAACTGTCCAAGAGAGACAAGGTCTGTTCTATATGATGAATAACTGTCCAAGAGAGACAAGGTCTGTTCTATATCATGACAATAACTGTCCAAGAGAGACAAGGTGTTCTATATGATGAATAACTGTCCAAGAGAGACAAGTCTGTCCTATATGATGAAATAACTGTCCAAGAGAGACAAGGTCTGTTCTATATGATGAATAACTGTCCAAGAGAGACAAGGTCTGTTCTATATGATGACAATAACTGTCCAAGAGAGACAAGGTCTGTTCTATATGATGAATAACTGTCCAAGAGAGACAAGGTCTGTTCTATATGATGAATAACTGTCCAAGAGAGACAAGGTCTGTTCTATATGATGACAATAACTGTCCAAGAGAGACAAGGTCTGTCCTATATGATGAATAACTGTCCAAGAGAGACAAGGTCTGTTCTATATGATGAATAACTGTCCAAGAGAGACAAGGTCTGTTCTATATGATGACAATAACTGTCCAAGAGAGACAAGGTCTGTTCTATATGATGAATAACTGTCCAAGAGAGACAAGGTCTGTTCTATATGATGACAATAACTGTCCAAGAGAGACAAGGTCTGTTCTATATCATGACAATAACTGTCCAAGAGAGACAAGGTCTGTTCTATATCATGACAATAACTGTCCAAGAGAGACAAGGTCTGTTCTATATGATGACAATAACTGTCCAAGAGAGACAAGGTCTGTCCTATATGATGACAATAACTGTCCAAGAGAGACAAGGTCTGTTCTATATGATGACAATAACTGTCCAAGAGAGACAAGGTCTGTTCTATATGATGAATAACTGTCCAAGAGAGACAAGGTCTGTCCTATATGATGACAATAACTGTCCAAGAGAGACAAGGTCTGTTCTATATGATGAATAACTGTCCAAGGGAGACAAGGTCTGTCCTATATGATGACAATAACTGTCCAAGAGAGACAAGGTCTGTCCTATATGATGAATAACTGTCCAAGAGAGACAAGGTCTGTCCTATATGATGAATAACTGTCCAAGAGAGACAAGGTCTGTCCTATATGATGACAATAACTGTCCAAGAGAGACAAGGTCTGTTCTATATCATGACAATAACTGTCCAAGAGAGACAAGGTCTGTTCTATATGATGAATAACTGTCCAAGAGAGACAAGGTCTGTCCTATATGATGAATAACTGTCCAAGAGAGACAATGTCTGTTCTATATGATGAATAACTGTCCAAGAGAGACAAGGTCTGTCCTATATGATGAATAACTGTCCAAGAGAGACAAGGTCTGTCCTATATGATGACAATAACTGTCCAAGAGAGACAAGGTCTGTTCTATATCATGACAATAACTGTCCAAGAGAGACAAGGTCTGTTCTATATGATGAATAACTGTCCAAGAGAGACAAGGTCTGTCCTATATGATGACAATAACTGTCCAAGAGAGACAATGTCTGTTCTATATGATGAATAACTGTCCAAGAGAGACAAGGTCTGTTCTATATCATGACAATAACTGTCCAAGAGAGACAAGGTCTGTTCTATATCATGACAATAACTGTCCAAGAGAGACAAGGTCTGTTCTATATGATGACAATAACTGTCCAAGAGAGACAAGGTCTGTTCTATATGATGACAATAACTGTCCAAGAGAGACAAGGTCTGTCCTATATGGACAATAACTGTCCAAGAGAGACAAGGTCTGTTCTATATGATGACAATAACTGTCCAAGAGAGACAAGGTCTGTCCTATATGATGAATAACTGTCCAAGAGAGACAAGGTCTGTTCTATATGATGAATAACTGTCCAAGAGAGACAAGGTCTGTTCTATATGATGACAATAACTGTCCAAGAGAGACAAGGTCTGTTCTATATGATGAATAACTGTCCAAGAGAGACAAGGTCTGTCCTATATCATGACAATAACTGTCCAAGAGAGACAAGGTCTGTTCTATATGATGACAATAACTGTCCAAGAGAGACAAGGTCTGTTCTATATGATGACAATAACTGTCCAAGAGAGACAAGGTCTGTCCTATATGATGAATAACTGTCCAAGAGAGACAAGGTCTGTCCTATATGATGAATAACTGTCCAAGAGAGACAAGGTCTGTCCTATATGATGACAATAACTGTCCAAGAGAGACAAGGTCTGTCCTATATGATGAATAACTGTCCAAGAGAGACAAGGTCTGTCCTATATCATGAATAACTGTCCAAGAGAGACAAGGTCTGTTCTATATCATGACAATAACTGTCCAAGAGAGACAAGGTCTGTTCTATATGATGACAATAACTGTCCAAGAGAGACAAGGTCTGTCCTATATGATGACAATAACTGTCCAAGAGAGACAAGGTCTGTCCTATATGATGACAATAACTGTCCAAGAGAGACAATGTCTGTTCTATATGATGACAATAACTGTCCAAGAGAGACAAGGTCTGTTCTATATGATGACAATAACTGTCCAAGAGAGACAAGGTCTGTCCTATATCATGACAATAACTGTCCAAGAGAGACAAGGTCTGTCCTATATGATGAATAACTGTCCAAGAGAGACAAGGTCTGTTCTATATGATGAATAACTGTCCAAGAGAGACAAGGTCTGTTCTATATGATGAATAACTGTCCAAGAGAGACAAGGTCTGTCCTATATGATGAATAACTGTCCAAGAGAGACAAGGTCTGTTCTATATGATGAATAACTGTCCAAGAGAGACAAGGTCTGTCCTATATGATGACAATAACTGTCCAAGAGAGACAAGGTCTGTTCTATATGATGAATAACTGTCCAAGGGAGACAAGGTCTGTCCTATATGATGAATAACTGTCCAAGAGAGACAAGGTCTGTTCTATATGATGAATAACTGTCCAAGAGAGACAAGGTCTGTTCTATATGATGAATAACTGTCCAAGAGAGACAAGGTCTGTTCTATATGATGACAATAACTGTCCAAGAGAGACAAGGTCTGTCCTATATCATGACAATAACTGTCCAAGAGAGACAAGGTCTGTTCTATATGATGACAATAACTGTCCAAGAGAGACAAGGTCTGTTCTATATGATGACAATAACTGTCCAAGAGAGACAAGGTCTGTCCTATATGATGACAATAACTGTCCAAGAGAGACAAGGTCTGTTCTATATGATGACAATAACTGTCCAAGAGAGACAAGGTCTGTCCTATATCATGACAATAACTGTCCAAGAGAGACAAGGTCTGTCCTATATGATGAATAACTGTCCAAGAGAGACAAGGTCTGTTCTATATGATGAATAACTGTCCAAGAGAGACAAGGTCTGTTCTATATGATGAATAACTGTCCAAGAGAGACAAGGTCTGTCCTATATGATGAATAACTGTCCAAGAGAGACAAGGTCTGTTCTATATGATGAATAACTGTCCAAGAGAGACAAGGTCTGTCCTATATGATGAATAACTGTCCAAGAGAGACAAGGTCTGTTCTATATGATGAATAACTGTCCAAGAGAGACAAGGTCTGTTCTATATGATGACAATAACTGTCCAAGAGAGACAAGGTCTGTTCTATATGATGAATAACTGTCCAAGAGAGACAAGGTCTGTTCTATATCATGACAATAACTGTCCAAGAGAGACAAGGTCTGTTCTATATGATGAATAACTGTCCAAGAGAGACAAGGTCTGTCCTATATGATGACAATAACTGTCC
>CM026402.1:71242217-71289154 GCA_014843695.1 Archivesica marissinica
TCGTCGCGTCTGAATATTAATATTATTGTCAAGAACCTTCGATCACTGGATTTGCAGTCCAAAATGTTGACCACTGACCCGCCCATTTTGCAACATGTGGACCAATGACCCACCCATCTTACAATCTTTATAGGCTTGTTAAATGTTATTCTACTGTGTGTTATTGTATGCTGTGTGTTATTGTACTGTGTGTTATTGTACGCTGTGTGTTATTGTACTATGTGTTATTGTACGCTGTGTGTTATTGTACGCTGTGTGTTATTGTACACTGTGTTATTGTACTCTGTGTTATTGTACGCTGTGTGTTATTGTACTTTGTGTTATTGTACACTGTGTGTTATTGTACTGTGTGTGTTATTGTACGCTGTGTGTTATTGTACTGTGTGTTATTGTACGCTGTGTGTTATTGTACGCTGTGTGTTATTGTACTGTGTGTTATTGTACTGTGTGTGTTATTGTACTCTGTGTGTTATTGTACTGTGTGTGTTATTGTACTGTGTGTTATTGTACTGTGTGTGTTATTGTACGCTGTGTGTTATTGTACTGTGTGTGTTATTGTATGCTGTGTGTTATTGTACGCTGTGTGTTATTGTACTGTGTGTTATTGTACTGTGTGTGTTATTGTACGCTGTGTGTTATTGTACGCTGTGTGTTATTGTATGCTGTGTGTTATTGTACTGTGTGTTATTGTATGCTGTGTGTTATTGTACGCTGTGTGTTATTGTACTGTGTGTTATTGTACTGTGTGTGTTATTGTATGCTGTGTGTTATTGTACTGTGTGTTATTGTACTATGTGTTATTGTACGCTGTGTGTTATTGTACGCTGTGTGTTATTGTACTCTGTGTGTTATTGTACTCTGTGTGTTATTGTACTGTGTGTTATTGTACTGTGTGTGTTATTGTATGCTGTGTGTTATTGTACGCTGTGTGTTATTGTACTGTGTGTTATTGTACTGTGTGTTATTGTACTGTGTGTGTTATTGTATGCTGTGTGTTATTGTACGCTGTTTGTTATTGTACTGTGTGTTATTGTACTGTGTGTGTTATTGTATGCTGTGTGTTATTGTACGCTGTTTGTTATTGTACTGTGTGTTATTGTACTATGTGTGTTATTGTACGCTGTTTGTTATTGTACTGTGTGTTATTGTACTGTGTGTTATTGTATGCTGTGTGTTATTGTACACTGTGTGTTATTGTACACTGTGTGTTATTGTACACTGTGTGTTATTGTACTGTGTGTGTTATTGTACTGTGTGTGTTATTGTATGCTGTGTGTTATTGTACGCTGTTTGTTATTGTACTGTGTGTTATTGTACGCTGTGTGTTATTGTACTGTGTATTATTGTACTGTGTGTGTTATTGTATGCTGTGTGTTATTGTACGCTGTGTGTTATTGTACTGTGTGTTATTGTATGCTGTGTGTTATTGTATGCTGTGTGTTATTGTACTGTGTGTTATTGTATGCTGTGTGTTATTGTACGCTGTGTGTTATTGTACTGTGTGTTATTGTACTGTGTGTTATTGTACGCTGTGTGTTATTGTACTGTGTGTGTTATTGTAATGTGTGTGTTATTGTACTGTGTGTTATTGTACTATGTGTGTTATTGTACTGTGTGTTATTGTACTATGTGTGTTATTGTACTATGTGTGTTATTGTACTATGTGTGTTATTTTTTCTGTGTTATTGTACTGTGTGTTATTGTACTGTGTGTGTTATTGTACTATGTGTGTTATTGTACTATGTGTGTTATTGTACTGTGTGTTATTGTAATATGTGTGTTATTGTACTGTATGTGTGTGTTATTGTACTGTGTGTTATTGTACTATGTGTGTTATTGTACTATGTGTGTTATTGTACTGTGTGTTATTGTACTGTGTGTTATTGTACTGTGTGTGTTATTGTACTGTGTGTGTTATTGTACTCTGTGTGTTATTTTTTTCTGTGTTATTGTACTGTGTGTTATTGTACTCTGTGTGTTATTGTACTGTGTGTGTTATTGTACTGTGTGTGTTATTGTACTGTGTGTGTTATTGTACTCTGTGTGTTATTGTACTGTGTGTGTTATTGTACTATGTGTTATTGTACGCTGTGTGTTATTGTACGCTGTGTGTTATTGTACGCTGTGTGTTATTGTACTGTGTGTTATTGTACTGTGTGTGTTATTGTATGCTGTGTGTTATTGTACGCTGTGTGTTATTGTACTGTGTGTTATTGTACTATGTGTGTTATTGTACTATGTGTGTTATTGTACGCTGTGTGTTATTGTACTGTGTGTTATTGTACGCTGTGTGTTATTGTACTGTGTGTGTTATTGTAATGTGTGTGTTATTGTACTATGTGTGTTATTGTACTGTGTGTTATTGTACTATGTGTGTTATTGTACTATGTGTGTTATTGTACTCTGTGTGTTATTTTTTTCTGTGTTATTGTACTGTGTGTTATTGTACTGTGTGTGTCATTGTACTATGTGTGTTATTGTACTGTGTGTGTTATTGTACTGTGTGTTATTGTAATATGTGTGTTATTGTACTATGTGTGTTATTGTACTGTATGTGTGTGTTATTGTACTGTGTGTTATTGTACTATGTGTGTTATTGCACTGTGTGTGTTATTGTACTGTGTGAGTTATTGCACTCTGTGTGTTATTGTACTGTGTGAGTTATTGCACTGTGTGTGTTATTGTACTGTGTGAGTTATTGCACTGTGTGAGTTATTGTACTGTGTGAGTTATTGCACTCTGTGTGTTATTGTACTGTGTGAGTTATTGCACTGTGTGAGTTATTGTACTGTGTGAGTTATTGCACTCTGTGTGTTATTGTACTGTGTGAGTTATTGCACTCTGTGTGTTATTGTATTTGAGCAGCAGGAGCAGAGCAGTGACATGATGAATACTGAAACAAACTCCGACGCAGAGAGCAAACTTCACGATGAAAAACATAAGAAAAAGAATAGAAAGAGAGCGGTGTCCAAGAGAGACAAGGTCTGTTCTATATGATGACAATAACTGTCCAAGAGAGACAAGGTCTGTCCTATATGATGACAATAACTGTCCAAGGGAGACAAGGTAGTTCTATATGATGAATAACTGTCCAAGGGAGACAAGGTCTGTTCTATATCATGACAATAACTGTCCAAGAGAGACAAGGTCTGTCCTATATGATGACAATAACTGTCCAAGAGAGACAATGTCTGTTCTATATGATAAATAACTGTCCAAGAGAGACAAGATCTGTTCTATATGATGAATAACTGTCCAAGAGAGACAAGGTCTGTTCTATATGATGAATAACTGTCCAAGGGAGACAAGGTCTGTCCTATATCATGACAATAACTGTCCAAGAGAGACAAGGTCTGTTCTATATGATGACAATAACTGTCCAAGAGAGACAAGGTCTGTTCTATATGATGAATAACTGTCCAAGGGAGACAAGGTCTGTCCTATATGATGACAATAACTGTCCAAGGAAGACAAGGTCTGTTCTATATGATAACAATAACTGTCCAAGAGAGACAAGGTCTGTCCTATATGATGAATAACTGTCCAAGGGAGACAAGGTCTGTCCTATATGATGACAATAACTGTCCAAGGGAGACAAGGTCTGTTCTATATCATGACAATAACTGTCCAAGAGAGACAAGGTCTGTCCTATATGATGAATAACTGTCCAAGAGAGGCAAGATATGTCCTATATGATGAATAACTGTCCAAGAGAGACAATGTCTGTTCTATATGATGACAATAAATGTCCAAGAGAGACAAGGTCTGTCCTATATCATGACAATAACTGTCCAAGAGAGACAAGGTCTGTTCTATATCATGACAATAACTGTCCAAGAGGGACAAGGTCTGTCCTATATCATGACAATAACTGTCCAAGGGAGACAAGGTCTGTTCTATATGACGAATAACTGTCCAATAGAGACAATGTCTGTTCTATATCATGACAATAACTGTCCAAGAGAGACAAGGTCTGTCCTATATGATGAATAACTGTCCAAGGGAGACAAGGTCTGTCCTATATGATGACAATAACTGTCCAAGGGAGACAAGGTCTGTTCTATATCATGACAATAACTGTCCAAGAGAGACAAGGTCTGTTCTATATCATGACAATAACTGTCCAAGGGAGACAAGGTCTGTTCTATATCATGACAATAACTGTCCAAGGGAGACAAGGTCTGTTCTATATCATGACAATAACTGTCCAAGAGAGACAAGGTCTGTCCTATATGATGAATAACTGTCCAAGAGAGGCAAGGTCTGTCCTATATGATGAATAACTGTCCAAGAGAGACAAGGTCTGTCCTATATGATGAATAACTGTCCAAGAGAGACAAGGTCTGTCCTATATCATGAATAACTGTCCAAGAGAGACAAGGTCTGTTCTATATCATGACAATAACTGTCCAAGAGAGACAAGGTCTGTTCTATATGATGACAATAACTATCCAAGAGAGACAAGGTCTGTCCTATATGATGACAATAACTGTCCAAGAGAGACAAGGTCTGTCCTATATGATGACAATAACTGTCCAAGAGAGACAATGTCTGTTCTATATGATGACAATAACTATCCAAGAGAGACAAGGTCTGTCCTATATGATGACAATAACTGTCCAAGAGAGACAAGGTCTGTCCTATATCATGAATAACTGTCCAAGAGAGACAATGTCTGTTCTATATGATGAATAACTGTCCAAGAGAGACAAGGTCTGTTCTATATGATGAATAACTGTCCAAGAGAGACAAGGTCTGTCCTATATGATGAATAACTGTCCAAGAGAGACAATGTCTGTTCTATATGATGAATAACTGTCCAAGAGAGACAATGTCTGTCCTATATGATGACAATAACTGTCCAAGAGAGACAATGTCTGTTCTATATGATGAATAACTGTCCAAGGGAGTCAAGGTCTGTCCTATATGATGAATAACTGTCCAAGAGAGACAAGGTCTGTTCTATATGATGAATAACTGTCCAAGAGAGACAAGGTATGTTCTATATGATGAATAACTGTCCAAGAGAGACAAGGTCTGTTCTATATCATGACAATAACTGTCCAAGAGAGACAAGGTCTGTCCTATATGATGACAATAACTGTCCAAGAGAGACAAGGTCTGTTCTATATGATGACAATAACTGTCCAAGAGAGACAAGGTCTGTTCTATATGATGACAATAACTGTCCAAGAGAGACAAGGTCTGTTCTATATGATGACAATAACTGTCCAAGAGAGACAAGGTCTGTCCTATATGATGACAATAACTATCCAAGAGAGACAAGGTCTGTCCTATATGATGACAATAACTGTCCAAGAGAGACAAGGTCTGTTCTATATCATGACAATAACTGTCCAAGAGAGACAAGGTCTGTCCTATATGATGAATAACTGTCCAAGGGAGACAAGGTCTGTTCTATATGATGACAATAACTGTCCAAGAGAGACAAGGTCTGTTCTATATCATGACAATAACTGTCCAAGAGAGACAAGGTCTGTTCTATATGATGACAATAACTGTCCAAGAGAGACAAGGTCTGTCCTATATGATGACAATAACTGTCCAAGAGAGACAAGGTCTGTTCTATATGATGACAATAACTGTCCAAGAGAGACAAGGTCTGTTCTATATGATGACAATAACTGTCCAAGAGAGACAAGGTCTGTCCTATATCATGACAATAACTGTCCAAGAGAGACAAGGTCTGTTCTATATGATGAATAACTGTCCAAGAGAGACAAGGTCTGTTCTATATGATGACAATAACTGTCCAAGAGAGACAAGGTCTGTCCTATATGATGACAATAACTGTCCAAGAGAGACAAGGTCTGTTCTATATGATGAATAACTGTCCAAGAGAGACAAGGTCTGTCCTATATGATGACAATAACTGTCCAAGAGAGACAAGGTCTGTTCTATATGATGACAATAACTGTCCAAGAGAGACAAGGTCTGTTCTATATGATGACAATAACTGTCCAAGAGAGACAAGGTCTGTCCTATATGATGAATAACTGTCCAAGAGAGACAAGGTCTGTCCTATATGATGAATAACTGTCCAAGAGAGACAAGGTCTGTCCTATATGATGACAATAACTGTCCAAGAGAGACAAGGTCTGTCCTATATGATGATAACTGTCCAAGGAGACAAGGTCTGTCCTATATGATGACATAACTGTCCAAGAGAGACAAGGTCTGTTCTATATGATGACAATAACTGTCCAAGAGAGACAAGGTCTGTCCTATATGATGAATAACTGTCCAAGAGAGACAAGGTCTGTCCTATATGATGAATAACTGTCCAAGAGAGACAAGGTCTGTTCTATATGATGAATAACTGTCCAAGAGACAAGGTCTGTTCTATATGATGACAATAACTGTCCAAGAGAGACAAGGTCTGTTCTATATCATGACAATAACTGTCCAAGAGAGACAAGGTCTGTCCTATATGATGACAATAACTGTCCAAGAGAGACAAGGTCTGTTCTATATGATGAATAACTGTCCAAGAGAGACAAGGTCTGTTCTATATGATGACAATAACTGTCCAAGAGAGACAAGGTCTGTCCTATATGATGAATAACTGTCCAAGAGAGACAAGGTCTGTCCTATATGATGACAATAACTGTCCAAGGAGACAAGGTCTGTCCTATATGATGACAATAACTGTCCAAGAGAGACAAGGTCTGTTCTATATGATGACAATAACTGTCCAAGAGAGACAAGGTCTGTTCTATATGATGACAATAACTGTCCAAGAGAGACAAGGTCTGTCCTATATGATGAATAACTGTCCAAGAGAGACAAGGTCTGTCCTATATGATGAATAACTGTCCAAGAGAGACAAGGTCTGTCCTATATGATGACAATAACTGTCCAAGAGAGACAAGGTCTGTCCTATATGATGAATAACTGTCCAAGAGAGACAAGGTCTGTCCTATATCATGAATAACTGTCCAAGAGAGACAAGGTCTGTTCTATATCATGACAATAACTGTCCAAGAGAGACAAGGTCTGTTCTATATGATGACAATAACTGTCCAAGAGAGACAAGGTCTGTCCTATATGATGACAATAACTGTCCAAGAGAGACAAGGTCTGTTCTATATGATGACAATAACTGTCCAAGAGAGACAAGGTCTGTTCTATATGATGACAATAACTGTCCAAGAGAGACAAGGTCTGTCCTATATCATGACAATAACTGTCCAAGGGAGACAAGGTCTGTTCTATATCATGACAATAACTGTCCAAGAGAGACAAGGTCTGTCCTATATGATGAATAACTGTCCAAGAGAGACAAGGTCTGTCCTATATGATGAATAACTGTCCAAGAGAGACAAGGTCTGTCCTATATGATGAATAACTGTCCAAGAGAGACAAGGTCTGTTCTATATGATGACAACTGTCCAAGGAGACAAGGTCTGTCTATAGATGAATAACTGTCCAAGAGAGACAAGGTCTGTTCTATATGATGAATAACTGTCCAAGAGAGACAAGGTCTGTCCTATATGATGAATAACTGTCCAAGAGAGACAAGGTCTGTTCTATATGATGACAATAACTGTCCAAGGGAGACAAGGTCTGTTCTATATCATGACAATAACTGTCCAAGAGAGACAAGGTCTGTTCTATATCATGACAATAACTGTCCAAGAGAGACAAGGTCTGTTCTATATCATGACAATAACTGTCCAAGAGAGACAAGGTCTGTTCTATATCATGACAATAACTATCCATACACTTAAAGCTCTAACAACAACCGCTACAGTTCATATTTCTCAAAATGTTTTTGTGGGGAGTATTTGGGGAACAGTTTGTGATGTTGAAGTATGGATGATGGTATAATTCATTAAGCCAACATTTACCATTCCATTAGTTGTGATGTTGATGTATGGATGATGGTATAATTCATTAAGCCAACATTTACCATTCCATTAGTTGAGATGTTGAAGTATGGATGATGGTATAATTAGTTGTGATGTTGAGGTATGGATGATGGTATAATTAGTTGTGAGGTATGGATGATGGTATAATTAGTTGTGATGTTGAGGTATGGATGATGGTATAATTAGTTGTGACTTGTGAGGTATGGATGATGGTATAATTAGTTGTGATGTTGAGGTATGGATGATGGTATAATTAGTTGAGATGTTGATGTATGGATGATGGTATAATTAGTTGTGATGTTGAGGTATGGATGATGGTATAATTAGTTGAGATGTTGAGGTATGGATGATGGTATAATTAGTTGAGATGTTGATGTATGGATGATGGTATAATTAGTTGAGATGTTGAGGTATGGATGATGGTATAATTAGTTGAGATGTTGAGGTATGGATGATGGTATAATTAGTTGTGAGGTATGGATGATGGTATAATTAGTTGTGATGTTGAGGTATGGATGATGGTATAATTAGTTGTGAGGTATGGATGATGGTATAATTAGTTGTGATGTTGAGGTATGGATGATGGTATAATTAGTTGTGAGGTATGGATGATGGTATAATTAGTTGTGATGTTGAGGTATGGATGATGGTATAATTAGTTGTGATGTTGAGGTATGGATGATGGTATAATTAGTTGAGATGTTGAGGTATGGATGATGGTATAATTAGTTGTGATGTATGGATGATGGTATAATTAGTTGAGATGTTGAGGTATGGATGATGGTATAATTAGTTGAGATGTTGAGGTATGGATGATGGTATAATTAGTTGTGAGGTATGGATGATGGTATAATTAGTTGTGAGGTATGGATGATGGTATAATTAGTTGTGATGTTGAGGTATGGATGATGGTATAATTAGTTGAGATGTTGAGGTATGGATGATGGTATAATTAGTTGTGAGGTATGGATGATGGTATAATTAGTTGTGAGGTATGGATGATGGTATAATTAGTTGAGATGTTGAGGTATGGATGATGGTATAATTAGTTGAGATGTTGAGGTATGGATGATGGTATAATTAGTTGAGATGTTGAGGTATGGATGATGGTATAATTAGTTGTGAGGTATGGATGATGGTATAATTAGTTGTGATGTTGAGGTATGGATGATGGTATAATTAGTTGAGATGTTGAGGTATGGATGATGGTATAATTAGTTGTGATGTATGGATGATGGTATAATTAGTTGATGTTGAGGTATGGATGATGGTATAATTAGTTGAGATGTTGAGGTATGGATGATGGTATAATTAGTTGTGAGGTATGGATGATGGTATAATTAGTTGTGAGGTATGGATGATGGTATAATTAGTTGTGATGTTGAGGTATGGATGATGGTATAATTAGTTGTGATGTTGAGGTATGGATGATGGTATAATTAGTTGTGAGGTATGGATGATGGTATAATTAGTTGTGAGGTATGGATGATGGTATAATTAGTTGTGATGTTGAGGTATGGATGATGGTATAATTAGTTGTGAGGTATGGATGATGGTATAATTAGTTGTGAGGTATGGATGATGGTATAATTAGTTGTGATGTTGAAGTATGGATGATGGTATAATTAGTTGTGAGGTATGGATGATGGTATAATTAGTTGTGAGGTATGGATGATGGTATAATTAGTTGTGATGTTGAAGTATGGATGATGGTATAATTAGTTGTGATGTATGGATGATGGTATAATTAGTTGTGATGTATGGATGATGGTATAATTAGTTGTGATGTTGAGGTATGGATGATGGTATAATTAGTTGTGAGGTATGGATGATGGTATAATTAGTTGTGAGGTATGGATGATGGTATAATTAGTTGTGATGTTGAGGTATGGATGATGGTATAATTAGTTGTGAGGTATGGATGATGGTATAATTAGTTGTGAGGTATGGATGATGGTATAATTAGTTGTGAAGTATGGATGATGGTATAATTAGTTGAGATGTTGATGTATGGATGATGGTATAATTAGTTGAGATGTTGAGGTATGGATGATGGTATAATTAGTTGAGATGTTGATGTATGGATGATGGTATAATTAGTTGTGATGTTGAGGTATGGATGATGGTATAATTAGTTGAGATGTTGAGGTATGGATGATGGTATAATTAGTTGAGATGTTGAGGTATGGATGATGGTATAATTAGTTGTGATGTTGATGTATGGATGATGGTATAATTAGTTGTGATGTTGAAGTATGGATGATGGTATAATTAGTTGTGAGGTATGGATGATGGTATAATTAGTTGTGATGTTGAGGTATGGATGATGGTATAATTAGTTGTGATGTTGATGTATGGATGATGGTATAATTAGTTGTGAGGTATGGATGATGGTATAATTAGTTGTGAGGTATGGATGATGGTATAATTAGTTGTGAGGTATGGATGATGGTATAATTAGTTGTGATGTTGAGGTATGGATGATGGTATAATTAGTTGTGAGGTATGGATGATGGTATAATTAGTTGTGAGGTATGGATGATGGTATAATTAGTTGTGAAGTATGGATGATGGTATAATTAGTTGTGAGGTATGGATGATGGTATAATTAGTTGTGATGTTGAGGTATGGATGATGGTATAATTAGTTGTGATGTTGAGGTATGGATGATGGTATAATTAGTTGTGAGGTATGGATGATGGTATAATTAGTTGTGATGTTGATGTATGGATGATGGTATAATTAGTTGTGATGTTGATGTATGGATGATGGTATAATTAGTTGTGATGTATGGATGATGGTATAATTAGTTGTGATGTTGATGTATGGATGATGGTATAATTAGTTGTGATGTTGATGTATGGATGATGGTATAATTAGTTGTGATGTTGATGTATGGATGATGGTATAATTAGTTGTGATGTTGATGTATGGATGATGGTATAATTAGTTGAGATGTTGAGGTATGGATGATGGTATAATTAGTTGTGATGTTGAGGTATGGATGATGGTATAATTAGTTGTGAGGTATGGATGATGGTATAATTAGTTGTGAGGTATGGATGATGGTATAATTAGTTGTGATGTATGGATGATGGTATAATTAGTTGTGAGGTATGGATGATGGTATTATTGGAGGTATGTTGATGGTATAGTTATTGTGAGGTATGGATGATGGTATAATTAATTGTGATGTTGAGGTATGGATGATGGTATAATTAGTTGTGAGGTATGGATGATGGTATAATTAGTTGTGATGTTGAAGTATGGATGATGGTATAATTAGTTGTGATGTTGAGGTATGGATGATGGTATAATTAGTTGTGATGTTGAGGTATGGATGATGGTATAATTAGTTGTGAAGTATGGATGATGGTATAATTCATTAAGTCAACATTTACCATTCCATTAGTTGTGAAGTATGGATGATGGTATAATTCATTAAGTCAACATTTACCATTCCATTAGATGGTATAATTAGTTGTGATGTTGTTATAAGCAGATTCCAGAAATTCCCAGTTTTATTTACGGTTTTTGTTGATTTCCCCCAAAAATGAGGTTTCTTTTGGTATGTCATAAGTGACATATCATATGACATAAAATCATAAAAATGGACTTTTCCTCTGATTTCATAAAAATACCTGACATATAGCTAATGTCAACACTAGTGTTACAACAACCAATATGGATGTACTTCACCCATCCATTCACCCTCATGCTTGTACTATTCCAGGAATTGACTGCAGTTTCAATACTATACGATAGGGCTTCTAATACTTTCAAAACCAAATCGGACTAAGCCGAAATCGACAGTGAGGACCCCCCCTCCCTAAATGTCATTCTAATATTTTTGTTCACCGATTGTACATATTTTTATAGTAAAATCGGTGTTTTTTTTATCATTTTTATTACAAACTTTTATTGTAAAGTGTGTTGATATTTGAACAGTGAAGTGTGAGTCATTCATTAAAATTGAAAATCGCCGCATAAGGATCGAGTTGATTAGGGTACAGGTTGACCACGTATATGTATATACATGTATGTCAGAGCTGCATGGGCATATCTATGCAATCGGCTGCCTATGGCATCAACTCAAGTACACACACGCACGCGGTTGGGTACTGTATCAGACAATAGGGGCAATTAACATGGATCAGTCAAGCAGGTCACATATCGATCTTAGACCGGAAACAGGTGTGAACTTTTATACACCTTATCGAGAGATTATATTTACCAATTTAGGTTTGTTAGAAAAATGTATTTGATGGATTTCTTGGCTTTTTCAACAATTTTCTGGACAGATTTTTTATGCCATTTTGGTTCTACAACCAGTCCGTCAGTTTGGTCCTAGACCGGTCCGCCAGTTTGGTCCTAGACCGGTCCGTCAGTTTGGTCCTAGACCGGCGATTTTAGTAGCCCTGCTATACAATAATACCCACATTTATTTTGTTCATGCAAAACACCCACAGAATTCAATAATGTCTCCACCCCCCCCCCCACCACATTCCCTTAAATGTTGCGGGGTGTCCACCTAGCACATTTAGTTTTTCGCCTTGATTAATTGAGACCCACAGACATCTAGCATCATACGGACATTGATCTTGGTGAGTAGCTGACCACTATGCATTGTGGGGTTACAGTCATGGGTCTCATTTCTACTTGTCAACCATTGGGTGTATAGTCTTCAAGCTGTATATGTGCATTTATCATGTCACTCCAATGGCTCGGGTGACACATTTGTTATCCCCCGCCGGAATTTCACTGGAATATTTATTTCACATTGACCGGAGCCAGTTCTCAGTAATCAATGGGTGGAATTTTATTTTTATCACTGCCATATCCTTGTCCTCGTATAGTTTGATCACTATGTCATATCCTTGTCCTCGTATAGTTTGATCACTATGTCTTGTCCTCATGTAGTTTGATCACTATGTCTTGTCCTCGTATAGTTTTATCACTATGTCATATCCTTGTCCTCGTATAATTTGATCACTATGTCATATCCTTGTCCACGTATAGTTTGATCACTATGTCTTGTCCTCGTATAGTTTTATCACTATGTCATATCCTTGTCCTCGTATAATTTGATCACTATGTCATATCCTTGTCCACGTATAGTTTGATCACTATGTCTTGTCCTCGTATAGTTTGATCACTATGTCATATCCTTGTCCACGTATAGTTTGATCACTATGTCATATCCTTGTCCACGTATAGTTTGATCACTATGTCTTGTCCTTGTCCTCGTATAGTTTGATCACTATGTCATATCCTTGTCCTCGTATAGTTTGATCACTATGTCTTGTCCTTGTCCTCGTATAGTTTGATCACTATGTCATATCCTTGTCCTCATATAGTTTGATCACTATGTCATATCCTTGTCCACGTATAGTTTGATCACTATGTCATATCCTTGTCCACGTATAGTTTGATCACTATGTCATATCCTCATATAGTTTGATCACTATGTCTAGTCCACGTATAGTTTGATCACTATGTCATATCCTTGACCTCGTATAGTTTGATCACTATGTCATGTCCTTGTCCTCGTATAGTTTGATCACTATGTCATGTCCTTGTCCACGTATAGTTTGATCACTATGTCATGTCCTTGTCCACGTATAGTTTGATCACTATGTCATGTCCTTGTCCACGTATAGTTTGATCACTATGTCATATCCTTGTCCATGTATAGTTTGATCACTATGTCATGTCCTTGTCCACGTATAGTTTGATCACTATGTCGTATCCTTGTCCACGTATAGTTTGATCACTATGTCATATCCTCGTATAGTTTGATCACTATGTCTTGTCCTCGTATAGTTTGATCACTATGTCTTATCCTCATATAGTTTGATCACTATGTCATATCCTCGTATAGTTTGATCACTATGTCATGTCCTTGTCCTCGTATAGTTTGATCACTATGTCATGTCCTTGTCCTCGTATAGTTTGATCACTATGTCATATCCTTGACCTCGTATAGTTTGATCACTATGTCATATCCTTGTCCTCGTATAGTTTGATCACTATGTCATATCCTTATCCTCGTATAGTTTGATCACTATGTCATATCCTTATCCTCGTATAGTTTGATCACTATGTCATATCCTTGACCTCGTATAGTTTGATCACTATGTCATATCCTTGTCCTCGTATAGTTTGATCACTATGTCATATCCTTGACCTCGTATAGTTTGATCACTATGTCATATCCTTATCCTCGTATAGTTTGATCACTATGTGTAGTCCTCGTATAGTTTGATCACTATGTCATATCCTTGTCCACGTATAGTTTGATCACTATGTCGTATCCTTGTCCACGTATAGTTTGATCACTATGTCATATCCTTGTCCTCGTATAGTTTGATCACTATGTCGTATCCTTGTCCACGTATAGTTTGATCACTATGTCATATCCTCATATAGTTTGATCACTATGTCATATCCTCGTATAGTTTGATCACTATGTCTTGTCCTCGTATAGTTTGATCACTATGTCATGTCCTTGTCCTCGTATAGTTTGATCACTATGTCATATCCTTATCCTCATATAGTTTGATCACTATGTCGTATCCTTGTCCACGTATAGTTTGATCACTATGTGTAGTCCTCATATAGTTTGATCACTATATCATAGTATAGTACACCACCAATGTTGGGTTGAAACAAGTTTAAAGGACAATGACAGCCACACATTTATAATTTATCCATCTATGTTTTGCAGGATGAAGACTTTGAGATTTCATGTAGCCAGGATATTCATGATGATCCCAAGAAAAGGAGGAAATCTAGCAGAGTCCATAACGATATCATGGTTTAATTCACACATTTATTAAAGAAGAATATGTTACGGTATTCATGCTGTGCAGTATCTTGTATACGGAATATTTACGGTATTCATGCTGTGCCGTATCTTGTTTACGGAATATTTACGGTATTCATACTCTGCAGTATCTTGTTTACGGAATATTTTACGGTATCATGCTGTGCAGTATCTTGTTTACGGAATATCTTACGGTATTCATGCTACAGGGACTTGCATGAAACACAAATGTTTATCACAATGAGATGTTTGGGTGTGTAACAATGAGATCAGTACTTCCCAACTGTCAAGGTCAATGGTATCCTGTAATATCTTATTTACATTCATTTATTACAAATTACTGTTAAAGTACTGGAAAGCAGCAGTTTTAGAATTTCACGTATTCCTGCAGGTGTGCAGCACAATAAGATGATGTGTGCTGTGTTCAGTGTTGGATCTGTAGCTGGATGTATTCCTGCAAGTGTGCAGCACAATAAGATGATGTGTGCTGTGTTCAGTGTTGGATCTGTAGCTGGATGTATTCCTGCAAGTGGTTCAGCACAATAAGATGATGTGTGCTGTGTTCAGTGTTGGATCTGTAGCTGGACGTATTCCTGCAAGTGTTGTTCAGTGTTGGATCTGTAGATGAACGTATTCCTGCAAGTGTGCAGCACAATAAGATGTTGTGCTGTGTTCAGTGCTGTAGCTGGACGTATTCCTGCAAGTGTTCAGCACAATAAGATGTTGTGCTGTGTTCAGTGTTGTAGCTGGACGTATTCCTGCAAGTGTGCAGCACAATAAGATGTTGTGCTGTGTTCAGTGCTGTAGCTGGACGTATTCCTGCAAGTGTGCAGCACAATAAGATGTTGTGCTGTGTTCAGTGCTGTAGCTGGACGTATTCCTGCAAGTGTGCAGCACAATAAGATGTTGTGCTGTGTTCAGTGCTGTAGCTGGACGTATTCCTGCAAGTGTGCAGCACAATAAGATGTTGTGCTGTGTTCAGTGCTGTAGCTGGACGTATTCCTGCAAGTGTGCAGCACAATAAGATGTTGTGCTGTGTTCAGTGCTGTAGCTGGACGTATTCCTGCAAGTGTGCAGCACAATAAGATGTTGTGCTGTGTTCAGTGTTGGATCAGCTGAAAGATCAAGGACACATTTAGGGACCAAATGTCGTGCACGAGCAAGTCCATTTCAAGTATTTTGGTGTGCACAGGAACTGCCGGACACTCCTCGACAGCAAATATTGTCAGTTATCTGCACATACATTAAGTAAACATGTTTGTATTCAGCTCCCATGTTTGGGAACATCCATTGGGTTGCATCTGTAAATATAAAATTGTGTATGCGATGTATTGATGCAGAATGTGACCTGGAGACGTGATGATGCAGACCTGGAGACATTATGATGCAGACTGTGACCTGGAGACGTGATGATGGGGAATGTGACCTGGAGAGGTGATGATGCAGACCTGGAGACATGATGATGCAGACTGTGACCTGGAGAGGTGATGATGGGGAATGTGACCTGGAGACGTGATGATGCAGACCTGGAGACATGATGATGCAGACTGTGACCTGGAGACGTGATGATGCAGACCTGGAGACATGATGATGCAGACTGTGACCTGGAGACGTGATGATGCAGAATGTGACCTGGAGACGTGTTGATGCAGAATGTGATATGGAGACATGATAATGGAGAATGTGATATGGAGACGTGATGATGCAGAATGTGACCTGGAGACGTGTTGATGCAGAATGTGATATGGAGATGTGATGATGCAGAATGTGATATGGAGACGTGATGATGCAGAATGTGATATGGAGACGTGATAATGCAGAATGTGATATGGAGACGTGATGATGCAGAATGTGATATGGAGACGTGATGATGCAGAATGTGATATGGAGACGTGATGATGCAGAATGTGACCTGGAGACATGATGATGCAGAATGTGACCTGGAGACGTGTTGATGCAGAATGTGATATGGAGACATGATGATGCAGAATGTGACCTGGAGACGTGTTGATGCAGAATGTGACCTGGAGAGGTGTTGATGCATAATGTGACCTGGAGACGTGATGATGCATAATGTGATATGGAGACGTGTTGATGCATAATGTGATATGGAGACGTGATGATGCATAATGTGATATGGAGACGTGATGATGCATAATGTGATATGGAGACGTGTTGATGCATAATGTGATATGGAGACGTGATGATGCAGACCTGGAGACGTGATGATGCAGAATGTGACCTGGAGAGGTGTTGATGCATAATGTGATATGGAGACGTGATGATGCAGAATGTGATATGGAGACGTGATGATGCATAATGTGATATGGAGACGTGATGATGCATAATGTGATATGGAGACGTGATGATGCAGAATGTGATATGGAGATGTGATGATGCATAATGTGATATGGAGACGTGATGATGCATAATGTGATATGGAGACGTGATGATGCATAATGTGATATGGAGACGTGATGATGCATAATGTGATATGGAGACGTGATGATGCAGAATGTGATATGGAGACGTGTTGATGCAGAATGTGATATGGAGACGTGTTGATGCAGAATGTGATATGGAGACGTGTTGATGCAGAATGTGATATGGAGACATGATGATGGAGAATGTGATATGGAGACGTGTTGATGCATAATGTGATATGGAGACGTGATGATGGAGAATGTGATATGGAGACGTGATGATGCAGAATGTGATATGGAGACTTGTTGATGCAGAATGTGATATGGAGACGTGTTGATGCAGAATGTGATATGGAGACGTGATGATGCAGAATGTGATATGTAGACGTGATGATGGAGAATGTGATATGGAGACGTGTTGATGCAGAATGTGATATGGAGACGTGATGATGGAGAATGTGATATGGAGACGTGTTGATGCATAATGTGATATGGAGACGTGATGATGGAGAATGTGATACGGAGACGTGATGATGCAGAATGTGATATGGAGACGTGTTGATGCAGAATGTGATATGGAGACGTGTTGATGCAGAATGTGATATGGAGACGTGATGATGCAGAATGTGATATGGAGACGTGATGATGGAGAATGTGATATGGAGACGTGTTGATGCATAATGTGATATGGAGACGTGATGATGCAGAATGTGGTATGGAGACGTGATGATGCATAATGTGATATGGAGACGTGTTGATGCAGAATGTGATATGGAGACGTGTTGATGCATAATGTGATATGGAGATGTAATGATGCATAATGTGATATGGAGACATGATGATGCATAATGTGATATGGAGAGGTGATGATGGAGAATGTGATATGGAGACGTGATGATGGAGAATGTGACCTGAAGAGGTGTAATATGTAATACGCATTTCAATTCTGGTATACTGTGAAACCTGTCTTGAGCAGCCATGTTGTAGAGGGATCTAGAAACGTGCTGCTTAATAGAGGTTAGATGACCGCTAACATAGGTCTTATCTCTATCAATCATTAATCGTTTATTACTGTTTGTTTGTTTGTTACAAGTGCGTAATTTCGGCATTTATTTTGTGAAACGTCGTACATTTCAATAATAAAAACATTATTTTTTGTGATAATTTAAAAGTGGAATCATATTGAAACACATGTACACAAATTGTTGCACAACTGTTTTGATAGCAGTTTAGTTGTATATCGGTTGTATATCGGTTGTATATCGGTTGTTTATAGGTTGATATATCGGTTGTATATCGGTTGATATATCGGTTGTATATCGGTTGTTTATAGGTTGATATATCGGTTGTATATTGGTTGATATATACTATAATCTTATTGGTATTTTATGACAAATAATTATTTGATGAAAATAAAGCATTGAAATAAATATACAGGTGCGTAATTTCAGCATTTATTTTGTGAAAGACATAATTATACCGTACTAACTGAACAAATTGTTGCATAATTGTTTTGTTTTAAATTTGTTTAATAGTTATTGTATCTTGGTAAACTTTGTTAGCACTTTAATTGTATCTTGTTAAAAGTATTTTAAGAGAAATAAGGATTTGAAGAAATTAAAACATATACATGTGCATAATTTTGGCATTTGTGAAAGATATCATAAATTTCTATAAAAAAAACACATTTTTGTGATAATTCAAAAGTGTAATATAATGGTATACAAACTGTTATACATGTACATACACTGTTATACATGTACACAAACTGTTATACATGTACACAAACTGTTATACATGTACATACACTGTTATACATGTATACAAACTGTTATACATGTACACAAACTGTTATACATGTACATACACTGTTATACATGTATACAAACTGTTATACATGTACACAAACTGTTATACATGTACACACACTGTTATACATGTACATACACTGTTATACATGTACATACACTGTTATACATGTACATACACTGTTATACATGTACATACACTGTTATACATGTACATACACTGTTATACATGTACATACACTGTTATACATGTACATACACTGTTATACATGTACACAAACTGTTATACATGTACACACACTGTTATACATGTACATACACTGTTATACATGTACATACACTGTTATGCATGTACACAAACTGTTATACATGTACACACACTGTTATACATGTACATACACTGTTATACATGTACACAAACTGTTATACATGTACACAAACTGTTATACATGTACACACACTGTTATACATGTACACAAACTGTTATACATGTACACAAACTGTTATACATGTACATACACTGTTATACATGTATACAAACTGTTATACATGTACACAAACTGTTATACATGTACACAAACTGTTATACATGTACATACACTGTTATACATGTACACAAACTGTTATGCATGTACACAAACTGTTATACATGTACATACACTGTTATACATGTATACAAACTGTTATACATGTACACAAACTGTTATACATGTACATACACTGTTATACATGTATACAAACTGTTATACATGTACACAAACTGTTATACATGTACACACACTGTTATACATGTACATACACTGTTATACATGTACATACACTGTTATACATGTACATACACTGTTATACATGTACATACACTGTTATACATGTACATACACTGTTATACATGTACATACACTGTTATACATGTACACAAACTGTTATACATGTACACACACTGTTATACATGTACATACACTGTTATACATGTACATACACTGTTATACATGTACACAAACTGTTATACATGTACACACACTGTTATACATGTACATACACTGTTATACATGTACACAAACTGTTATACATGTACACAAACTGTTATACATGTACACACACTGTTATACATGTACACAAACTGTTATACATGTACACAAACTGTTATACATGTACATACACTGTTATACATGTATACAAACTGTTATACATGTACACAAACTGTTATACATGTACACAAACTGTTATACATGTACATACACTGTTATACATGTACACAAACTGTTATACATGTACATACACTGTTATACATGTACACAAACTGTTATACATGTACACAAACTGTTATACATGTACACAAACTGTTATACATGTACACAAACTGTTATACATGTACACAAACTGTTATACATGTACACAAACTGTTATACATGTACACAAACTGTTATACATGTACACAAACTGTTATATATGTACATACACTGTTATACATGTACATACACTGTTATACATGTACATACACTGTTATACATGTACACAAACTGTTATACATGTACATACACTGTTATACATGTACACAAACTGCTATACATGTACATACACTGTTATACATGTATACAAACTGTTATACATGTACATACACTGTTATACATGTACACAAACTGTTATACATGTACACAAACTGTTATACATGTACAAAAACTGTTATACATGTACATATACTGTTATACATGTACACACACTGTTATACATGTACACACACTGTTATACATGTACACAAACTGTTATACATGTACACACACTGTTATACATGTACACACACTGTTATACATGTACACAAACTGTTATACATGTACATACACTGTTATACATGTACATACACTGTTATACATGTACACAAACTGTTATACATACACTGTTATACATGTACATACACTGTTATACATGTACACAAACTGTTATACATGTACATACACTGTTATACATGTACATACACTGTTATACATGTACATACACTGTTATACATGTACATACACTGTTATGCATGTACATACACTGTTATACATGTACATACACTGTTATACATGTACACAAACTGTTATACATGTACACACACTGTTATACATGTACAAAACTGTTATACATGTACATACACTGTTATACATGTACATACACTGTTATACATGTACATACACTGTTATACATGTACATACACTGTTATACATGTACACAAACTGTTATACATGTACATACACTGTTATACATGTACACACACTGTTATACATACACTGTTATACATGTACACACACTGTTATACATGTACATACACTGTTATACATGTACATACACTGTTATACATGTACACAAACTGTTATACATGTACATACACTGTTATACATGTACATACACTGTTATACATGTACATACACTGTTATACATGTACACAAACTGTTATACATGTACATACACTGTTATACATGTACATACACTGTTATACATGTACACAACTGTTATACATGTACACACACTGTTATACATGTACAAACTGTTATACATGTACAAAACTGTTATATGTACACACTGTTATACATGTACACAAACTGTTATACATGTACACAAACTGTTATACATGTACACAAACTGTTATACATGTACACAAACTGTTATACATGTACACAAACTGTTATACATGTACACAAACTGTTATACATGTACACAATGTTTACAACTGTTATATGTACACACTGTTATATATGTACATACACTGTTATACATGTACACAAACTGTTATACATGTACACAAACTGTTATATATGTACATACACTGTTATACATGTACACAAACTGTTATACATGTACACAAACTGTTATACATGTACATACACTGTTATACATGCACATACACTGTTATACATGTACACAAACTGTTATACATGTACATACACTGTTATACATGTATACAAACTGTTATACATGTACATACACTGTTATACATGTACACAAACTGTTATACATGTACACAAACTGTTATACATGTACACAAACTGTTATACATGTACATATACTGTTATACATGTACACACACTGTTATACATGTACACACACTGTTATACATACACTGTTATGCATGTACACACACTGTTATACATGTACACAAACTGTTATACATGTACACACACTGTTATACATGTACACACACTGTTATACATGTACACAAACTGTTATACATGTACATACACTGTTATACATGTACATACACTGTTATACATGTACACAAACTGTTATATATGTACATACACTGTTATACATGTACATACACTGTTATACATGTACACAAACTGTTATACATGTACATACACTGTTATACATGTACATACACTGTTATACATGTACATACACTGTTATACATGTATATACACTGTTATGCATGTACATACACTGTTATACATGTACATACACTGTTATACATGTACACAAACTGTTATACATGTACACACACTGTTATACATGTACACAAACTGTTATACATGTACATACACTGTTATACATGTACATACACTGTTATACATGTACATACACTGTTATACATGTACATACACTGTTATACATGTACACAAACTGTTATACATGTACATACACTGTTATACATGTACACAAACTGTTATATATGTACATACACTGTTATACATGTACATACACTGTTATACATGTACACAAACTGTTATACATGTACATACACTGTTATACATGTACATACACTGTTATACATGTACATACACTGTTATACATGTATATACACTGTTATGCATGTACATACACTGTTATACATGTACATACACTGTTATACATGTACACAAACTGTTATACATGTACACACACTGTTATACATGTACACAAACTGTTATACATGTACATACACTGTTATACATGTACATACACTGTTATACATGTACATACACTGTTATACATGTACATACACTGTTATACATGTACACAAACTGTTATACATGTACATACACTGTTATACATGTACACACACTGTTATACATACACTGTTATACATGTACACACACTGTTATACATGTACATACACTGTTATACATGTACATACACTGTTATACATGTACACACACTGTTATACATGTACATACACTGTTATACATGTACATACACTGTTATACATGTACATTATACATGTACACAAACTGTTATATATGTACATACACTGTTATACATGTACACAAACTGTTATACATGTACACAAACTGTTATACATGTACATACACTGTTATACATGTACACAAACTGTTATACATGTACACAAACTGTTATACATGTACATACACTGTTATACATGTACATACACTGTTATACATGTACACAAACTGTTATATATGTACACAAACTGTTATACATGTACACAAACTGTTATACATGTACACAAACTGTTATACATGTACACAGACTGTTATACATGTACACAGACTGTTATACATGTACATTATACATGTACACAAACTGTTATATATGTACATTATACATGTACACAAACTGTTATACATGTACATACACTGTTATACATGTACACAAACGGTTATATATGTACATTATACATGTACACAAACGGTTATACATGTACATTATACATGTACACAAACTGTTATACATGTACACAGACTGTTATACATGTACACAAACGGTTATACATGTACATTATACATGTACATTATACATGTACACAAACTGTTATACATGTACACAAACTGTTATATATGTACACAAACTATTATACATGTACACAAACTGTTATATATGTACACAAATTGTTGAACAACTGTTTTGTTTTAACTTTGTTAGCAGTTTAATTGTATCTCTGTTAATATATACTATAATCTTTGGTATTTTAAGAGAAATAAAACATTGAAATTAACATATTTAAAGACTTTATGCTTCATTCAAATCCCAGTAATGATTATTCACAAATCCCAGTAATGATTGTTCACAAATCCCAGTAATGATTGTTCACAAATCCCAGTAATGATTATTCACAAATCCCAGTAATGATTGTTCACAAATCCCGGTAATGATTATTCACAAATCCCAGTAATGATTGTTCACAAATCCCAGTAATGATTGTTCACAAATCCCAGTAATGATTGTTCACAAATCCCAGTAATGATTGTTCACAAATCCCAGTAATGATTATTCACAAATCCCAGTAATGATTGTTCACAAATCCCAGTAATGATTATTCACAAATCCCAGTAATGATTGTTCACAAATCCCAGTAATGATTATTCACAAATCCCAGTAATGATTATTCACAAATCCCAGTAATGATTGTTCACAAATCCCGGTAATGATTGTTCACAAATCCCAGTAATGATTGTTCACAAATCCCAGTAATGATTGTTCACAAATCCCAGTAATGATTGTTCACAAATCCCGGTAATGATTATTCACAAATCCCAGTAATGATTATTCACCTGTGTTTGCATTCTCCTGATTTGGGATAATTTAAAATGCACTGTTGAATTCTGCTAGCTTTTGAGATGTCTGATACAGACGGTATGAAATTTAATAACCTGGTATGTTGTACCATAGCCCATCTTCCATGCTGTGTATGATCCTAACCTGGTGTGTTGTACCATAGCTCATTCCCCCCTGCTGTGTATGATCCTAACCTGGTGTGTTGTACCATAGCCCATTCCCCCTGCTGTGTATGATCCTAACATGGTGTGTTGTACCATAGCCCATTCCCCCTGCTGTGTATGATCCTAACCTGGTGTGTTGTACCATAGCTCATTCCCCCTGTTGTGTATGATCCTAACCTGGTGTGTTGTACCATAGCCCATTCTTCCTGCTGTGTATGATCCTAACCTGGTGTGTTGTACCATAGCCCATTCTTCCCTGCTGTATATGATCCTAACCTGGTATGTTGTACCATAGCCCATTCTTCCCTGCTGTATATGATCCTAACCTGGTGTGTTGTACCATAGCCCATCCCCCCTGCTGTGTATGATCCTAACCTGGTGTGTTGTACCATAGCCCATTCTTCCCTGCTGTGTATGATCCTAACCTGGTGTGTTGTACCATAGCCCATTCCTCCTGCTGTGTATGATCCTAACCTGGTGTGTTGTACCATAGCCCATTCTCCTTGGTGTGTATGATCCTAACCTGGTGTGTTGTACCATAGCCCATTCCCCCTGCTGTGTATGATCCTAACCTGGTGTGTTGTACCATAGCCCATTCACCCTGCTGTGTATGATCCTAACCTGGTGTGTTGTACCATAGCCTATTCTCCCCTGCTGTGTATGATCCTAACCTGGTGTGTTGTACCATAGCCCATTCTTCCTGCTGTGTATGATCCTAACTGTGTTGTACCATAGCCCATTCTTCCCTGCTGTGTATGATCCTAACCTGGTGTGTTGTACCATAGCCCATTCTTCCATGCTGTGTATGATCCTAACCTGGTGTGTTGTACCATAGCCCATTCTTCCATGCTGTGTATGATCCTAACCTGGTGTGTTGTACCATAGCCCATTCTTCCCTGCTGTGTATGATCCTAACCTGGTGTGTTGTACCATAGCCCATTCTTCCCTGCTGTGTATGATCCTAACCTGGTGTGTTGTACCATAGCCCATTCTCCCCTGCTGTGTATGATCCTAACCTGGTATGTTGTACCATAGCCCATTCCCCCTGCTGTGTATGATCCTAACCGGGTGTGTTGTACCATAGCCCATTCTTCCATGCTGTGTATGATCCTAACCTGGTGTGTTGTACCATAGCCCATTCTCCCCTGCTGTGTATGATCCTAACCTGGTATGTTGTACCATAGCCCATTCCCCCTGCTGTGTATGATCCTAACCTGGTGTGTTGTACCATAGCCCATTCTCCCCTGCTGTGTATGATCCTAACCTGGTATGTTGTACCATAGCCCATTCTTCCATGCTGTGTATGATTCTAACTGTGTGTGTTGTACCATAGCCCATTCTTCCCTGCTGTGTATGATCCTAACCTGGTGTGTTGTACCATAGCCCATTCTTCCCTGCTGTGTATGATCCTAACCTGGTGTGTTGTACCATAGCCCATTCTTCCCTGCTGTGTATGATCCTAACCTGGTGTGTTGTACCATAGCCCATTCTTCCCTGCTGTGTATGATCCTAACTGTGTTGTACCATAGCCCATTCTTCCCTGCTGTGTATGATCCTAACTGTGTTGTACCATAGCCCATTCCCCCTGCTGTGTATGATCCTAACCTGGTGTGTTGTACCATAGCCCATTCTTCCCTGCTGTGTATGATCCTAACCTGGTGTGTTGTACCATAGCCCATTCTTCCCTGCTGTGTATGATCCTAACCTGGTGTGTTGTTTTTGTTGTTGTACCATAGCCCATTCCCTGCTGTGTATGATCCTAACTGGTTGTACCATAGCCCATTCTTCCCTGCTGTGTATGATCCTAACCTGGTGTGTTGTACCATAGCCCATTCCCTGCTGTGTATGATCTAACTGTGTACCATAGCCTTCTTCCTGCTGTGTATGATCCTAACTGTGTTGTACCATAGCCCATTCCTGCTGTGTATGATCCTAACCTGGTGTTGTACCATAGCCCATTCCCCCTGCTGTGTATGATCCTAACCTGGTGTGTTGTACCATAGCCCATTCTTCCCTGCTGTGTATGATCCTAACCTGGTGTGTTGTACCATAGCCCATTCTTCCCTGCTGTGTATGATCCTAACCTGGTGTGTTGTACCATAGCCCATTCTCCCCTGCTGTGTATGATCCTAACCTGGTTGTTGTACCATAGCCCATTCTTCCATGCTGTGTATGATCCTAACTGTGTGTGTTGTACCATAGCCCATTCTTCCCTGCTGTGTATGATCCTAACCTGGTGTGTTGTACCATAGCCCATTCTTCCCTGCTGTGTATGATCCTAACCTGGTGTGTTGTACCATAGCCCATTCTTCCCTGCTGTGTATGATCCTAACCTGGTGTGTTGTACCATAGCCCATTCTTCCCTGCTGTGTATGATCCTAACTGTGTTGTACCATAGCCCATTCTTCCCTGCTGTGTATGATCCTAACTGTGTTGTACCATAGCCCATTCCCCCTGCTGTGTATGATCCTAACCTGGTGTGTTGTACCATAGCCCATTCTTCCCTGCTGTGTATGATCCTAACCTGGTGTGTTGTACCATAGCCCATTCTTCCCTGCTGTGTATGATCCTAACCTGGTGTGTTGTACCATAGCCCATTCTTCCCTGCTGTGTATGATCCTAACCTGGTGTGTTGTACCATAGCCCATTCTTCCCTGCTGTGTATGATCCTAACCTGGTGTGTTGTACCATAGCCCATTCTTCCCTGCTGTGTATGATCCTAACTGTGTGTGTTGTACCATAGCCCATTCTTCCCTGCTCTGTATGATCCTAACTGGTGTGTTGTACCATAGCCCATTCTTCCCTGCTGTGTATGAT
Organism: Archivesica marissinica; assembly: GCA_014843695.1. Taxonomy (NCBI): domain Eukaryota; kingdom Metazoa; phylum Mollusca; class Bivalvia; order Venerida; family Vesicomyidae; genus Archivesica; species Archivesica marissinica. Next base: position 71,269,617 of record CM026402.1, read on the forward strand.
CCTAACCTGGTGTGTTGTACCATAGCCCATTCTCCCCTGCTGTGTATGATCCTAACCTGGTGATATACCATAGCCCATTCTTCCATGCTGTGTATGATCCTAACTGTGTTGTACCATAGCCCATTCCCCCCTGCTGTGTATGATCCTAACCTGGTATGTTGTACCATAGCCCATTCTTCCCTGCTGTGTATGATCCTAACCTGGTGTGTTGTACCATAGCCCATTTCCCCCTGCTGTGTATGATTCTAACTGTGTGTGTTGTACCATAGCCCATTCTTCCCTGCTGTGTATGATCCTAACCTGGTGTGTTGTACCATAGCCCATTCTTCCCTGCTGTGTATGATCCTAACCTGGTGTGTTGTACCATAGCCCATTCTTCCCTGCTGTGTATGATCCTAACCTGGTGTGTTGTACCATAGCCCATTCTTCCCTGCTGTGTATGATCCTAACTGGTGTGTTGTACCATAGCCCATTCTTCCCTGCTGTGTATGATCCTAACCTGGTGTGTTGTACCATAGCCCATTCTTCCCTGCTGTGTATGATCCTAACCTGGTGTGTTGTACCATAGCCCATTCTTCCCTGCTGTGTATGATCCTAACTGTGTTGTACCATAGCCCATTCTTCCCTGCTGTGTATGATCCTAACCTGGTGTGTTGTACCATAGCCCATTCTCCCCTGCTGTGTATGATCCTAACCTGGTGATGTACCATAGCCCATTCTTCCATGCTGTGTATGATCCTAACTGTGTTGTACCATAGCCCATTCCCCCCTGCTGTGTATGATCCTAACCTGGTATGTTGTACCATAGCCCATTCTTCCCTGCTGTGTATGATCCTAACCTGGTGTGTTGTACCATAGCCCATTTCCCCCTGCTGTGTATGATCCTAACTGGTGTGTTGTACCATAGCCCATTCTTCCCTGCTGTGTATGATCCTAACCTGGTGTGTTGTACCATAGCCCATTCTTCCCTGCTGTGTATGATCCTAACCTGGTGTGTTGTACCATAGCCCATTCTCCCTGCTGTGTATGATCCTAACCTGGTGTGTTGTACCATAGCCCATTCTTCCCTGCTGTGTATGATCATAACCTGGTGTGTTGTACCATAGCCCATTCTTCCTGCTGTGTATGATCCTAACCTGGTGTGTTGTACCATAGCCCATTCTCCCCTGCTGTGTATGATCCTAACCTGGTATGTTGTACCATAGCCCATTCTTCCATGCTGTGTATGATTCTAACTGTGTGTGTTGTACCATAGCCCATTCTTCCCTGCTGTGTATGATCCTAACCTGGTGTGTTGTACCATAGCCATTCTTCCCTGCTGTGTATGATCCTAACCTGGTGTGTTGTACCATAGCCCATTCTTCCCTGCTGTGTATGATCCTAACCTGGTGTGTTGTACCATAGCCCATTCTTCCCTGCTGTGTATGATCCTAACTGTGTTGTACCATAGCCCATTCTTCCCTGCTGTGTATGATCCTAACTGTGTTGTACCATAGCCCATTCCCCCTGCTGTGTATGATCCTAACCTGGTGTGTTGTACTATAGCCCATTCTTCACTGTTGTGTATGATCCTAACCTGGTGTGTTGTACCATAGCCCATTCTTCCCTGCTGTGTATGATCCTAACCTGGTGTGTTGTACCATAGCCCATTCTTCCCTGCTGTGTATGATCCTAACCTGGTGTGTTGTACCATAGCCCATTCTTCCCTGCTGTGTATGATCCTAACCTGGTGTGTTGTACCATAGCCCATTCTGCTGTGTATGATCCTAACTGTGTGTGTTGTACCATAGCCCATTCTTCCCTGCTCTGTATGATCCTAACTGTGTGTGTTGTACCATAGCCCATTCTTCCCTGCTGTGTATGATCCTAACCTGGTGTGTTGTACCATAGCCCATTCTCCCCTGCTGTGTATGATCCTAACCTGGTGATATACCATAGCCCATTCTTCCATGCTGTGTATGATCCTAACTGTGTTGTACCATAGCCCATTCCCCCTGCTGTGTATGATCCTAACCTGGTATGTTGTACCATAGCCCATTCTTCCCTGCTGTGTATGATCCTAACCTGGTGTGTTGTACCATAGCCCATTTCCCCCTGCTGTGTATGATTCTAACTGTGTGTGTTGTACCATAGCCCATTCTTCCCTGCTGTGTATGATCCTAACCTGGTGTGTTGTACCATAGCCCATTCTTCCCTGCTGTGTATGATCCTAACCTGGTGTGTTGTACCATAGCCCATTCTTCCCTGCTGTGTATGATCCTAACCTGGTGTGTTGTACCATAGCCCATTCTTCCCTGCTGTGTATGATCCTAACTGTGTTGTACCATAGCCCATTCTTCCCTGCTGTGTATGATCCTAACTGTGTTGTACCATAGCCCATTCCCCCTGCTGTGTATGATCCTAACCTGGTGTGTTGTACTATAGCCCATTCTTCACTGTTGTGTATGATCCTAACCTGGTGTGTTGTACCATAGCCCATTCTTCCCTGCTGTGTATGATCCTAACCTGGTGTGTTGTACCATAGCCCATTCTTCCCTGCTGTGTATGATCCTAACCTGGTGTGTTGTACCATAGCCCATTCTTCCCTGCTGTGTATGATCCTAACCTGGTGTGTTGTACCATAGCCCATTCTTCCCTGCTGTGTATGATCCTAACCTGGTGTGTTGTACCATAGCCCATTCTTCCCTGCTGTGTATGATCCTAACTGTGTGTGTTGTACCATAGCCCATTCTTCCCTGCTCTGTATGATCCTAACTGTGTTGTACCATAGCCCATTCTTCCCTGCTGTGTATGATCCTAACCTGGTGTGTTGTACCATAGCCCATTCTTCCCTGCTGTGTATGATCCTAACCTGGTGTATTGTACCATAGCCCATTCTTCCCTGCTGTGTATGATCCTAACCTGGTGTGTTGTACCATAGCCCATTCTTCCCTGCTGTGTATGATCCTAACCTGGTGTGTTGTACCATAGCCCATTCTTCCCTGCTGTGTATGACCTAACTGTGTCTGTTTAATGTTTATTTATCGTCGCTACCGGTTGCCCATATGAGCGACGCCTCCTTAAGAGATCAGTCATTTTAGATTTTCGGAGGATAGTGCAATGATACAGACAGAGACCCAAATTTTATTAGGGTCAGATGGGAGATCGAACCTGCGATCCCTGGATTACCAGTCCAGCATGTTACCACTGGACTACAGATCTGTCTGTATGATCCTAACAAACTGGATAGTCCACTGTCTTGGTAGAACATGATCAAACCAGTGTCACAAGGATGCTACAAGACCTATAGTGGATGTCACTCCAGGACAAAAGACAAATCAACTGGTCAGTTCCCTTGTACAAAATAGTTGTTGACGAGCACTGTCGCACAGCAGCCCACACATACTAAATACTATGCTGCTAATCTGCAGGTTTATTTAAAATGCATTGAAAAGTGTAGGAGTTTGTCTGACAAGCATCAGAGCTGACATCACTCCATCAAATGCTGTCTAAGCAGAACAATATTCACAACTATATATCGTAGCGATATATTTGCGAGCCTCGTTCAATTCGATTGAAAACTGGATTTGGCCTTTTCAATATCATCCTGATAATGAATGGGCACAATTAGACTTCATAGCGGTGCATTTATGAAAAAATAAAGGGCCATAACTGTGTTAAAATAACAATATGTGCAACTCTACGGCAGTGTATTTGTTTGTCAGTCTGGTCCAATTCCCTTGGAAACTGCTATATCAGCAGATATGGAAATATACGCCATGCTTGGAACAGTGGTACCAGGCTATATCAGTAGATATGGACATATACACCATGCTTGGAGCAGTGGTACCAGGCTCTATCAGTAGATATGGAAATATACACCATGCTTGGAGCAGTGGTACCAGGATATATCAGTAGATATGGACATATACGCCATGCTTGGAGCAGTGGTACCAGGCTTTATCAGTAGATATGGACATATACGCCATACTTGTACCAGGATATATCAGTATATATGGAAATATACGCCATGCTTGAAGCAGTGGTACCAGGCTATATCAGTAGATATGGACATATACGCCATGCTTGGAGCAGTGGTACCAGGCTATATCAGTAGATATTGACATATACGCCATGCTTGGAGCAGTGGTACAAGGCTATATCAGTAGATATGGACATATACGCCATGCTTGGAGCAGTGGTACCAGGCTATATCAGTAGATATGGACATATACGCCATGCTTGGAGCAGTGGTACAAGGCTATATCAGTAGATATGGACATATACACCATGCTTGGAGCAGTGGTACAAGGCTATATCAGTAGATATGGACATATACGCCATGCTTGGAGCAGTGGTACCAGGCTATATCAGTAGATATGGAAATATACACCATGCTTGGAGCAGTGGTACTAGGATATATCAGTAGATATGGAAATATACGCCATGCTTGGAGCAGTGGTACCAGGCTATATCAGTAGATATGGAAATATACGCCATGCTTGGAGCAGTGGTACCAGGCTATATCAGTAGATATGGACATATACGCCATGCTTGTACCAGGATATATCAGTAGATATGGAAATATACGCCATGCTTGTACCAGGATATATCAGTAGATATGGAAATATACACCAGGCTTGGAGCAGTGGTACCAGGCTATATCAGTAGATTTGGACATATACGCCATGCTTGGAGCAGTGGTACCAGGCTATATCAGTAGATATGGAAATATACACCAGGCTTGGAGCAGTGGTACCAGGCTATATCAGTAGATATGGAAATATACACCATGCTTGGAGCAGTGGTACCAGGCTATATCAGTAGATATGGAAATATACACCATGCTTGGAGCAGTGGTACCAGGCTATATCAGTAGATATGGAAATATACACCACGCTTGGAGCAGTGGTACCAGGCTATATCAGTAGATATGGAAATATACACCAGGCTTGGAGCAGTGGTACTAGGCTATATCAGTAGATATGGACATATACGCCATGCTTGGAGCAGTGGTACCAGGCTATATCAGTAGATATGGAAATATACGCCATGCTTGGAGCAGTGGTACCAGGATATATCAGTAGATATGGAAATATACGCCATGCTTGGAGCAGTGGTACCAGGCTTGGAACAGTGGTACCAGGCTATATCAGTATATATGGAAATATACACCACGCTTGGAGCAGTGGTACCAGGCTATATCAGTAGATATGGACATATACGCCATGCTTGGAGCAGTGGTACCAGGATATATCAGTAGATATGGAAATATACGCCATGCTTGGAGCAGTGGTACCAGGCTATATCATCAGTAGATATTGACATATACGCTATGCTTGGAGCAGTGGTACCAGGCTATATCAGTAGATATGGACATATACGCCATGCTTGGAGCAGTGGTACCAGGATATATTAGTAGATATGGACATATACGCCATGCTTGGAGCAGTGGTACCAGGCTATATCAGTAGATATGGACATATACGCCATGCTTGGAGCAGTGGTACCAGGCTTGGGGTGGTGGTATATCAGTAGATATGGACATATACGCCATGCTTGTACCAGGATATATCAGTAGATATGGAAATATACGCCATGCTTGGAGCAGTGGTACCAGGCTATATCAGTAGATATGGACATATACGCCATGCTTGGAGCAGTGGTACCAGGCTATATCAGTAGATATGGAAATATACGCCATGCTTGGAGCAGTGGTACCAGGCTATATCAGTAGATATGGACATATACGCCATGCTTGGAGCAGTGGTACCAGGCTATATCAGTAGATATGGACATATACGCCATGCTTGGAGCAGTGGTACCAGGCTATATCAGTAGATATGGAAATATACACCAGGCTTGGAGCAGTGGTACCAGGCTATATCAGTAGATATGGAAATATACACCATGCTTGGAGCAGTGGTACCAGGCTATATCAGTAGATATGGAAATAACACCATGCTTGGAGCAGTGGTACCAGGCTATATCAGTAGATATGGAAATATACACCACGCTTGGAGCAGTGGTACCAGGCTATATCAGTAGATATGGAAATATACGCCATGCTTGGAGCAGTGGTACCAGGCTATATCAGTAGATATGGACATATACGCCATGCTTGGAGCAGTGGTACCAGGATATATCAGTAGATATGGACATATACGCCATGCTTGGAGCAGTGGTACCAGGCTATATCAGTAGATATGGACATATACGCCATGCTTGGAGCAGTGGTACCAGGCTATATCAGTATATGGAAATATACGCCATGCTTGGAGCAGTGGTACCAGGCTATATCAGTAGATATGGAATATACGCCATGCTTGGAGCAGTGGTACCAGGATATCAGTAGATATGGAAATATACGCCATGCTTGGAGCAGTGGTACCAGGCTATATCAGTAGATATGGAAATATACGCCATGCTTGGAGCAGTGGTACCAGGCTATATATCAGTAGATATGGAAATATACGCCATGCTTGGAGCAGTGGTACCAGGATATATCAGTAGATATGGACATATACGCCATGCTTGGAGCAGTGGTACCAGGCTATATCAGTAGATATGGAAATATACGCCATGCTTGGAGCAGTGGTACCAGGCTATATCAGTAGATATGGACATATACGCCATGCTTGGAGCAGTGGTACCAGGCTATATCAGTAGATATGGAAATATACGCCATGCTTGGAGCAGTGGTACCAGGCTATATCAGTAGATATGGACATATACCATGCTGTACAGTATATCAGATATGGACATATACGCCATGCTTGGAGCAGTGGTACCAGGCTATATCAGTAGATATGGACATATACGCCATGCTTGGAGCAGTGGTACCAGGCTATATCAGTAGATATGGAAATATACGCCATGCTTGGAGCAGTGGTACCAGGCTATATCAGTAGATATGGAATATACGCCATGCTTGGAGCAGTGGTACCAGGCTATATCAGTAGATATGGAAATATACGCCATGCTTGGAGCAGTGGTACCAGGCTATATCAGTAGATATGGAAATATACGCCATGCTTGGAGCAGTGGTACCAGGCTATATCAGTAGATATGGACATATACGCCATGCTTGGAGCAGTGGTACCAGGCTATATCAGTAGATATGGAAATATACGCCATGCTTGGAGCAGTGGTACCAGGCTATATCAGTAGATATGGAAATATACACCATGCTTGGAGCAGTGGTACCAGCTATATCAGTAGATATGGAATATAGCCATGCTTGGAGCAGTGGTACCAGGCTATATCAGTAGATATGGAAATATACGCCATGCTTGGAGCAGTGGTACCAGGCTATATCAGTAGTATATACAGTGGAGCAGTGGACGTTAATATGGATATACACCATGCTTGGAGCAGTGGTACCAGGCTATATCAGTAGATATGGACATATACGCCATGCTTGGAGCAGTGGTACCAGGCTATATCAGTAGATATGGACATATACGCCATGCTTGGAGCAGTGGTACCAGGCTATATCAGTAGATATGGAAATATACGCCATGCTTGGAGCAGTGGTACCAGGATATATCAGTAGATATGGAATATACGCCATGCTTGGAGCAGTGGTACCAGGCTGTTTGATATACCCAGCTTGGAGCAGTGGTACAGGCTATATCAGTAGATATGGACATATACGCCATGCTTGGAGCAGTGGTCCAGGCTATATCATGTAGATATGCATATACGCCATGCTTGGAGCAGTGGTACCAGGCTATATCAGTAGATATGGACATATACGCCATGCTTGGAGCAGTGGTACCAGGCTATATCAGTAGATATGGACATATACGCCATGCTTGGAGCAGTGGTACCAGGCTATATCAGTAGATATGGAAATATACGCCATGCTTGGAGCAGTGGTACCAGGCTATATCAGTAGATATGGAAATATACGCCATGCTTGGAGCAGTGGTACCAGGCTATACAGTAGATATGAAATATACGCCATGCTTGGAGCAGTGGTACCAGGCTATATCAGTAGATATGGAATATACGCCATGCTTGGAGCAGTGGTACCAGGCTATATCAGTAGATATGGAATATACCCATGCTTGGAGCAGTGGTACCAGGCTATATCAGTAGATATGGACATATACGCCATGCTTGGAGCAGTGGTACCAGGCTATATCAGTAGATATGGACATATACGCCATGCTTGGAGCAGTGGTACCAGGCTATATCAGTAGATATGGAAATATACGCCATGCTTGGAGCAGTGGTACCAGGCTATATCAGTAGATATGGAAATATACGCCATGCTTGGAGCAGTGGTACCAGGCTATATCAGTAGATATGGAAATATACGCCATGCTTGGAGCAGTGGTACCAGGATATATCAGTAGATATGGAAATATACGCCATGCTTGGAGCAGTGGTACCAGGCTATATCAGTAGATATGGAAATATACGCCATGCTTGGAGCAGTGGTACCAGGCTATATCAGTAGATATGGACATATACGCCATGCTTGGAGCAGTGGTACCAGGCTATATCAGTAGATATGGACATATACGCCATGCTTGGAGCAGTGGTACCAGGCTATATCAGTAGATATGGACATATACGCCATGCTTGGAGCAGTGGTACCAGGCTATATCAGTAGATATGGAATATACGCCATGCTTGGAGCAGTGGTACCAGGCTATATCAGTAGATATGGACATATACGCCATTATATCAGTAATATGGAAATATACGCCATGCTTGGAGCAGTGGTACCAGGCTATATCAGTAGATATGGACATATACGCCATGCTTGGAGCAGTGGTACCAGGCTATATCAGTAGATATGGACATATACGCCATGCTTGGAGCAGTGGTACCAGGCTATATCAGTAGATATGGACATATACGCCATGCTTGGAGCAGTGGTACCAGGCTATATCAGTAGATATGGACATATACGCCATGCTTGGAGCAGTGGTACCAGGCTATATCAGTAGATATGGACATATACGCCATGCTTGGAGCAGTGGTACCAGGCTATATCAGTAGATATGGACATATACGCCATGCTTGGAGCAGTGGTACCAGGCTATATCAGTAGATATGGAAATATACGCCATGCTTGGAGCAGTGGTACCAGGCTATATCAGTAGATATGGAAATATACGCCATGCTTGGAGCAGTGGTACCAGGCTATATCAGTAGATATGGAAATATACGCCATGCTTGGAGCAGTGGTACCAGGCTATATCAGTAGATATGGACATATACGCCATGCTTGTACCAGGATATATCAGTAGATATGGAAATATACGCCATGCTTGTACCAGGTATATCAGTAGATATGGAAATATACCCATGCTTGGAGCAGTGGTACCAGGCTATATCAGTAGATATGGACATATACGCCATGCTTGGAGCAGTGGTACCAGGCTATATCAGTAGATATGGAAATATACGCCATGCTTGGAGCAGTGGTACCAGGCTATATCAGTAGATATGGAAATATACGCCATGCTTGGAGCAGTGGTACCAGGCTATATCAGTAGATATGGAAATATACGCCATGCTTGGAGCAGTGGTACCAGGCTATATCAGTAGATATGGAAATATACACCATGCTTGGAGCAGTGGTACCAGGCTATATCAGTAGATATGGAAATATACGCCATGCTTGGAGCAGTGGTACCAGGCTATATCAGTAGATATGGACATATACGCCATGCTTGGAGCAGTGGTACCAGGCTATATCAGTAGATATGGAAATATACGCCATGCTTGGAGCAGTGGTACCAGGCTATATCAGTAGATATGGAAATATACGCCATGCTTGGAGCAGTGGTACCAGGCTATACAGGTATATCAGTAGATATGGAAATATACACCATGCTTGGAGCAGTGGTACCAGGCTATATCAGTAGATATGGACATATACGCCATGCTTGGAGCAGTGGTACCAGGCTATATCAGTAGATATGGAAATATACGCCATGCTTGGAGCAGTGGTACCAGGCTATATCAGTAGATATGGACATATACGCCATGCTTGGAGCAGTGGTACCAGGCTATATCAGTAGATATGGACATATACGCCATGCTTGGAGCAGTGGTACCAGGCTATATCAGTAGATATGGACATATACGCCATGCTTGGAGCAGTGGTACCAGGCTATATCAGTAGATATGGACATATACGCCATGCTTGGAGCAGTGGTACCAGGCTATATGTAGATATGGAATATACGCCATGTTGTATATCAGTAGATATGGAAATATACGCCATGCTTGGAGCAGTGGTACCAGGCTATATCAGTAGATATGGACATATACGCCATGCTTGGAGCAGTGGTACCAGGCTATATCAGTAGATATGGAAATATACGCCATGCTTGGAGCAGTGGTACCAGGCTATATCAGTAGATATGGAATATAACATATACGCCATGCTTGGAGCAGTGGTACCAGGCTATATCAGTAGATATGGAAATATACACCATGCTTGGAGCAGTGGTACCAGGCTATATCAGTAGATATGGAAATATACGCCATGCTTGGAGCAGTGGTACCAGGCTATATCAGTAGATATGGAAATATACGCCATGCTTGGAGCAGTGGTACAGGCTTGGACAGTGGTACCAGGCTATATCAGTAGATATGGAAATATACACCATGCTTGGAGCAGTGGTACCAGGCTATATCAGTAGATATGGACATATACGCCATGCTTGGAGCAGTGGTACCAGGCTATATCAGATATGGATATACGCCATGCTTGGAGCAGTGGTACCAGGCTATATCAGTAGATATGGAAATATACGCCATGCTTGGAGCAGTGGTACCAGGCTATATCAGTAGATATGGAATATACGCCATGCTTGGGCAGGGTACATCAGTAGATATGGACATATACGCCATGCTTGGAGCAGTGGTACCAGGCTATATCAGTAGATATGGAAATATACGCCATGCTTGGAGCAGTGGTACCAGGCTATATCAGTAGATATGGAAATATATAGCAGTGGTACCAGCTATATCAGTAGATAGAATATACCCAGCTTGGAGCAGTGTACCAGGCTATATCAGGTTGGTTGTTGGGGGTGGTTTGTGTTGGTCGCCATGCTTGGAGCAGTGGTACCAGGATATCAGTAGATATGGAAATATACGCCATGCTTGGAGCAGTGGTACCAGGCTATATCAGTAGATATGGACATATACGCCATGCTTGGAGCAGTGGTACCAGGCTATATCAGTAGATATGGAAATATACGCCATGCTTGGAGCAGTGGTACCAGGTATATCATATATCAGTAGATATATGGACATATACGCCATGCTTGGAGCAGTGGTACCAGGCTATATCAGTAGATATGGAAATATACGCCATGCTTGGAGCAGTGGTACCAGGCTATATCAGTAGATATGGAAATATACGCCATGCTTGGAGCAGTGGTACAGGATATATCAGTAGATATGGAAATATACACCATGCTTGGAGCAGTGGTACCAGGCTATATCAGTAGATATGGAAATATACGCCATGCTTGGAGCAGTGGTACCAGGCTATATCAGATATGGACATATACGCCATGCTTGGAGCAGTGGTACCAGGCTATATCAGTAGATATGGACATATACGCCATGCTTGGAGCAGTGGTACCAGGCTATATCAGTAGATATGGAAATATACACCATGCTTGGAGCAGTGGTACCAGGCTATATCAGTAGATATGGACATATACGCCATGCTTGGAGCAGTGGTACCAGGCTATATCAGTAGATATGGAAATATACGCCATGCTTGGAGCAGTGGTACCAGGCTATATCAGTAGATATGGAAATATACGCCATGCTTGGAGCAGTGGTACCAGGCTATATCAGTAGATATGGACATATACGCCATGCTTGGAGCAGTGGTACCAGGCTATATCAGTAGATATGGACATATACGCCATGCTTGGAGCAGTGGTACCAGGCTATATCAGTAGATATGGAAATATACCCATGCTTGTGGTACAGTATATCAGTAGATATGGAATATAGCCATGCTTGGAGCAGTGGTACCAGGCTATATCAGTAGATATGGAAATATACGCCATGCTTGGACAGTGGTACCAGGCTATATCAGTAGTTGGGAATATACGCCATGCTTGGAGCAGTGGTACCAGGCTATATCAGTAATATGGATATACACCATGCTTGGAGCAGTGGTACCAGGCTATATCAGTAGATATGGACATATACGCCATGCTTGGAGCAGTGGTACCAGGCTATATCAGTAGATATGGACATATACGCCATGCTTGGAGCAGTGGTACCAGGCTATATCAGTAGATATGGAAATATACGCCATGCTTGGAGCAGTGGTACCAGGCTATATCAGTAGATATGGAATATACGCCATGCTTGGAGCAGTGGTACCAGGCTCAGTGGTACCAGGCTATATCAGTAGATATGGAAATATACACCATGCTTGGAGCAGTGGTACCAGGCTATATCAGTAGATATGGACATATACGCCATGCTTGGAGCAGTGGTACCAGGCTATATCAGTAGATATGGAAATATACGCCATGCTTGGAGCAGTGGTACCAGGCTATATCAGTAATATGGAAATATACCCAGCTTGGAGCAGTGGTACCAGGCTATATCAGTAGATATGGACATATACGCCATGCTTGGAGCAGTGGTACCAGGCTATATCAGTAGATATGGAAATATACGCCATGCTTGGAGCAGTGGTACCAGGCTTACCAGGCTATATCAGTATATATGGAAATATACACCACGCTTGGAGCAGTGGTACCAGGCTATATCAGTAGATATGGACATATACGCCATGCTTGGAGCAGTGGTACCAGGCTATATCATCAGTAGATATTGACATATACGCCATGCTTGGAGCAGTGGTACCAGGCTATATCAGTAGATATGGACATATACGCCATGCTTGGAGCAGTGGTACCAGGCTATATCAGTAGATATGGACATATACGCCATGCTTGGAGCAGTGGTACCAGGCTATATCAGTAGATATGGACATATACGCCATGCTTGGAGCAGTGGTACCAGGCTATATCAGTAGATATGGAAATATACGCCATGCTTGGAGCAGTGGTACCAGGCTATATCAGTAGATATGGAAATATACGCCATGCTTGGAGCAGTGGTACCAGGCTATATCAGTAGATATGGAAATATACGCCATGCTTGGAGCAGTGGTACCAGGCTATATCAGTAGATATGGACATATACGCCATGCTTGGAGCAGTGGTACCAGGCTATATCAGTAGATATGGAAATATACGCCATGCTTGGAGCAGTGGTACCAGGCTATATCAGTAGATATGGAAATATACGCCATGCTTGGAGCAGTGGTACCAGGCTATATCAGTAGATATGGAAATATACGCCATGCTTGGAGCAGTGGTACCAGGCTATATCAGTAGATATGGAAATATACACCATGCTTGGAGCAGTGGTACCAGGCTATATCAGTAGATATGGAAATATACGCCATGCTTGGAGCAGTGGTACTAGGCTATATCAGTAGATATGGACATATACGCCATGCTTGGAGCAGTGGTACCAGGCTATATCAGTAGATATGGAAATATACGCCATGCTTGGAGCAGTGGTACCAGGCTATATCAGTAGATATGGAAATATACGCCATGCTTGGAGCAGTGGTACCAGGCTAGGCTATATCAGTAGATATGGAAATATACACCACGCTTGGAGCAGTGGTACCAGGCTATATCAGTAGATATGGACATATACGCCATGCTTGGAGCAGTGGTACCAGGCTATATCATCAGTAGATATGGACATATACGCCATGCTTGGAGCAGTGGTACCAGGCTATATCAGTAGATATGGACATATACGCCATGCTTGGAGCAGTGGTACCAGGCTATATCAGTAGATATGGACATATACGCCATGCTTGGAGCAGTGGTACCAGGCTATATCAGTAGATATGGAAATATACGCCATGCTTGGAGCAGTGGTACCAGGCTATATCAGTAGATATGGAAATATACGCCATGCTTGGAGCAGTGGTACCATGCTATATCAGTAGATATGGAAATATACACCAGGCTTGGAGCAGTGGTACCAGGCTATATCAGTAGATATGGACATATACGCCATGCTTGGAGCAGTGGTACCAGGCTATATCAGTAGATATGGAAATATACGCCATGCTTGGAGCAGTGGTACCAGGATATATCAGTAGATATGGAAATATACACCATGCTTGGAGCAGTGGTACCAGGCTATATCAGTAGATATGGAAATATACGCCATGCTTGGAGCAGTGGTACCAGGCTTGGACCAGTGGTACCAGGATATATCAGTAGATATGGAAATATACGCCATGCTTGGAGCAGTGGTACCAGGCTATATCAGTAGATATGGACATATACGCCATGCTTGGAGCAGTGGTACCAGGCTATATCAGTAGATATGGAAATATACGCCATGCTTGGAGCAGTGGTACCAGGCTATATCAGTAGATATGGACATATACGCCATGCTTGGAGCAGTGGTACCAGGCTATATCAGTAGATATGGACATATACGCCATGCTTGGAGCAGTGGTACCAGGCTATATCAGTAGATATGGAAATATACGCCATGCTTGGAGCAGTGGTACCAGGCTATATCAGTAGATATGGAAATATACACCATGCTTGGAGCAGTGGTACCAGGCTATATCAGTAGATATGGAAATATACGCCATGCTTGGAGCAGTGTACCAGGATATATCAGTAGATATGGAAATATACGCCATGCTTGGAGCAGTGGTACCAGGCTATATCAGTAGATATGGACATATACGCCATGCTTGGAGCAGTGGTACCAGGCTATATCAGTAGATATGGACATATACGCCATGCTTGGAGCAGTGGTACCAGGCTATATCAGTAGATATGGAATATATTGGATATACGCCATGCTTGGAGCAGTGGTACCAGGCTATATCAGTAGATATGGAAATATACGCCATGCTTGGAGCAGTGGTACCAGGCTATATCAGTAGATATGGACATATACGCCATGCTTGGAGCAGTGGTACCAGGCTATATCAGTAGATATGGACATATACGCCATGCTTGGAGCAGTGGTACCAGGCTATATCAGTAGATATGGAAATATACGCCATGCTTGGAGCAGTGGTACCACTATATCAGTAGATATGGAAATATACACCATGCTTGGAGCAGTGGTACCAGGCTATATCAGTAGATATGGACATATACGCCATGCTTGGAGCAGTGGTACCAGGCTATATCAGTAGATATGGAAATATACGCCATGCTTGGAGCAGTGGTACCAGGCTATATCAGTAGATATGGACATATACGCCATGCTTGGAGCAGTGGTACCAGGCTATATCAGTAGATATGGACATATACGCCATGCTTGGAGCAGTGGTACCACAGCTTGGAGCAGTGGTACCAGGCTATATCAGTAGATATGGACATATACGCCATGCTTGGAGCAGTGGTACCAGGCTATATTCAGTAGATATGGACATATACGCCATGCTTGGAGCAGTGGTACCAGGCTATATCAGTAGATATGGACATATACGCCATGCTTGGAGCAGTGGTACCAGGCTATATCAGTAGATATGGACATATACGCCATGCTTGGAGCAGTGGTACCAGGCTATATCAGTAGATATGGACATATACGCCATGCTTGGAGCAGTGGTACCAGGCTATATCAGTAGATATGGAAATATACGCCATGCTTGGAGCAGTGGTACCAGGCTATATCAGTAGATATGGAAATATACGCCATGCTTGGAGCAGTGGTACCAGGCTATATCAGTAGATATGGATCGCCATGCTTGGAGCAGTGGTACCAGGCTATATCAGTAGATATGGAAATATACGCCATGCTTGGAGCAGTGGTACCAGGCTATATCAGTAGATATGGAAATATACGCCATGCTTGGAGCAGTGGTACCAGGCTATATCAGTAGATAGAAATATACGCCATGCTTGGAGCAGTGGTACCAGGCTATATCAGTAGATATGGAAATATACACCATGCTTGGAGCAGTGGTACCAGGCTATATCAGTAGATATGGACATATACGCCATGCTTGGAGCAGTGGTACCAGGCTATATCAGTGGTGGTACCAGGTATATCAGTAGATATGGAAATATACGCCATGCTTGGAGCAGTGGTACCAGGCTATATCAGTATCAGTAGATATGGACATATACGCCATGCTTGGAGCAGTGGTACCAGGCTATATCAGTAGATATGGAAATATACGCCATGCTTGGAGCAGTGGTACCAGGCTATATCAGTAGATATGGAAATATAGTGTTGGGGTGGTGGTCAGTAGATATGGAATATACGCCATGCTTGGAGCAGTGGTACCAGGCTATATCAGTAGATATGGAAATATACGCCATGCTTGGAGCAGTGGTACCAGGCTATATCAGTAGATATGGAAATATACGCCATGCTTGGAGCAGTGGTACCAGGCTATATCATCAGTAGATATGGAAATATACGCCATGCTTGGAGCAGTGGTACCAGGCTATATCAGTAGATATGGAAATATACGCCATGCTTGGAGCAGTGGTACCAGGCTATATCAGTAGATATGGACATATACGCCATGCTTGGAGCAGTGGTACCAGGATATATCAGTAGATATGGAAATATACGCCATGCTTGGAGCAGTGGTACATATACGCCATGCTTGGAGCAGTGGTACCAGGCTATATCAGTAGATATGGAAATATACGCCATGCTTGGAGCAGTGGTACCAGGCTATATCAGTAGATATGGAAATATACGCCATGCTTGGAGCAGTGGTACCAGGCTATATCAGTAGATATGGAATATACGCCATGCTTGGAGCAGTGGTACCAGGCTATATCAGTAGATATGGAAATATACGCCATGCTTGGAGCAGTGGTACCAGGCTATATCAGTAGATATGGAAATATACGCCATGCTTGGAGCAGTGGTACCAGGCTATATCAGTAGATATGGACATATACGCCATGCTTGGAGCAGTGGTACCAGGCTATATCAGTAGATATGGACATATACGCCATGCTTGGAGCAGTGGTACCAGGCTATATCAGTAGATATGGAAATATACGCCATGCTTGGAGCAGTGTATATCAGTAGATATGGAATATAGCCATGCTTGGAGCAGTGGTACCAGGCTATATCAGTAGATATGGACATATACGCCATGCTTGGACAGTGGTACCAGGCTATATCAGTAGTGAATATACGCCATGCTTGGAGCAGTGGTACCAGGCTATATCAGTAATATGGATATACGCCATGCTTGGAGCAGTGGTACCAGGCTATATCAGTAGATATGGACATATACGCCATGCTTGGAGCAGTGGTACCAGGCTATATCAGTAGATATGGACATATACGCCATGCTTGGAGCAGTGGTACCAGGCTATATCAGTAGATATGGAAATATACGCCATGCTTGGAGCAGTGGTACCAGGCTATATCAGTAGATATGGAATATACGCCATGCTTGGAGCAGTGGTACCAGGCTATATACCCAGCTTGAGCAGTGGTACAGGCTATATCAGTAGATATGGACATATACGCCATGCTTGGAGCAGTGGTCCAGGCTATATCATCAGTAGATATGCATATACGCCATGCTTGGAGCAGTGGTACCAGGCTATATCAGTAGATATGGAAATATACGCCATGCTTGGAGCAGTGGTACCAGGCTATATCAGTAGATATGGACATATACGCCATGCTTGGAGCAGTGGTACCAGGCTATATCAGTAGATATGGACATATACGCCATGCTTGGAGCAGTGGTACCAGGCTATATCAGTAGATATGGAAATATACGCCATGCTTGGAGCAGTGGTACCAGGTATATCAGTAGATATGAAATATACGCCATGCTTGGAGCAGTGGTACCAGGCTATATCAGTAGATATGGAATATACGCCATGCTTGGAGCAGTGGTACCAGCTATATAGTAGATATGGACTTGGAGCATGGTACAGGCTATATCAGTAGATATGGACATATACGCCATGCTTGGAGCAGTGGTACCAGGCTATATCAGTAGATATGGACATATACGCCATGCTTGGAGCAGTGGTACCAGGCTATATCAGTAGATATGGAAATATACGCCATGCTTGGAGCAGTGGTACCAGGTTATATCAGTAGATATGGAAATATACGCCATGCTTGGAGCAGTGGTACCAGGCTATATCAGTAGATATGGAAATATACGCCATGCTTGGAGCAGTGGTACCAGGCTATATCAGTAGATATGGAATATACGCCATGCTTGGAGCAGTGGTACCAGGCTATATCAGTAGATATGGACATATACGCCATGCTTGGAGCAGTGGTACCAGGCTATATCAGTAGATATGGACATATACGCCATGCTTGGAGCAGTGGTACCAGGCTATATCAGTAGATATGGACATATACGCCATGCTTGGAGCAGTGGTACCAGGCTATATCAGTAGATATGGACATATACGCCATGCTTGGAGCAGTGGTACCAGGCTATATCAGTAGATATGGACATATACGCCATGCTTGGAGCAGTGGTACCAGGCTATATCAGTAGATATGGAAATATACACCATGCTTGGAGCAGTGGTACCAGGCTATATCAGTAGATATGGACATATACGCCATGCTTGGAGCAGTGGTACCAGGCTATATCAGTAGATATGGACATATACGCCATGCTTGGAGCAGTGGTACCAGGCTATATCAGTAGATATGGACATATACGCCATGCTTGGAGCAGTGGTACCAGGCTATATCAGTAGATATGGACATATACGCCATGCTTGGAGCAGTGGTACCAGGCTATATCAGTAGATATGGAAATATACGCCATGCTTGGAGCAGTGGTACCAGGCTATATCAGTAGATATGGAAATATACGCCATGCTATATATCAGTAGATATGGAAATATACGCCATGCTTGGAGCAGTGGTACCAGGCTATATCAGTAGATATGGAAATATACACCATGCTTGGAGCAGTGGTACCAGGCTATATCAGTAGATATGGACATATACGCCATGCTTGGAGCAGTGGTACCAGGCTATATCAGTAGATATGGAAATATACGCCATGCTTGGAGCAGTGGTACCAGGCTATATCAGTAGATATGGAAATATACGCCATGCTTGGAGCAGTGGTACCAGGCTATATCAGTAGATATGGACATATACGCCATGCTTGGAGCAGTGGTACCAGGCTATATCAGTAGATATGGACATATACGCCATGCTTGGAGCAGTGGTACCAGGCTATATCAGTAGATATGGAAATATACGCCATGCTTGGAGCAGTGGTACCAGGCTATATCAGTAGATATGGAAATATACGCCATGCTTGGAGCAGTGGTACCAGGCTATATCAGTAGATATGGAAATATACGCCATGCTTGGAGCAGTGGTACCAGGCTATATCAGTAGATATGGAAATATACGCCATGCTTGGAGCAGTGGTACCAGGCTATATCAGTAGATATGGACATATACGCCATGCTTGGAGCAGTGGTACCAGTCTATATCAGTAGATATGG
>CM026402.1:71290154-71375158 GCA_014843695.1 Archivesica marissinica
TCAGGGTGCAGAAGAAAATTTGCGGGAAAAAAGTAAAGGAAAAATAATTCTTAGTTTTTCTGAATCAGTACACCCCATAGTGCCTCAGAAAAAAAATCCCCATGATTTTTGCCCAATTTTTTTCCAAGCACTTTTAAATTTCGGCACAAGACCCAATCGAAGATCCATCAAGATAGGGGGTAGGACTAACACATTTAAGTCTCTAGTCACTTCTGGTCTAGGTATGATAATGGAAATTGGCAGGAGGTTACAAAGGTGATTACTCTTCCCTGGGGTCAATGGAGCAAATTGATGTGATGATGTAATCATGACGAAATCCAAGATGGCGTCCATTTTGGCGGGAAAAACGAAAATATTGGTTACCAGTCAACTCACGTCATTCTGACTTGAGAAATATATTCTATACCAGCCTGTAATGTAATTTGATGTATCTCTCTTGTAGATCCTCACAGTTTGATTTGCATTTCTGGTGCCTTGCGTAGTGTCCTGGGTTCGAATCCCAGGTGTGACAATATTTTCCCCGTCTTTTTCGCCAGGGTAGGTGGCAGTAGAAAAGATGTGCTTTGCTTCCAAAATATGGCATCATACATAGTCAGTGATGAGTGGTACAAGGAGAGGAACAATGATAGCAAGAAAGAGTCAGAAAGGGTGATGATAGCTGCTGCAAAGCTTGTCCGGGAAGAAATACGAGCGAGACATTATAATAAAGATGTGTATCCAGGAATAAATGAGATTACGTGTGTTCCTGGAAACACTGATTAAAGATGAGCTAAAGTGTGACGTAATTGGGCAAGCCTTCACACAAGCCGCACGTCCGAACTCTGTAATTTCACCACTGCTGTTCGGTCTTGGTATAGAGTTAGATCACGTCTTTGGATCAAAGTGGCTCACAGAAGAACTTTCCTCATTTGGCTTGTCCATCACCTACAATGAAGTTCAGCTTTTCAAGCAGTCCATTCTTCAGCAGCAAACATTGCAATCGTTGTCCCCACCGCCATTCCCGACGTTAGGACAGTACATTGCAGATAATGCAGATTCAAACATACGCACCTTGGACGGGACCGGAACCTTTCACGGTATGGGTATTATTGCTTGGTACCAACGCCGAAGTAGCCAGCAAATTACCGACCAGCGTGTAAAACATATGGCAAGGGTCAAAATTTCCGATCTTACTTACGATAAAGGCATACCAATTATTCTTTATGTCACACCAGCCATCCCCGCCTTGTCAACATTCAAGTTCAATGCGATATGTGAAACGATATTACCATTCACTATCCCACCTATGTCATATTATTCAAAGGTGCTCTGGAGTTCTGCCAAAGTACTTGCAACCAAAATGACTCCTAGCCCGGATTGGACAAATTGGTCTGGATTCATGCACTGTGTCTATCAAAACGACACAGATGGAATTAGTGCCGATGAAGTGTTGATGCTTCCAATCATAGACCTGAACCCTAGTGATGAAACCTGCATCTACTCCACGTTGTCTTACATACAAGACCAAGTGACGAAACTGAAACTGCCAAGTACATCAGTAACATTTGACCAACCGCTCTTCATTAAAGCTGTTGAAATTGCTGCCACCAAACAGCTTAGCAAACTTGTGATTAGACTGGGTGGGTTCCATACATTAATGAGCGCAATCAGTAGCATCTTTCATACGATGCGAGGATCTGGAATATATGAAGCTCTGGGTCAGATATTTGGCCCCAATGCTATTTTGCACATATTGTCTGGCAAAGCCATTGCACGGGCACTGTGGGTTCTCTATCTTCTCGACGCATGCCTGACCACCACATTACTGGAACAGATAATACCGGACTGCGAGGCACATCGTGACGAGAATGATGATTATGACGGTGGTATCAATGAGAAATTTCAGTCCAGTCTTACTACAAAGGATGTGGAGGCCTTGCAAAAGCTACTCGGTGACTTATTGAATTCCGATGCTGAAACTCGTTGTGATGACATTGTAAACTCGGAGCCACTTGTCTTGTTAGATAAATGCATTGAAGATTTGAAAATATCATTGTCATCACAGTCTAGAACAGCAAAATTATGGATCCAATTACTGAATTTTATTCGGAAAATAGAAGGACTGGAACGGACATTTGAGAGTATGTAGTGAGTTTCTGAACTTATTTGCAGCAACAGGACATATTCACTACGCAAACAGTGCAAGGCTTTACGTGCAAAATATGGCCAAGCTACCAGAACAGCATCCCTGGCTATATCAGAAGTACATAGAAGGCGCTCATGCTGTGGAAAGAACAGAACACTGTTTTAACGGACTCTGGTCAGACTTGGTGATAGAGCAAACGCTCATGTGTTCGCTAAAAAGTCGTGGTGGTTTGACACATGGACGAGGTCTGACTGAATCTGTCCATCACCAATGGGTGTTCACCTTACCAATCTGTGTGGCAATCCATGATGCAATGACAACTCGCTCGCAGAAGAAGATACGGACGTCCGAACAACACGTAGATCTCAGCATTGCTCGAAAAGACCGCGACCTCACTGATCTTGATAAACTGTTAGACTGGTTTGGTGATCACAATCCATTCGTCAGCAACGGTTGTGACTTGCGTTAGTTGTCAACCGGTTTGACAGCGGAACAAGGGGATGGTATCAACTGTGATATCACCGAGGAAGTTGGCTCTAAATTACAGTCAAAGATAGACTCCGTGTCATATAACGGCGCAAAGATTAAGCGATCTGAGCAAATTAAGACTTTGCAAGATCTCCAACCCGGAGTAAGGGTAGGACGAAAGAAAACACTGCACATTGATCCGGCTATTCTACTCAGTCGATGTTCGGCCATCTCACAAAGAATCAGCGAGAACATGGAGCCATATTTCCAATGGGAAATGTGTGTGAGTCCTCCATCCTTGTTCAAGGACAATTTCATGAGGAAGCCGGTGAAGTCTGAATTAGCTAACGCACTGTATAAGGATGTAGCAGATACTAGGCCATCTGGTGAGCAAATGCGTGTTGTCGACGGCGGTTGGCTTCTTCACTACATACGGTGGAAATACAACACATACCAGGAAGTCTTCGAGCAGTACTCGTCATATCTCACACATCAATTCGGTCAGTGTATTGTTGTATTCGATGGATATCCTGAGTTTTCAACTAAGGATCACGAACACCACCGACGCAAATCAGATCGACTTCCCGCCGCTACAATAGAAGTGAACCCGTCACGTCGTAGGTACAAGGATCAGGAAGCATTCTTTGCTAACATTGCAAATAAAGTTGGCTTCATTGCTATGCTCACTGATCACTTGGAAGCAAATGGTCATATCATAAAGCAAGCACAAGCAGATGCCGATACACTAATAGTCTCTACCGCACTAGATTATGCCAAGAACCAGCAAACTGTTGAAGTAATCGCAAATGACACGGACATCTTGGTTTTGTTTCTGCATCACTGGAAAGAGGATATGTTCATAAGGTCATCGGAGGAACAAGGCGAAAACTAGTGGGGCCTTCCACAATTCATTCCGTAAAGGATGTGTCATCAAAGGTTGATCCAGTCATTAAAAAAACCCATTCTGTTCATACATGCATGGAGTGGATGTGACACAACATCTTCAACATTCGGACATAGCAAGACTAAACTGATGAAAACTATAGCAAAAGACCGCTCAATTCAAGCGATTGCCGACAATTTCTATTCAGCTGAAACTCAGGACACAGTCGGGAAGCTTGGCATAGATTTATTCACTTTGTTGTTTGGTGAATATTGCAAGGAAAGGACTCTGACGACCATTCGCTTTCACAAGTACCTGACGATGATTGCGCAGTCAAACATCTTGGAACCGCAACGAATGCCTCCGACAGTACGTGCCGCCCATTTCCACAGCCTCAGGGTATTTCTACAAACTATTCAGTGGATGAACTTGGATACTGAAGTGCTTGATCCATGCTCATGGGGTTGGCAACATGATCGTTCCGGACTTGTACCATTAATGACGGACATGGACGTAGCACCGGAGAGTGTGTTGAAATTCATTAGGTGCAAGTGTAAAAGCCAAAATCCCAACCACTGTGGTACGAACTTGTGTACCTGTTTCAAGCATGGAATCCAGTGTGTTGAGGCTTGTGGAGGATGTCATGGAGTAAGCTGTAAAAACACTGTCAGAGTCGATATCCAAGAATAATTGGTAGCCTATATGAAACAAAAACAGTAAACAATGAGTCAGAATGACGCGAGTTGACTGGTAGCCAATAGTTTCGTTTTTTCCGCCAAAATGGACGCCATCTTGGATTTCGTCATGATTACGTCATCACATCAATTTGGTCCATTGACCCCAGTGAAGAGTAATCATTTTTGTAACCTCATGCCAATTTGCATTATCATACCTAGACCAGAAGTGACTAGAGACTTAAATTTGTTAGCCCTACCCTTCATCTTGGTGGATCTTCGATTGGGTCTTGGGGCCGAAATTTCAAAGTGCTGGGAAAAATATTCCCCAAGCCCAATTCATGGGGATTTTTTTTCTGATGCGCTATGGGGTGTACTGATTCAGAAAAACTAAGAATTATTTTTCCTGCAAAATGTTCATACAGGAGTTATACAACCAGACTATTATATATATATATATATTACAAGAATTATAGTGGTCATAAATTTACATTGCATTTTTAGCATACAGACAGATTAGTGTAGATTATTTCTACATCACCGTCGTGTTCAAGCGAGAATGGCAGCATACATATAATCTGTAGAGCGGTTACCTGATAGAGCAGGGCTGTAGGTCTCTGGTTCATGCGTCAGGGTGGCCATCTGTGGTGCATGTGATATGATGCCCGGATCTGCCCTCTCCACATCCTCCATGTACGATCCTGCTTCTGGTACGCTACCAAACTCCAGCGGCTGGTCATTCTGGCCGGACTGCTCATCCCCTACTGTTCCATAAACGGGAACCTAATATACAAACAATTACAGGTCAAACATAGAAAGCAATCTACATAGGCATATACAATACATAGTGAATGGTTATCCAAATGCCCAGCAGTACGGCATATACAATACATAGTGAATGGTTATCCAATGCTCAGCAGTACGACATATACAATACATAGTGAATGGTTATCCAAATGCCCAGCAGTACGGCATATACAATACATAGTGAATGGTTATCCAAATGCTCAGCAGTACGACATATACAATACATAGTGAATGGTTATCCAAATGCCCAGCAGTACGGCATATACAATACATAGTGAATGGTTATCCAAATGCCCAGCAGTACGGCCATATACAATACATAGTGAATGGTTATCCAAATGCCCAGCAGTACGGCATATACAATACATAGTGAATGGTTATCCAAATGCCCAGCAGTACGGATATACAATACATAGTGAATGGTTATCCAAATGCCCAGCAGTACGGCATATACAATACATAGTGAATGGTTATCCAAATGCCCAGCAGTACGGCATATACAATACATAGTGAATGGTTATCCAAATGCCCAGCAGTACGACATATACAATACATAGTGAATGGTTATCCAAATGCCCAGCAGTACGGCATATACAATACATAGTGAATGGTTATCCAAATGCTCAGCAGTACGACATATACAATACATAGTGAATGGTTATCCAAATGCCCAGCAGTACGGCATATACAATACATAGTGAATGGTTATCCAAATGCCCAGCAGTACGGCATATACAATACATAGTGAATGGTTATCCAAATGCCCAGCAGTACGGCATATACAATACATAGTGAATGGTTATCCAAATGCCCAGCAGTACGGCATATACAATACATAGTGAATGGTTATCCAAATGCCCAGCAGTACGGCATATACAATACATAGTGAATGGTTATCCAAATGCCCAGCAGTACGACATATACAATACATAGTGAATGGTTATCCAAATGCCCAGCAGTACGGCATATACAATACATAGTGAATGGTTATCCAAATGCCCAGCAGTACGGCATATACAATACATAGTGAATGGTTATCCAAATGCCCAGCAGTACGACATATACAATACATAGTGAATGGTTATCCAAATGCCCAGCAGTACGGCATATACAATACATAGTGAATGGTTATCCAAATGCCCAGCAGTACGGCATATACAATACATAGTGAATGGTTATCCAAATGCCCAGCAGTACGGCATATACAATACATAGTGAATTGTTATCCAAATGCCCAGCAGTACGACATATACAATACATAGTGAATGGTTATCCAAATGCCCAGCAGTACGGCATATACAATACATAGTGAATGGTTATCCAAATGCCCAGCAGTACGGCATATACAATACATAGTGAATGGTTATCCAAATGCCCAGCAGTACCAAAGTGTCGTACACTTGTGGGAGATATCAGCACGATTCCTTTGTCAGTGCAAAGTTGTAAAATAAGACAATCTCAAAATTAACGCATAAGTGTGATCTTGACCTTTAAGGTGGGAACCAGGGAGTGATACACGACAAGCTTTGAGATGGAAGGGAACCAGGGAGTGGTATACGACAAGCTATGAGATGGGAGGGAACCAGGGAGTGGTATACGACAAGCTTTGAGATGGGAGGGGAACCAGGGAGTGGTATACGACAAGCTTTGAGATGGGAGGGAACCAGGGAGTGGTATACGACAAGCTTTGAGATGGGAGGGAACCAGGGAGTGGTATACGACAAGCTTTGAGATGGGAGGGAACCAGGGAGTGGTATACGACAAGCTTTGAGATGGAGGGAACCAGGGAGTGGTATACGACAAGCTTTGAGATGGGAGGGAACCAGGGAGTGGTATACGACAAGCTTTGAGATGGGAGGGAACCAGGGAGTGGTATACGACAAACTTTGAGATGGGAGGGAACCAGGGAGTGGCATACGACAAGCTTTGAGATGGGAGGGAACCAGGGAGTGATATACGACAAGCTTTGAGATGGGAGGGAACCAGGGAGTGGTATACGACAAGCTTTGAGATGGGAGGGAACCAGGGAGTGGCATACGACAAGCTATGAGATGGGAGGGAACCTGGAAGTGGTATACGACACGTCGTCTCATTGAGGTAAATATCTGTATGAACCCAATCCATTCTTGGGTTGTGAAGATATTAGGAGACAGAGACACAAATTCAGATAATTTGACCGTTACGGTAACCTCAAGGACATTGAAGATATGATCTTGGGAGTTGTGAGCGACATGTCGTCTCATTGAGGAGAACTCTTCTTTTAAAATTATTTTACCTCGATTGCGAAACAAGTTCTTTCAACTTATATTAATCACTCTCGAGACCTCATTCCTGATGGAATTCATCGCCATGAAGGAGAGAAGAGGCAATGTGGAATTTAAATGCCTTGCCTAAGGGTACAATCATAACGGCTCAAGCGGGGCTCGAACTCCGGACCTTTCGCACCTGAAGCGAACAGCGCTATCACGACTTCCACCAGGAGAACTCTTGTGTGAGGTATCAACAAATTCCCTTAATGGGTTGTGAAATTATAGTGAGGACAAGCAATGGCGGATGGACAGTGCAAACCCTACATGCCTCAAGATCGATGGACAGTGCAAAACCTACATGCCTCGAGATCGACGGACAGTGCAAACCCTACATGCCTGAGATCGACGGACAGTGCAAACCCTACATGCCTCGAGATCGACAGACAGTACAAACCCTACATGCCTCGAGATCGACGGACAGTGCAAACCCTACATGCCTCGAGATCGACGACATAAAGTAACATAAACAAGTGTGGAAATGTGGAAGTTGTGATAGCGCAGTGGATGCGCGTTTGCTCCAGGTGCGAAAGGTCCGGAATTCGAGCCCCGCTTGAGCCGTTACGATTGTGCCCTTAGGCAAGACATTTAAATTCCACGTTGCCTCTTCTCTCTCCCTCGTGGCGATGGATTCCATCAGGAATGAGGTCTCGAGAGTGATTAATATAAGTTGTAATAACTTGTTTCGCAATCGAGCTAAAATAAATTTGTATAAAAAACATAAACAAGATTTATATCTTACACTTGTACATAGCTCAGACGTTGTTTGTTGTTCCATAATGGGTGTAGTAAGTTGTGGTTCAGCCGTCACAACATTTCCTGTTCCCTGCGATGGAGGGGGCTGTACCGCTACCGTGGGAAACACCGGGCCTACAGGGCCTATGACACCTGATAGAAATCATATATGTAAAACATAAACTAGTGGGGGTCCAGAAAATGACATTTTTCAGGAGTTTGTTGAGAATTGCTGTTTATAACAAGAGGATTATAGAAATGGTTGAGAGTCGTTCATTTGCTATATACACCTAACATTCTTTGGATGGCCATCTTCCATTACGAATGAGCAATATTTTACATCTATTTCATATACTAGTCACGGGAGTATTCAGGTTACTAGTCATGCGAGTATTCAGGTTACTAGTCACGTGAGTATTCAGGTTACTAGTCACGGGAGTATTCAGGTTACTAGTCACACGAGTATTCAGGTTACTAGTCATGGGAGTATTCAGGTTACTAGTCACGGGAGTATTCAGGTTACTAGTCACGGGAGTATTCAGGTTACTAGTCACGTGAGTATTCAGGTTACTAGTCACATGAGTATTCAGGTTACTAGTCACGTGAGTATTCAGGTTACTAGTCACGCGAGTATTCAGGTTACTAGTCATGGGAGTATTCAGGTTACTAGTCATGGGAGTATTCAGGTTACTAGTCACGGGAGTATTCAGGTTACTAGTCACGTGAGTATTCAGGTTACTAGTCACGTGAGTATTCAGGTTACTAGTCATGGGAGTATTCAGGTTACTAGTCATGCGAGTATTCAGGTTACTAGTCATGCGAGTATTCAGGTTACTAGTCATGCGAGTATTCAGGTTACTAGTCACGTGAGTATTCAGGTTACTAGTCACGGGAGTATTCAGGTTACTAGTCACACGAGTATTCAGGTTACTAGTCATGGGAGTATTCAGGTTACTAGTCACAGGAGTATTCAGGTTACTAGTCACGGGAGTATTCAGGTTACTAGTCACGTGAGTATTCAGATTACTAGTCACATGAGTATTCAGGTTACTAGTCACGTGAGTATTCAGGTTACTAGTCACGCGAGTATTCAGGTTACTAGTCATGCGAGTATTCAGGTTACTAGTCATGCGAGTATTCAGGTTACTAGTCATGCGAGTATTCAGGTTACTAGTCATGCGAGTATTCAGGTTACTAGTCATGCGAGTATTCAGGTTACTAGTCACGTGAGTATTCAGGTTACTAGTCATGCGAGTATTCAGGTTACTAGTCATGGGATTATTCAGATTACTAGTCACGCGAGTATTCAGGTTACTAGTCACGTGAGTATTCAGGTTACTAGTCACACGAGTATTCAGGTTACTAGTCATGGGAGTATTCAGGTTACTAGTCAAGGGAGTATTCAGGTTACTAGTCACATGAGTATTCAGGTTACTAGTCACATGAGTATTCAGGTTACTAGTCACGCGAGTATTCAGGTTACTAGTCATGCGAGTATTCAGGTTACTAGTCATGCGAGTATTCAGGTTACTAGTCACGCGAGTATTCAAGATATTAGTCACGCGAGTATTCAGGTTACTAGTCATGGGAGTATTCAGGTTACTAGTCATGGGAGTATTCAGGTTACTAGTCATGGGAGTATTCAGGTTACTAGTCATGGGAGTATTCAGGTTACTAGTCATGGGAGTATTCAGGTTACTAGTCATGGGAGTATTCAGGTTACTAGTCATGCGAGTATTCAGGTTACTAGTCATGGGAGTATTCAGGTTACTAGTCACAGGAGTATTCAGGTTACTAGTCATGGGAGTATTCAGGTTACTAGTCATGGGAGTATTCAGGTTACTAGTCACGGGAGTATTCAGGTTACTAGTCATGCGAGTATTCAGGTTACTAGTCACGCGAGTATTCAGGTTACTAGTCACGGGAGTATTCAGGTTACTAGTTACATGAGTATTCAGGTTACTAGTCACGGGAGTATTCAGGTTACTAGTTACGTGAGTATTCAGGTTACTAGTCATGGGAGTATTCAGGTTACTAGTCACAGGAGTATTCAGGTTACTAGTCACGGGAGTATTCAGGTTACTAGTCACGGGAGTATTCAGGTTACTAGCCACGTGAGTATTCAGGTTACTAGTCACGGGAGTATTCAGGTTACTAGTCACAGGACTATTCAGGTTACTAGCCACGTGAGTATTCAGGTTACTAGTCACGGGAGTATTCAGGTTACTAGTCACGTGAGTATTCAGATTACTAGTCACGTGAGTATTCAGGTTACTAGTCATGCGAGTATTCAGGTTACTAGTCATGCGAGTATTCAGGTTACTAATCATGCGAGTATTCAGGTTACTAGTCACGCAAGTATTCAGGTTACTAGTCATGCGAGTATTCAGGTTACTAGTCATGCGAGTATTCAGGTTACTAGTCATGCGAGTATTCAGGTTACTAGTCATGCGAGTATTCAGGTTACCAGTCATGCGAGTATTCAGGTTACTAGTCATGCGAGTATTCAGGTTACTAGTCATGCGAGTATTCAGGTTACTAGTCACGTGAGTATTCAGGTTACTAGTCATGCGAGTATTCAGGTTACTAGTCATGGGAGTATTCAGGTTACTAGTCACGCGAGTATTCAGGTTACTAGTCACGCGAGTATTCAGGTTACTAGTCACGTGAGTATTCAGGTTACTAGTCACACGAGTATTCAGGTTACTAGTCATGCGAGTATTCAGGTTACTAGTCAAGGGAGTATTCAGGTTACTAGTCATGTGAGTATTCAGGTTACTAGCCACGTGAGTATTCAGGTTACTAGTCACGGGAGTATTCAGGTTACTAGTCACGTGAGTATTCAGATTACTAGTCACGTGAGTATTCAGGTTACTAGTCATGCGAGTATTCAGGTTACTAGTCACGCGAGTATTCAAGATATTAGTCACGCGAGTATTCAGGTTACTAGTCATGGGAGTATTCAGGTTACTAGTCATGGGAGTATTCAGGTTACTAGTCATGGGAGTATTCAGGTTACTAGTCATGGGAGTATTCAGGTTACTAGTCATGGGAGTATTCAGGTTACTAGTCATGGGAGTATTCAGGTTACTAGTCACGGGAGTATTCAGGTTACTAGTCACGTGAGTATTCAGATTACTAGTCACATGAGTATTCAGGTTACTAGTCACGTGAGTATTCAGGTTACTAGTCACGCGAGTATTCAGGTTACTAGTCATGGGAGTACTCAGGTTACTAGTCATGGGAGTATTCAGGTTACTAGTCACGGGAGTATTCAGGTTACTAGTCACGTGAGTATTCAGGTTACAAGTCACGTGAGTATTCAGGTTACTAGTCATGGGAGTATTCAGGTTACTAGTCACGTGAGTATTCAGGTTACTAGTCATGCGAGTATTCAGGTTACTAGTCATGCGAGTATTCAGGTTACTAGTCATGCGAGTATTCAGGTTACTAGTCATGCGAGTATTCAGGTTACTAGTCACGTGAGTATTCAGGTTACTAGTCACGGGAGTATTCAGGTTACTAGTCACACGAGTATTCAGGTTACTAGTCATGGGAGTATTCAGGTTACTAGTCACAGGAGTATTCAGGTTACTAGTCACGGGAGTATTCAGGTTACTAGTCACGTGAGTATTCAGATTACTAGTCACATGAGTATTCAGGTTACTAGTCACGTGAGTATTCAGGTTACTAGTCACGCGAGTATTCAGGTTACTAGTCATGCGAGTATTCAGGTTACTAGTCATGCGAGTATTCAGGTTACTAGTCACGCGAGTATTCAGGTTACTAGTCATGCGAGTATTCAGGTTACTAGTCATGCGAGTATTCAGGTTACTAGTCAAGGGAGTATTCAGGTTACTAGTCATGTGAGTATTCAGGTTACTAGTCACGGGAGTATTCAGGTTACTAGTCACGGGAGTATTCAGGTTACTAGTCACGTGAGTATTCAGGTTACTAGTCACGTGAGTATTCAGGTTACTAGTCACGCGAGTATTCAGGTTACTAGTCATGCGAGTATTCAGGTTACTAGTCACGTGAGTATTCAGGTTACTAGTCACGCGAGTATTCAGGTTACTAGTCATGCGAGTATTCAGGTTACTAGTCATGCGAGTATTCAGGTTACTAGTCACGCGAGTATTCAGGTTACTAGTCACGCGAGTATTCAGGTTACTAGTCATGGGAGTATTCAGGTTACTAGTCATGGGAGTATTCAGGTTACTAGTCATGGGAGTATTCAGGTTACTAGTCATGGGAGTATTCAGGTTACTAGTCATGGGAGTATTCAGGTTACTAGTCATGCGAGTATTCAGGTTACTAGTCATGGGAGTATTCAGGTTACTAGTCATGGGAGTATTCAGGTTACTAGTCATGGGAGTATTCAGGTTACTAGTCACGTGAGTATTCAGGTTACTAGTCACGGGAGTATTCAGGTTACTAGTCACGTGAGTATTCAGGTTACTAGTCATGGGAGTATTCAGGTTACTAGTCATGGGAGTATTCAGGTTACTAGTCATGGGAGTATTCAGGTTACTAGTCACGGGAGTATTCAGGTTACTAGTCACGTGAGTATTCAGGTTACTAGTCACAGAGTATTCAGGTTACTAGTCACGGGAGTATTCAGGTTACTAGTCACGCGAGTATTCAGGTTACTAGTCATGCGAGTATTCAGGTTACTAGTCATGCGAGTATTCAGGTTACTAGTCATGCGAGTATTCAGGTTACTAGTCATGCGAGTATTCAGGTTACTAGTCACGTGAGTATTCAGGTTACTAGTCACGCGAGTATTCAGGTTACTAGTCATGCGAGTATTCAGGTTACTAGTCATGGGAGTATTCAGGTTACTAGTCACGCGAGTATTCAGGTTACTAGTCACGCGAGTATTCAGGTTACTAGTCACGTGAGTATTCAGGTTACTAGTCACACGAGTATTCAGGTTACTAGTCATGCGAGTATTCAGGTTACTAGTCAAGGGAGTATTCAGGTTACTAGTCATGTGAGTATTCAGGTTACTAGCCACGTGAGTATTCAGGTTACTAGTCACGGGAGTATTCAGGTTACTAGTCACGTGAGTATTCAGATTACTAGTCACGTGAGTATTCAGGTTACTAGTCATGCGAGTATTCAGGTTACTAGTCATGCGAGTATTCAGGTTACTAGTCATGCGAGTATTCAGGTTACTAGTCACGCGAGTATTCAAGATATTAGTCACGCGAGTATTCAGGTTACTAGTCATGGGAGTATTCAGGTTACTAGTCATGGGAGTATTCAGGTTACTAGTCATGGGAGTATTCAGGTTACTAGTCATGGGAGTATTCAGGTTACTAGTCATGGGAGTATTCAGGTTACTAGTCATGCGAGTATTCAGGTTACTAGTCACGGGAGTATTCAGGTTACTAGTCACGTGAGTATTCAGATTACTAGTCACATGAGTATTCAGGTTACTAGTCACGTGAGTATTCAGGTTACTAGTCACGCGAGTATTCAGGTTACTAGTCATGGGAGTACTCAGGTTACTAGTCATGGGAGTATTCAGGTTACTAGTCACGGGAGTATTCAGGTTACTAGTCACGTGAGTATTCAGGTTACAAGTCACGTGAGTATTCAGGTTACTAGTCATGGGAGTATTCAGGTTACTAGTCATGCGAGTATTCAGGTTACTAGTCATGCGAGTATTCAGGTTACTAGTCATGCGAGTATTCAGGTTACTAGTCATGTGAGTATTCAGGTTACTAGTCACGGGAGTATTCAGGTTACTAGTCACACGAGTATTCAGGTTACTAGTCATGGGAGTATTCAGGTTACTAGTCACAGGAGTATTCAGGTTACTAGTCACGGGAGTATTCAGGTTACTAGTCACGTGAGTATTCAGATTACTAGTCACATGAGTATTCAGGTTACTAGTCACGTGAGTATTCAGGTTACTAGTCACGCGAGTATTCAGGTTACTAGTCATGCGAGTATTCAGGTTACTAGTCATGCGAGTATTCAGGTTACTAGTCATGCGAGTATTCAGGTTACTAGTCATGCGAGTATTCAGGTTACTAGTCATGCGAGTATTCAGGTTACTAGTCACGTGAGTATTCAGGTTACTAGTCATGCGAGTATTCAGGTTACTAGTCATGGGATTATTCAGATTACTAGTCACGCGAGTATTCAGGTTACTAGTCACGTGAGTATTCAGGTTACTAGTCACACGAGTATTCAGGTTACTAGTCATGGGAGTATTCAGGTTACTAGTCAAGGGAGTATTCAGGTTACTAGTCACATGAGTATTCAGGTTACTAGTCACATGAGTATTCAGGTTACTAGTCACGCGAGTATTCAGGTTACTAGTCATGCGAGTATTCAGGTTACTAGTCATGCGAGTATTCAGGTTACTAGTCACGCGAGTATTCAAGATATTAGTCACGCGAGTATTCAGGTTACTAGTCATGGGAGTATTCAGGTTACTAGTCATGGGAGTATTCAGGTTACTAGTTATGGGAGTATTCAGGTTACTAGTCATGGGAGTATTCAGGTTACTAGTCATGGGAGTATTCAGGTTACTAGTCATGGGAGTATTCAGGTTACTAGTCATGGGAGTATTCAGGTTACTAGTCATGCGAGTATTCAGGTTACTAGTCATGGGAGTATTCAGGTTACTAGTCACAGGAGTATTCAGGTTACTAGTCATGGGAGTATTCAGGTTACTAGTCATGGGAGTATTCAGGTTACTAGTCACGGGAGTATTCAGGTTACTAGTCATGCGAGTATTCAGGTTACTAGTCACGCGAGTATTCAGGTTACTAGTCACGGGAGTATTCAGGTTACTAGTTACATGAGTATTCAGGTTACTAGTCACGGGAGTATTCAGGTTACTAGTTACGTGAGTATTCAGGTTACTAGTCATGGGAGTATTCAGGTTACTAGTCACAGGAGTATTCAGGTTACTAGTCACGGGAGTATTCAGGTTACTAGTCACGGGAGTATTCAGGTTACTAGCCACGTGAGTATTCAGGTTACTAGTCACGGGAGTATTCAGGTTACTAGTCACAGGACTATTCAGGTTACTAGCCACGTGAGTATTCAGGTTACTAGTCACGGGAGTATTCAGGTTACTAGTCACGTGAGTATTCAGATTACTAGTCACGTGAGTATTCAGGTTACTAGTCATGCGAGTATTCAGGTTACTAGTCATGCGAGTATTCAGGTTACTAATCATGCGAGTATTCAGGTTACTAGTCACGCAAGTATTCAGGTTACTAGTCATGCGAGTATTCAGGTTACTAGTCATGCGAGTATTCAGGTTACTAGTCAAGGGAGTATTCAGGTTACTAGTCACACGAGTATTCAGGTTACCAGTCATGCGAGTATTCAGGTTACTAGTCACGCGAGTATTCAGGTTACTAGTC
The DNA here is from genome assembly GCA_014843695.1 of Archivesica marissinica. Taxonomy (NCBI): domain Eukaryota; kingdom Metazoa; phylum Mollusca; class Bivalvia; order Venerida; family Vesicomyidae; genus Archivesica; species Archivesica marissinica. The sequence goes on from CM026402.1 coordinate 71,305,544, forward strand.
ATGCGAGTATTCAGGTTACTAGTCATGCGAGTATTCAGGTTACTAGTCATGCGAGTATTCAGGTTACTAGTCACGTGAGTATTCAGGTTACTAGTCATGCGAGTATTCAGGTTACTAGTCATGGGAGTATTCAGGTTACTAGTCACGCGAGTATTCAGGTTACTAGTCACGCGAGTATTCAGGTTACTAGTCACGTGAGTATTCAGGTTACTAGTCACACGAGTATTCAGGTTACTAGTCATGCGAGTATTCAGGTTACTAGTCAAGGGAGTATTCAGGTTACTAGTCATGTGAGTATTCAGGTTACTAGTCACGTGAGTATTCAGGTTACTAGTCACGTGAGTATTCAGGTTACTAGTCACGTGAGTATTCAGGTTACTAGTCATGCGAGTATTCAGGTTACTAGTCATGCGAGTATTCAGGTTACTAGTCATGCGAGTATTCAGGTTACTAGTCACGCGAGTATTCAAGATATTAGTCACGCGAGTATTCAGGTTACTAGTCACGCGAGTATTCAGGTTACTAGTCATGGGAGTATTCAGGTTACTAGTCATGGGAGTATTCAGGTTACTAGTCATGGGAGTATTCAGGTTACTAGTCATGGGAGTATTCAGGTTACTAGTCATGGGCGTATTCAGGTTACTAGTCATGGGAGTATTCAGGTTACTAGTCATGCAAGTATTCAGGTTACTAGTCATGGGAGTATTCAGGTTACTAGTCATGTGAGTATTCAGGTTACTAGTCATGGGAGTATTCAGGTTACTAGTCATGGGAGTATTCAGGTTACTAGTCACAGAAGTATTCAGGTTACTAGTCACGTGAGTATTCAGGTTACTAGTCATGGGAGTGTTCAGGTTACTAGTCATGGGAGTATTCAGGTTACTAGTCATGGGAGTATTCAGGTTACTAGTCATGGGAGTATTCAGGTTACTAGCCACGTGAGTATTCAGGTTACTAGTCACAGGAGTATTCAGGTTACTAATCACGGGAGTATTCAGGTTACTAGTCACAGGAGTATTCAGGTTACTAGTCACGGGAGTATTCAGGTTACTAGTCATGTGAGTATTCAGGTTACTAGTCACAGGAGTATTCAGGTTACTAGTCACAGGAGTATTCAGGTTACCAGTCATGGGAGTATTCAGGTTACTAGTCACGTGAGTATTCAGGTTACTAGTCATGGGAGTATTCAGGTTACTAGTCATGGGAGTATTCAGGTTACTAGTCATGGGAGTATTCAGGTTACTAGTCATGCGAGTATTCAGGTTACTAGTCACGGGAGTATTCAGGTTACAAGTCACGGGAGTATTCAGGTTACTAGTCACGGGAGTATTCAGGTTACTAGTCACAGGAGTATTCAGGTTACTAGTCACGGGAGTATTCAGGTTACTAATCACGGGAGTATTCAGGTTACTAGTCACGGGAGTATTCAGGTTACTAGTCACAGGAGTATTCAGGTTACTAGTCATGTGAGTATTCAGGTTACTAGTCACAGGAGTATTCAGGTTACTAGTCACGGGAGTATTCAGGTTACCAGTCACGGGAGTATTCAGGTTACTAGTCACATGAGTATTCAGGTTACTAGTCATGTGAGTATTCAGGTTACTAGTCATGGGAGTATTCAGGTTACTAGTCATGCAAGTATTCAGGTTACTAGTCATGCGAGTATTCAGGTTACTAGTCATGCGAGTATTCAGGTTACTAGTCATGCGAGTATTCAGGTTACTAGTCATGCGAGTATTCAGGTTACTAGTCACGGGAGTATTCAGGTTACTAGTCACGGGAGTATTCAGGTTACAAGTCACGGGAGTATTCAGGTTACTAGTCATGGGAGTATTCAGGTTACTAGTCATGGGAGTATTCAGGTTACTAGTCATGGGAGTATTCAGGTTACTAGTCATGTGAGTATTCAGGTTACTAGTCATGGGAGTATTCAGGTTACTAGTCATGGGAGTATTCAGGTTACTAGTCATGGGAGTATTCAGGTTACTAGTCATGGGAGTATTCAGGTTACTAGTCATGGGAGTATTCAGGTTACTAGTCATGGGAGTATTCAGGTTACTAGTCATGTGAGTATTCAGGTTACTAGTCATGCGAGTATTCAGGTTACTAGCCACGTGAGTATTCAGGTTACTAGTCACGGGAGTATTCAGGTTACTAGTCACAGGATTATTCAGGTTACTAATCACGGGAGTATTCAGGTTACTAGTCACGGGAGTATTCAGGTTACTAGTCATGCAAGTATTCAGGTTACTAATCACGGGAGTATTCAGGTTACTAGTCACGGGAGTATTCAGGTTACTAGTCACAGGAGTATTCAGGTTACTAGTCACGGGAGTATTCAGGTTACTAGTCACGGGAGTATTCAGGTATTAGTTTATACAAATTAAGTACCCGTAGAAAAGTTTAAAGTTGTAAAAACGTGTTTCTCAATCAAGCTAAAATAATATGCATAAAATACGGCATATATAATACAACAATACCTGCTTCAGATTTATCTTTTTCTTTCTTTTTTGATTTTTCTTTTTTCTTCTTTTTCTTATGATGTTTGTCCTTCTTACTTTCCTTCTTGCTCTGGGGCTCCTCAGGGGGCGGGGGCAGGGGCACATCTAGTACATCTGCAATCTCTGGCTCTTGTTTAACTCTGGAAATATTAAAATCACCTGTCAGTCCATGACACATTGCAGATTTGCTTTGTTTACACTGGTTATGACACTAACAGTTCTGATACCCGACATGTTGTTGTCTATTCAAGCTGCATGTACAGTAACTGAGAGATGGACATTATCCACCCCAGACATAATCCCCCACATTTTTTGACACAGGCAGACATAATCCCCCACATTTTTTGACACAGGCAGACATAATCCCTCACAATTTTTTGACACAGGCAGACATAATCCCCCACAATATTTGACACATGCAGACATAATCCCTCACAATGTTTAACACATGCAGATATAATCCCCCACAATGTTTGACACAGACATACATAATCCCCCACAATTTTTGACACAGACAGACATAATCCCCCACAATTTTTGACATATGCAGACATAATCCCTCACAATTTTTGACACATGCAGATATAATCCCCCACAATGTTTGACACAGACATACATAATCACACACAATTTTTGACACAGGCAGACATAATCCCTCACAATTTTTGACAGAGACAGACATAATCCCCCACAATGTTTGACACATGCAGACATAATCCCTCACAATTTTTGACACATGCAGATATAATCCCCCACAATGCTTGACACAGACATACATAATCCCCCACAATTTTTGACACAGACAGACATAATCCCCCACAATTTTTGACACAGATAGACATAATCCCTCACAATTTTTGACACAGACAGACATAATCCCCCACAATTTTTGACACAGACAGACATAATCCCTCACAATTTTTGACACAGACAGACATAATCCCCCACAATTTTTGACACAGACAGACATAATCCCTCACAATTTTTGACACAGACAGACATAATCCCCCACAATTTTTGACACAGACAGACATAATCCCCCACAATTGTTGACACAGACAGACATAATCCCTCACAATTTTTGACACAGACAGACATAATCCCCCACAATTTTTGACACATGCAGACATAATCCTTCACAATTTTTGACACAGGCAGACATAATCCCTCACAATTTTTGACAAAGACAGACATAATCCCCCAAAATGTTTCACACATGCAGACATAATCCCTCACAATTTTTGACACATGCAGATATAATCCCCCACAATGTTTGACACAGACATACATAATCCCCCACAATTTTTGACACAGACAGACATAATCCCCCACAATATTTGACACAGACAGACATAATCCCCCACAATATTTGACACAGACAGACATAATCCCTCACAATTTTTGACACAGACAGACATAATCCCTCACAATTTTTGACACAGACAGACATAATCCCCCACAATTTTTGACACAGACAGACATAATCCCTCACAATTTTTGACACAGACAGACATAATCCCTCACAATGTTTGACACAGACAGATATAATTCCCCACAATTTTTGACACAGACAGACATAATCCCCCACAATATTTGACACAGACAGACAATCCCCCACAATGTTTGACACATGCAGACATAATCCCTCACAATTTTTGACACATGCAGATATAATCCCCCACAATGTTTGACACAGACAGACATAATCCCCCACAATATTTGACACAGACAGACATAATCCCCCACAATGTTTGACACATGCAGACATAATCCCTCACAATTGTTGACACATGCAAATATAATCCCCCACAATTTTTGACACAGACAGACATAATCCCTCACAATTTTTGACACAGACAGACATAATCCCCCACAATTGTTGACACATGCAGACATAATCCCTCACAATTTTTGACACAGGCAGACATAATCCCTCACAATTTTTGACACAGACAGACATAATCCCCCACAATGTTTGACACATGCAGATATAATCCCTCACAATTTTTGACACATGCAGATATAATCCCCCACAATCTTTGACACAGACATACATAATCCCCCACAATTTTTGACACAGGCAGACATAATCTCTCACAATTTTTGACACAGACAGACATAATCCCCCACAATATTTGACACAGACAGACATAATCCCTCACAATTTTTGACACAGACAGACATAATCCCTCACAATTTTTGACACAGACAGACATAATCCCCCACAATTTTTGACACAGACAGACATAATCCCTCACAATTGTTGACACAGACAGACATAATCCCTCACAATTTTTGACACAGACAGATATAATCCCCACAATTTTTGACACAGGCAGACATAATCCCTCATGTTTTTCAGACAGGCAGACATAATCCCCCATTATAAAAAACAAGATTATGATATAAACCAACCATTTAGATTCAAGGTAGAACCATAAGCCTAGCCCTAACATTAGGGGGAGGTTCCTCGTATGTTATAAAACATGGGTGGATTATATCCGGGGCATGGATTATGTCCGGGGCAGGGATTATGTCCGGGGCAGGGATTATATCCGGGGTATGGATTATGTCCGGGGCATGGATTATGTCCGGGGCAGGGATTATGTCCGGGGTATGGATTATGTCTGGGGCAGGGATTATGTCCGGGGCATGGATTATGTCTGGGGTATGGATTATGTCCGGGGCAGGGATTATGTCTGGGGTATGGATTATGTCCGGGGTATGGATTATGTCCGGGGCAGGGATTATGTCCGGGGCATGGAATTATGTCCGGGGTATGGATTATGTCCGGGGCATGGATTATGTCCGGGGCATGGATTATGTCTGGGGCAGGGATTATGTCCGGGACATGGATTATGTCTGGGGCATGGATTATGTCCGGGGCATGGATTATGTCCGGGGCATGGATTATGTCCGGAGCAGGGATTATGTCCAGGGCATGGATTATGTCCGGGGCAGGGATTATGTCCGGGGCAGGGATTATGTCCGGGGTATGGATTATGTCCGGGGCATGGATTATGTCCGGGGCATGGATTATGTCCTGGGCAGGGATTATGTCCGGGGCAGGGATTATGTCCGGTGCATGGATGGGGCAGGGATTATGTCCGGGGCATGGATGGGGCATGGATTATGTCCGGGGCATGGATTATGTCCGGGGCATGGATTCTGTCCGGGGCAGGGATTATGTCCGAGGCAGGCGTCCGGGCAAGGATTATGTCGGGGGCAGGGATTATGTCCGGGGCATGGATTATGTCCGGGGCATGGATTATGTCCGGGGCATGGATGGGGCAGGGATTATGTCCGGGGCAGGGATTATGTCGGGGGCAGGGATTATGTCGGGGCAGGGATTATGTCGGGGGCAGGGATTATGTCCTGGGCAGGGATTATGTCGGGGGCAGGGATTATGTCGGGGGCAGGGATTATGTCGGGGGCAGGGATTATGTCCGGGGCAGGGATTATGTCGGGGGCAGGGATTATGTCCGGGGCAGGGATAATGTCCGGGGCAGGGATTATGTACATAATCCTCATGTTTTTCAGACAGGCAGACATAATCCCCCATTATAAAAAACAAGATTATGATATAAACCAACCATTTAGATTCAAGGTAGAACCATAAGCCTAGCCCTAACATTAGGGGGAGGTTCCTCGTATGTTATAAAACATGGGTGGATTATGTCTGGGGCATGGATTATGTCCGGGGCATGGATTATGTCTGGGGCATGGATTATGTCTGGGGCATGGATTATGGTCCAGGGTATGGATTATGTCCTGGGCAGGGATTATGTCCGGGGCATGGATTATGTCTGGGGCAGGGATTATGTCCGGGGCATGGATTATGTCTGGGGCAGGGATTATGTCTGGGGTATGGATTATGTCCGGGATTATGTCCAGAGCAGGGATTATGTCCGGGGCATGGATTATGTCCGGGGCAGGGATTATGTCCGGGGTATGGATTATGTCCGGGGCAGGGATTATGTCCGGGGCATGGATTATGTCCGGGGCAGGGATTATGTCCGGGGTATGGATTATGTCCAGGGCATGGATTATGTCCGGGGCAGGGATTATGTCCAGGGTATGGATTATGTCCGGGGCAGGGATTATGTCCGGGGCAGGGATTATGTCCGGGGTATGGATTATGTCCGGGGCAGGGATTATGTCCGGGGCATGGATGGGGCAGGGATTATGTCCGGGCATGCGTCCGGGCAGGGATTATGTCGGGGGCAGGATTTTGTCGGGGGCATGGATTATGTCCGGGGCATGGATGGGGCAGGGATTATGTCCGGGCATGGATTATGTCCGGGGCATGGATGGGGCAAGGATTATGTCTGGGGCAGGGATTATGTCCGGGGCAGGGATTATGTCTGGGGCATGGATTATGTCTGGGCATGGATGGGCAGGGATTATGTCTGGGGCAGGGATTATGTCTGGGGCAGGGATTATTTCTGGGGCAGGGATTATGTCGGGGGCAGGGATTATGTCCGGGGCAGGGATTATGTCGGGGGCATGGATTATGTCGGGGGCAGGGATTATGTCGGGGGCAGGGATTATGTCGGGGGCAGGGATTATGTCGGGCAGGATTATGTCGGGGGCAGGGATTGTGTCGGGGGCAGGGATTGTGTCGGGGGCAGGGATTGTGTCGGGGGCAGGGATTGTGTCGGGGGCAGGGATTGTGTCGGGGGCAGGGATTGTGTCGGGGGCAGGGATTGTGTCGGGGGCAGGGATTATGTCGGGGGCAGGGATTATCGGGGCAGGGATTATGTCGGGGGCAGGGATTATGTCGGGGGCAGGGATTATGTCGGGGGCAGGGATTATGTCGGGGGCAGGATTATGTCGGGGGCAGGGATTATGTCGGGGGCAGGGATTATGTCGGGGCAGGGATTATGTCGGGGGCAGGGATTATGTCGGGGCAGGGATTATGTCGCAGGGATTATGTCGGGGGCAGGGATTATGTCGGGGGCAGGGATTATGTCGGGGGCAGGGATTATGTCGGGGGCAGGGATTATGTCGGGGATTATGTCGGGGGCAGGGATTATGTCGGGGGCAGGGATTATGTCGGGGGCAGGGATTATGTCCATATCCCAATGCAACTTACTGTGAAATTCTTAACCCAAGTTGCAATGACACGAGAGAAAAATTCTTATATTTTGTAAATTAAACTTTAAAATATGCATATTTCTATTTGAATTGGTACATAGTCGGGTAAGACAAACTATGATATAAAAGATGTATTGACGCAATTATAACAGTTTTTAACACTTAAATATAACGCTGCTTTGCCTAGCGACGTCATGACAATTTAGTGACATCATGACGACAATTTAGTGACATCATGACGACAATTTAGTGACATCATGACAATTTAGTGACATCATGACAATTTGCGCTAAGACTTGGCGCCAAAACGAAAGTAGCAACATTATTTATCAAGTGCTCTCATAATGTAATAAACAGGATCTTACACTCGTGGTGATTTCATACCATATTTTATGAAACTCACATCCGTTCCATAAAATACGGCATGAAATCAACACGAGTGTAGGATCTTATATATTCATTAAGATACTATCATACTTGGCCGACTGTACAGAATTTATTAATCTTTTGTCATGCAAATCAAAAAAAAATCACCATTGGTCTTTCCAAATTATATATTTTGCAAATAAACAACGAAACTAACGCATATTTTACACATATATATTTGACGTTGTGATTTTGTAAAGTTCCATGTCACTGCCTGTTTTTACTTAATTGCTACAAATATGTATACCGTTTTATGCAATAAACTTATTGTATTGTATATCTGATTAAATTCCTGCACAACCACGGCTTGCCATATAGCTTCTTCCCTCGAAGGTGGTAATCACGCTAAGTTTATACAGTTTATTTTAGCTCCATTGCGAAACAAGTTAAATCACGCTTACTTTTTACTGTTTGGTTCTTCAGTTTCGCTCTCGCTGGAACTACCGTACATACACAGACTTCTCACGCTTGGATGTTCCTCTGCTGGAGGAGGTGGAGGAGGGGGTAATTTCATACTTGCTAATATTTCTTTCTCCAAACCTGAAATAAGATTCCAGTGCATCAATACATAGAAATCTTAACCAATATGGGAAATTGTCTAGAACATCAACTTTCACTGTAACCAGACTATTGCTTAGACCATCAACTTTCACTGTAACCAGACTATTGCTTAGACCACCAACTTTCACTGTAACCAGACTATTGCTTAGACCACCAACTTTCACTGTAACCAGACTATTGCTTAGACCACCAACTTTCACTGTAACCAGACTATTGCTTAGACCATCAACTTTCACTGTAACCAGACTATTGCTTAGACCACCAACTTTCACTGTAACCAGGCTATTGCTTAGACCATCAACTTTCACTGTAACCAGACTATTGCTTAGACCACCAACTTTCACTGTAACCAGACTATTGCTTAGACCACCAACTTTCACTGTAACCAGACTATTGCTTAGACCACCAACTTTCACTGTAACCAGACTATTGCTTAGACCACCAGCTTTCACTGTAACCAGACTATTGCTTAGACCATCAACTTTCACTGTAACCAGACTATTGCTTAGACCACCAACTTTCACTGTAACATGACTATTGCTTAGACCATCAACTTTCACTGTAACATGACTCTTGTCTAGACCATCAACTTTCACTGTAACATGACTCTTGTCTAAACTATCAACTTTCACTGTAACATGACTCTTGTCTAAACTATCAACTTTCACTGTAACATGACTCTTGTCTAAACTATCAACTTTCACTGTAACATGACTCTTGTCTAAACTATCAACTTTCACTGTAACATGACTCTTGTCTAAACCATCAACTTTCACTGTAACTCTTGTCTAAACCATCAACTTTCACTGTAGGTTGTATATACGTAAATAGGCAGAAGTAGTCCCAATAACTAATATAGTTGATAGTACAATGTTATTTCACAAGCATACAATGTTATTTCACTACCATACAATGTTATTTCACCATCATACAATGTTATTTCACAAGCATACAATGTTATTTCACTACCATACAATGTTATTTCACCATCATACAATGTTATTTCACCATCATACAATGTTATTTCACAACCATACAATGTTATTTCACAAGCATACAATGTTATTTCACCAGCCATACAATGTTATTTCACCAGCATACAATGTTATTTCACCAGCATACAATGTTATTTCACCAGCATACAATGTTATTTCACTACCATACAATGTTATTTCACAAGCATACAATGTTATTTCACCATCATACAATGTTATTTCACCAGCATACAATGTTATTTCACTACCATACAATGTTATTTCACTACCATACAATGTTATTTCACCAGCATACAATGTTATTCACCAGCAACAATGACACCACAACATGTTATTTCACCAGCATACAATGTTATTTCACTAGCATACAATGTTATTTCACTAGCATACAATGTTATTTCACTACCATACAATGTTATTTCACCAGCATACAATGTTATGTCACTACCATACAATGTTATTTCACTAGCATACAATGTTATTTCACCATCATACAATGTTATTTCACTAGCATACAATGTTATTTCACTACCATACAATGTTATTTCACCAGCATACAATGTTATTTCACTACCATACAATGTTATTTCACTAGCATACAATGTTATTTCACCATCATACAATGTTATTTCACCAGCATACAATGTTATTTCACTACCATACAATGTTATTTCACTACCATACAATGTTATTTCACCAGCATACAATGTTATTTCACCAGCATACAATGTTATTTCACCAGCATACAATGTTATTTCACCAGCATACAATGTTATTTCACTACCATACAATGTTATTTCACTAGCATACAATGTTATTTCACTAGCATACAATGTTATTTCACCACAACAAACACACAACAAACACACAACAAACACACAACAAACACACAACAAACACCACAACAAACACACCAACAAACACACAACAAACACCACAACAAACACCACAACAAACACACCAACAAACACACCAACAAACACCACAACAAACACCACAACAAACACACAACAAACACACAACAAACACACCAACAAACACATCATACAATGTTATTTCACTACCATACAATGTTATTTCACCAGCATACAATGTTATTTCACTACCATACAATGTTATTTCACTAGCATACAATGTTATTTCGTGTGAAACTCACTTCGCCGTTTGTATTTGTCGCTAGTTGAGCTGATCTCAGACTCCGGTTCCCGGCCTCGTGCAATCTTTCTCCTTGGTTGCTGGACTTTATCATCCTCAGTTCGGATGTCGTCAGCATCTGGATAATCCCACTGGTTTTTGCAAGTCTGCTTGTGTGTGTAGAAATATCTCCTGTAATCTCTGTTTGGTAAAAACACCACCAGAGTAGAAAATACATAGATGTAAATCATGACTATGTCCTATGGGATTTGGTTCCAGCTTATGTCAACCTGCAGGGCTTCAAGAATAATGGAGAACTGTTCTTAACAAAAGTGGTTTTATGAAGTGTTTTCTCCAATTGGAAAATACACTATAATACATATCCAAATTTATCCTAGTGTTAAGTTGTACAATTATAAATGTACATGCACATTTAAACTTTGTTGCATCAAACTCGTAGAATCTATGAATATTGGTATAATTGTTTTTCATTTATGTATTGCGGGAATCTAGACATGTTTTCCTAGACAGGCTTGGCCGACCTAGGTGGTTAACCAGTACTAAGCAATGTGTTTGAGGGTGCCTTTCTCAAGAACACTGCATACGTGTCGTGACCAAGTATCGAATCGGGACCCCCCCACCATCAATTCTAAATCCGACTATCTTCCACTGAACCACGGTAAGATAGATGATCTTCAGTGACCTATGATGTTTAGAAATTGTGTTTAGAAGTTTATTATTGTAAATACATTGTATACAATATATCATTCACAGACGGGTCTGTAGTCCAGTGGTTAACACGCTGGACTGGTAATCCAGGCATCGCAGGTTCCATCCCCCGTCTGACCCTAATAAAATTAACAGTCTTTCAGATGGGACTTTAAACCAAGGTCTCGTGTCGGTGCTTTACACCAACAGCTTGGGTCATACAGTAACTCCCAAGCTAGCATTGGTGGAGGAAGATCCGGGTGGCCCTTCGAGCAGTCTTGCGGGCATGGACGAGCACCCGGGAAGATCCGACCTACTGCAAGCCAGCTGGATAGCTTCCTCATAATTAAATCATTCGACACCCCCAGTGGGATTCGAACCTACAGCGATGAGGGACAAGTGACTGAAAGTCAACAGACAGTAACCACTATGGCCACAACAGCGATGAGGGACAAGTGATTCAACAGACAGTAACCACTACGGCCACAACAGCGATGAGGGACAAGTGATTCAACAGACAGTAACCACTACGGCCACAACTGATACATGACACCTCGGTTTATAGCCCCATCTGAAAGACTGTAAATATTATACGGGTCAGACTGGGGGTTGAACCTGAACTCCTGGATAAACAATCCATGTTAACCACTAGACCGTTGACCGGATTAAATGTCTATCGAGATGCCGTAGCTTCTTTAAATCTATAAGTGTGCTGCAATATGTTTGTTCTTTGCATAAATCACAGGTAACCATACAAGCAGGTTGCTTTCTCCTACCGGGTATATGTATCTACATATTATAAACACTAGACTATGTTTATTCAAAGACATTTTGACTATGTTTATTCAAAGACATTTTGACTGTGTTTATTCAAAGACATTTTGACTGTGTTTATTCAAAGACATTTTGACTATGTTTATTCAAAGAAATTTTGACTAACGGTATGTTTATTCAAAGAAACTTTGACTATGTTTATTCAAAGAAATTTTGACTACCGGTATGTTTATTCAAAGAAACTTTGACTATGTTTATTCAAAGAAATAAATATTGTTTAAACTAAACTAAAACGGCGATAAAAATGCTACATTGAGTGAAAATCATGTAAAATAAACAATTATCAATTTCATGGTGTGTAATACACATGTGTACTGATAAAAGATCTGTCAATCAATGGTGAGAAAATGTATGTAACATTACACGCGGTTGCACGAACCGATGGTGCTGATGGTGTAGCATTTTATGTCACAGGACTTCGGGAGTTTCAGTTATCCGTGTTTGAATTATTCAAGGCAGAACAATATGTACAATATAGAAATGCAATTATAACGCTATTTAAAACATAAATATAATACTGCTTTGCATAGCGACGTCATGACGTCACTAAACTGCTTTGACATTTGGCGCCAAAATGAAAGTAGCGACGTTATTTATTACAAACAAGCGCGCTGTGGTAAGCCAAATGACTCGGCTTAATAGCAAAATTTCAAAACTCATTTCATAAAATATGGTATGAAATATCTCCCAATATCTCTAACCACCAGCTTTAGAGTTGGAATATAATCAATGTAAATCTGGTTTATATTATAAACTACAAGAATAAAATAATCTACACAGAACGTGTTTTCATGTTTTATAGATAAAATATCTGGTCTCTATTTATTTGATTTCATTGATGCGTTTAGTGAACGAATATAATTATATAAAGTTAAACATGACATATTGTAATATAACTGTTTCTATTGCACTTCAAAAACGTCTGTACAGTCAAACCTGTCTTAAGCAGCCAGTCAAGGGATTCACAGAAAGTGACTGCTTAGCACAGGTGGGTGCTCAATATGATTCAAATGTATAATAAAACATGGGAATCTGGTAACTGGCTGCTTAATACAGGTTGGCTGCTTAATAGAGGTGACCACTAACACAGGTTTGACTGTATTTCGAATATGTGGGTGTCTTTTGACATCCGATTCTGCAACTGCACGCCATCCATTCATATCTATAGATCAAACAAAATCCACACCATATTAGTTATCACATAGTGCATTAACTAAACGAGAAAGTCGAGTTCTGTTAAACGTCCTGCAATATGTTTCCATGGTAATCTGTGAGCTGTAGATATTGTTCTCAGTAGAATAAAGGTGCATTAATCGTCATGGATACCCCAATTCTGAAATAGAAACTTCCGACTGTCCATATTACAGGTACATTATAAATCTTGAAATGCAGTTAATACTTACTACTCGTAATGAAAGCTCAGTCTAGACATGGTAACAATTCTCAATTACATGTTATTCCTTTCAGCCAGACGTCTGGGGAGATAATTACACCTGCTTGACCAGTAACAGAGGTCATTCACATCAGCTTGATATCTGGGGAGGTAATTACACCTGCTTGACCAGTAACAGAGGTAATTCACTTCAGCTTGATGTCTGGGGAGGTAATTACACCTGCTTGACCAGTAACAGAGGTAATTCACTTCAGCTTGATGTCTGGGGAGGTAATTACACCTGCTTGACCAGTAACAGAGGTAATTCACTTCAGCTTGATGTCTGGGGAGGTAATTACACCTGCTTGACCAGTAACAGAGGTAATTCACTTCAGCTTGATGTCTGGGGAGGTAATTACACCTGCTTGATGTCTGGGGAGGTAATTACACCTGCTTGACCAGTAACAGAGGTGATTCACTTCAGCTTGATGTCTGGGGAGGTAATTACACCTGCTTGACCAGTAACAGAGGTCATTCACATCAGCTTGATGTCTGGGGAGGTAATTACACCTGCTTGACGTCTGGGGAGGTAATTACACCTGCTTGACCAGTAACAGAGGTAATTCACTTCAGCTTGATGTCTGGGGAGGTAATTACACCTGCTTGACCAGTAACAGAGGTAATTCACTTCAGCTTGATGTCTGGTGAGGTAATTACACCTGCTTGATGTCTGGGGAGGTAATTACACCTGCTTGACCAGTAACAGAGGTGATTCACTTCAGCTTGATGTTTGGGGAGGTAATTACACCTGCTTGACCAGTAACAGAGGTCATTCACATCAGCTTGATGTCTGGGGAGGTAATTACACCTGCTTGACCAGTAACAGAGGTAATTCACTTCAGCTTGATGTCTGGGGAGGTAATTACACCTGCTTGATGTCTGGGGAGGTAATTACACCTGCTTGACCAGTAACAGAGGTGATTCACATCAGCTTGATGTATGGGGAGGCAATTACACCTGCTTAACCAGTAACAGAGGTAATTCACTTCATATTGATGTCTGGGGAGGTAATTACACCTGCTTGACCAGTAACAGAGGTCATTCACATCAGCTTGATGTCTGGGGAGGTAATTACACCTGCTTGACCAGTAACAGAGGTAATTCACATCAGCTTGATGTCTGGGGAGGTAATTACACCTGCTTGACCAGTAACAGAGGTAATTCACATCAGCTTGATGTATGGGGAGGCAATTACACCTGCTTGACCAGTAACAGAGGTAATTCACATCAGCTTGATGTCAGGGGAGGTAATTACACTTGCTTGACCAGTAACAGAGGTAATTCACATCAGCTTGATGTCAGGGGAGGTAATTACACCTGCCTGACAAAAAGGGGAGGTAATTCATTTCAGCCAGACATATGGGGAGGCAACTGACACATGAAAATTGAAAATCAAAGTAGTACATTACAACTTCAGATACATGTAAAGAAATAGCAGGGCAGTGAATCGCAATACTGAGAAATATTGCATTTCTACTGTATCTCTAGCTCAAGCCCCAATCAAAATGCATCATTGATTTTAAATGGTTCTACTCCTTCATTCCGATTGGGTGTTGTGGTTTCAAGTGATTTTAGAAGAGAGCTGTTGAAACAACGCAGAAATATATCATTTATTAGGAAAATACTGGATGTAGAATGGTAACTGAAGATACTGGATATAGAATGGTAACTGAAGATACTG
Source organism: Archivesica marissinica (assembly GCA_014843695.1). Taxonomy (NCBI): domain Eukaryota; kingdom Metazoa; phylum Mollusca; class Bivalvia; order Venerida; family Vesicomyidae; genus Archivesica; species Archivesica marissinica. The sequence goes on from CM026402.1 coordinate 71,320,913, forward strand.
GATATAGAATGGTAACTGAAGATACTGGATGTAGAATGGTAACTGAAGATACTGGATATAGAATGGTAACTGAAGATACTGGATATAGAATGGTAACTGAAGATACTGGATATAGAATGGTACTGAAGATACTGGATGTAGAATGGTAACTGAAGATACTGGATATAGAATGGTAACTGAAGATACTGGATATAGAATGGTAACTGAAGATACTGGATGTAGAATGGTAACTGAAGATACTGGATGTAGAATGGTAACTGAAGATACTGGATGAAGAATGGTAACTGAAGATACTGGATGTAGAATGGTAACTGAAGATACTGGATGTAGAATGGTAACTGAAGATACTGGATGTAGAATGGTAACTGAAGATACTGGATGTAGAATGGTAACTGAAGATACTGGATGTAGAATGGTAACTGAAGATACTGGATGTAGAATGGTAACTGAAGATACTGGATGTAGAATGGTAACTGAAGATACTGGATGTAGAATGGTAACTGAAGATACTGGATATAGAATGGTAACTGAAGATACTGGATGTAGAATGGTAACTGAAGATACTGGATGTAGAATGGTAACTGAAAATACTGGATGTAGAATGGTAACTGAAGATACTGGATATAGAATGGTAACTGAAGATACTGGATGTAGAATGGTAACTGAAACTACTGGATGTAGAATGGTAACTGAAGATACTGGATGTAGAATGGTAACTGAAGATACTGGATGTAGAATGGTAACTGAAGATACTGGATGTAGAATGGTAACTGAAGATACTGGATGTAGAATGGTAACTGAAGATACTGGATGTAGAATGGTAACTGAAGATACTGGATGTAGAATGGTAACTGAAGATACTGGATGTAGAATGGTAACTGAAGATACTGGATGTAGAATGGTAACTGAAGATACTGGATGTAGAATGGTAACTGAAGATACTGGATGTAGAATGGTAACTGAAGATACTGGATGTAGAATGGTAACTGAAGATACTGGATGTAGAATGGTAACTGAAGATACTGGATGTAGAATGGTAACTGAAGATACTGGATGTAGAATGGTAACTGAAGATACTGGATATAGAATGGTAACTGAAGATACTGGATGTAGAATGGTAACTGAAGATACTGGATATAGAATGGTAACTGAAGATACTGGATGTAGAATGGTAACTGAAGATACTGGATATAGAATGGTAACTGAAGATACTGGATATAGAATGGTAACTGAAGATACTGGATGTAGAATGGTAACTGAAGATACTGGATGTAGAATGGTAACTGAAGATACTGGATGTAGAATGGTAACTGAAACTACTGGATGTAGAATGGTAACTGAAGATACTGGATGTAGAATGGTAACTGAAGATACTGGATGTAGAATGGTAACTGAAGATACTGGATGTAGAATGGTAACTGAAGATACTGGATGTAGAATGGTAACTGAAGATACTGGATGTAGAATGGTAACTGAAGATACTGGATGTAGAATGGTAACTGAAGATACTGGATGTAGAATGGTAACTGAAGATACTGGATATAGAATGGTAACTGAAGATACTGGATATAGAATGGTAACTGAAGATACTGGATGTAGAATGGTAACTGAAGATACTGGATGTAGAATGGTAACTGAAACTACTGGATGTAGAATGGTAACTGAAGATACTGGATGTAGAATGGTAACTGAAGATACTGGATGTAGAATGGTAACTGAAGATACTGGATGTAGAATGGTAACTGAAGATACTGGATGTAGAATGGTAACTGAAGATACTGGATGTAGAATGGTAACTGAAGATACTGGATGTAGAATGGTAACTGAAGATACTGGGTGTAGAATGGTAACTGAAGATACTGGATGTAGAATGGTAACTGAAGATACTGGATGTAGAATGGTAACTGAAACTACTGGATGTAGAATGGTAACTGAAGATACTGGATGTAGAATGGTAACTGAAGATACTGGATGTAGAATGGTAACTGAAGATACTGGATGTAGAATGGTAACTGAAGATACTGGATGTAGAATGGTAACTGAAGATACTGGATATAGAATGGTAACTGAAGATACTGGATGTAGAATGGTAACTGAAGATACTGGATATAGAATGGTAACTGAAACTACTGGATGTAGAATGGTAACTGAAGATACTGGATGTAGAATGGTAACTGAAGATACTGGATGTAGAATGGTAACTGAAGATACTGGATGTAGAATGGTAACTGAAGATACTGGATGTAGAATGGTAACTGAAGATACTGGATGTAGAATGGTAACTGAAGATACTGGATGTAGAATGGTAACTGAAGATACTGGATGTAGAATGGTAACTGAAGATACTGGATGTAGAATGGTAACTGAAACTACTGGATGTAGAATGGTAACTGAAGATACTGGATGTAGAATGGTAACTGAAGATACTGGATATAGAATGGTAACTGAAGATACTGGATGTAGAATGGTAACTGAAGATACTGGATGTAGAATGGTAACTGAAGATACTGGATGTAGAATGGTAACTGAAGATACTGGATGTAGAATGGTAACTGAAGATACTGGATGTAGAATGGTAACTGAAGATACTGGATGTAGAATGGTAACTGAAGATACTGGATGTAGAATGGTAACTGAAGATACTGGATGTAGAATGGTAACTGAAGATACTGGATGTAGAATGGTAACTGAAGATACTGGATGTAGAATGGTAACTGAAGATACTGGATGTAGAATGGTAACTGAAGATACTGGATGTAGAATGGTAACTGAAGATACTGGATGTAGAATGGTAACTGAAGATACTGGATGTAGAATGGTAACTGAAGATACTGGATGTAGAATTGTAACTGAAACTACTGGATGTAGAATGGTAACTGAAGATACTGGATGTAGAATGGTAACTGAAAATACTGGATGTAGAATGGTAACTGAAGATACTGGATGTAGAATGGTAACTGAAGATACTGGATGTAGAATGGTAACTGAAGATACTGGATGTAGAATGGTAACTGAAGATACTGGATGTAGAATGGTAACTGAAGATACTGGATGTAGAATGGTAACTGAAGATACTGGATGTAGAATGGTAACTGAAGATACTGGATGTAGAATGGTAACTGAAGATACTGGATGTAGAATGGTAACTGAAGACACTGGATGTAGAATGGTAACTGAAGATACTGGATGTAGAATGGTAACTGAAGACACTGGATGTAGAATGGTAACTGAAGATACTGGATGTAGAATGGTAACTGAAGATACTGGATGTAGAATGGTAACTGAAGATACTGGATGTAGAATGGTAACTGAAGATACTGGATATAGAATGGTAACTGAAGATACTGGATGTAGAATGGTAACTGAAGATACTGGATGTAGAATGGTAACTGAAGATACTGGATGTAGAATGGTAACTGAAGATACTGGATGTAGAATGGTAACTGAAGACACTGGATGTAGAATGGTAACTGAAGATACTGGATGTAGAATGGTAACTGAAGACACTGGATGTAGAATGGTAACTGAAGATACTGGATGTAGAATGGTAACTGAAGATACTGGATGTAGAATGGTAACTGAAGATACTGGATGTAGAATGGTAACTGAAGATACTGGATGTAGAATGGTAACTGAAGACACTGGATGTAGAATGGTAACTGAAGACAAGAAGGTTTTCAATAAATACGTAGGAGTTGAAAATATCATCTGTCCTGAAACATGAAAACAAAAGACGGCAATAATAACATTCAAAACACGGCAATAATAACATTCAAAACACGGCAATAATAACATTCAAAACACGGCAATAATGTATAACAAAATAATATATTTGGAATCTGAAAACTGGCTGCTTAATAAAGGTGACAACTAACACAGGGTTGACTGTATTGTCAGTGGCTGTTTTAGTGACACGTCTGTATCCTGATCTTTGTTTATTCGCGTGATTTTGGTATCGGAACACGAATTACGTCACCGATGTCAGCAACAGGTGCTTTGTTTATACATGTCATAACTATTCAAACAAGAAAATGTGGAAAAAACAGTTAAATATTTGCATTTGATTTCGAAAATATGTATATGTTGACTTTTTCATGAATACATTTATGTGTACCCTAAACAAGCGGGCCATGATGGCCCTGCATCGCTCACCTGACTCCATTTTATACCCCGGCATATTAACACCTTTGAATGAACATTTTACATTGTTCATTCATACCAAATGTTGCCAAAATCGGACCAGTGGTTCGTGAGAAGATGTTTGAACAATTTGTGCTAGTTTTAGACGGTGGCCATCTTTTATTCGCGACAACCTCCATTTTTAACAAATCTGAACAGGCTACACCCATGGACTATAATTGTGAAATTTGGCTACCATTGGCCAAGTGGTTTGGGTGAAAAAGAATATTGAAATCTATAATAAAAGAACGATCTTTTAACCTTTTGGCAGCCATTTTTGCATCACCTCATTGATTCATATTCGCTCAAATTAAACTTTGACCGCCACTTGACCCCTCGGGCCACGCCCATTTTTGATCCTGGGGTCACCATTTGAACAACTGCGAAAGAGAATTGTATGTCAATCATTCCTACAAAGATTTGTCAAAATCTGGCTATGGGTTAATTTGTGCTATTTTTAGACAGTGGCCATCTTGGATTAGGTAATGCCGTCATTTTAACATTTATGTAATACCCAACTTACCCCCGAGTATCATGACCATAAATAGTGGCTATAGACCCAAAGGTTACTGAGGAGAACGACGTGTTCACGGACACAGGACGAACAGACACATTGTAGTAACAATACCTCACATGAGCTTTGCTCAGGTGAGCTCAAAACACTTAAATAGAGGAAAATATAAAGAAATATGTTTTTGATTTTGTAATCTCAAAATACTGTACATGTATACAGACTCAAAACACCTGTCACCCGTCGCCTGTAGCCAAGTAAACACAAAATTATAAAATACTCGAAGGTAAAACAACACTTTATTCCAAATTGCTACATGTTCAGAATCCATTCTATTCATTTAGTAGTGATGGTAATGAATAGCGATTTTGCTATTCGAATATTCAATTGGGAATGTATTTGAACATTCGATATTAAAGTCTTATATATATATGTGGTCCTCTACAGCCGAATTTTCGGCTTTAAAAGCCTTTTTGAAGGAAAACGGCTAATTCATTTTCTTTTAGGTCAGACACAGCTATTGCAATTTCCATAGGCCACCATTAGATTTCCCCCAAAAATAGTTTGGTACAAAAGACAGTGGTTTTCAACAGACCTTTGAGCCGCAGGAAAACGTCAAATTTCAATGGGGTTGACCAATTGCGTTTTTTTTATTTCCCACTAAAGGCACCCACCCCCTACTCTGAAGGTAATTTGGTGGTGAATGTTGCACTGACACCTGCATTTATAATATGCTGTTTATTTGTCGTTTATTAAATGCAGCTCATATATTGTATTTTAATATTTAGAAGTCATTTTCACTATTTGTGACAATACCTACTCAGCCAATCAGTTCATGTATCAATAACTCTTAAGGGCTTCCCTACACTTTTTCAACCAATCCCAGACCACTATATCAATAACACCGTCTGACCTAAACATTGTTATGAATCAATTGGCTAAGCATGATTATGATGCAATATACCAGTATACCGGTATACCGCCACACTCATAATTTCGAAGCTGTTTTTTGCGCTAATTTCCCACCAGATAATCGCGCAAAGATGAAATGGCAAGGAAAAAAAGCGACAATTTTAGGCACCTTGCCATCAAAGTTGACCCTGCTAATTAACAATCAATTTAAGGTATTTGTTAGATTTGAAGATTTTAGGCACCTTGCCATCAAAGTTGACCCTGCTAATTAACAATCAATTTATAGTATTTGTTAGTTTTGAGGATTTTAGGCACCTTGCCATCAAAGTTGACCCTGCTAATTAACAATCAATTTAAGGTATTTGTTAGATTTGAGGATTTTAGGCACCTTGCCATCAAAGTTGACCCTGCTAATTAACAATCAATTTATAGTATTTGTTAGTTTTGAGGATTTTAGGCACCTTGCCATCAAAGTTGACCCTGCTAATTAACAATCAATTTATAGTATTTGTTAGTTTTGAGGATTTTAGGCACCTTGCCATCAAAGTTGACCCTGCTAATTAACAATCAATTTAAGGTATTTGTTAGATTTGAGGATTTTAGGCACCTTGCCATCAAAGTTGACCCTGCTAATTAACAATCAATTTATAGTATTTGTTAGTTTTGAGGATTTTAGGCACCTTGCCATCAAAGTTGACCCTGCTAATTAACAATCAATTTATAGTATTTGTTAGTTTTGAGGATTTTAGGCACCTTGCCATCAAAGTTGACCCTGCTAATTAACAATCAATTTAAGATATTTGTTAGATTTGAGGATTTTAGGCACCTTGCCATCAAAGTTGACCCTGCTAATTAACAATCAATTTAAGGTATTTGTTAGATTTGAGGATTTTAGGCACCTTGCCATCAAAGTTGACCCTGCTAATTAACAATCAATTTAAGATATTTGTTAGATTTGAGGATTTTAGGCATTTAATGCATGAGCAGGCACACAGAGGATGCAGATCCCGGGTGCACCTCCAGACAGTAATTTAATGCATGAGAGGGCACACAGAGGATGCAGATCCCGGGTGCACCTCCAGACAGTAATTTAATGCATGAGAGGGCACACAGAGGATGCAGATCCCGGGTGCACCTCCAGACAGTAATTTAATGCATGAGAGGGCACACAGAAGATGCAGATCCCGGGTGCACCTCCAGACAGTAATTTAATGCATGAGAGGGCACACAGAGGATGCAGATCCCGGGTGCACCTCCAGACAGTAATTTAATGCATGAGAGGGCACACAGAAGATGCAGATCCCGGGTGCACCTCCAGACAGTAATTTAATGCATGAGAGGGCACACAGAGGATGCAGATCCCGGGTGCACCTCCAGACGGTAATTTAATGCATGAGAGGGCACACAGAAGATGCAGATCCCGGGTGCACCTCCAGACAGCAATTTAATGCATGAGAGGGCACACAGAGGATGCAGATCCCGGGTGCACCTCCAGACAGTAATTTAATGCATGAGAGGGCACACAGAGGATGCAGATCCCGGGTGCACCTCCAGACAGTAATTTAATGCATGAGAGGGCACACAGAGGATGCAGATCCCGGGTATTTCAGGCAGACACCTAGGTAGAACCGCCAACTTGTCGCAAGCCAGGTGAACAACTTCATATGAATAAATTGTTGCGAATTAAATGTTAAAATTATGTTTAAAAGATTATGTTCTAATTTTTTACGGTGTGACATGGGTGTGACATGTTACGGTGTGACATGTTACGGTGTATGTTTTACGTGTATTTATCGTCGCTACCGGTTGCCCATATGAGCGACGCCTCCTGCAGGGATTAGTCATTTTAGATTTTTGGAGGATAGTGCGATGATACAGACAGAGACCCATTCCAGAGTCTCCTCTGGTTATTTTACGTGCACGGTGTAATGCACCGACATGAGATCTTGGTTTAAAGTCCCATCTGAAAGACTGTTAATTTAATTAGGATCAGACGGGGGGATGTCAATGTGATTCCGGTGCATGGTAGATGTCGTTGTAAGAATGCCGCTATAGGTTCATAAGAAGTGGTTTGAAGGTGTTTCTTTAATTTGATTACGTTATCCTGGACCTAGTTATGTACATCGGCCCAGGTGAAAGGTCATGTACCTCCTCCCAGGTGATCTAAGCTGTCATGAGATGATATAAGGATGAACTTACATGTTGGAAATCTTCACCATCTATTCACCACACTGACCATCTACCAAGACCGTCGCTACTCTAGATAGCAGTCCAAATCCAAGCTGATCCACAACCATATACCATCTCTCCTGCCAGGTATTGCACACCCATCTCCTGCCTCTCAAAGTGCCATTCATTGTTCATCTTCCATGGTCTCCTAGTTACCGGCACATACCTCTCATCCCACACACTCATTTCTGGCTGGAGTCCTACGCTCTTACGAGCAGACCAGTGAAACACACTCGTCCAGAAGCTTTATGTCAAATGTATGTCCAGCAAGGGTTGAACATGGATCAGAGATGTCAAATGTATGTCCAGCAAGGGTTGAACATGGATCAAAGATGTTCAGTGCCAACGTTTCTCATCTATTTTGCGCAGGTAAAATAGTCTAAAAGCTCAAAATTGTGATCGCATGCAAAGAGTCAAGATTTGGTCTAATCTGAGACATTCTGATCCATGTTGAATCGGTCCGTGTGAATGTACGAGTAAAAACAATTCGTACCTGTCCCACGAACACACCCATCCCGCAGGTGCTGCACTAGCCTCGTACTGCTCCAGCTGCCAGTTGGCTTCCCGCAGCTTGCCGAGGAAATGATTGGTTGTTAGACCTCCGGCCTGCCAGTCCTGATGACGAGTCTGAAACATTTAATGAGTGGTTGAAATATATGCAAAGCTAATCTACTCGTCCTCAATCTGTTCTAATATACAGTTTCAAATCTCTCGATTTATATGGAAAAATAAACCTATAAAAATTAAGAAAACTTTTTCCACCTTTTGCGAAGCAAGTTGTAACAACTTTATATTAATCACTCTCTCGCACGGATGAAAGCGTATATGTGGTCATTCGTGTGGGAGGAAACCGGAGTACCAGTGCTCACGGAAAATATTTTTAACAGACAGACCCAGGGCTTGTCCCCTCTGACAATGGACAGGCCCCAAATTAAAATGGACAGGCCCTGATTTAAAGTGGACAGGGCCTGATTAAAAGTGGACCGGACCACATATGTATGTTATATCAATATGGGTGACTTTCTAGTATACAGTCCTAGTTTGTGAACTTCCTGATGATAGCACCGATACATGACACCTCGGTGTATAGCACCGATACATGACACCCTGTGTATAGCACCGATACATGATACCCTGGTGAATAGCACCGATACATGACACCCTGTGCATAGCACCGATACATGATACCCAGTGTATAGCACCGATACATGACACCCTGTGTATAGCACCGATACATGATACCCGGTGTAGAGCACCGATACATGATACCCAGTGTATAGCACCGATACATGACACCCTGTGTATAGCACCGATACATGATACCCGGTGTAGAGCACCGATACATGATACCCGGTGTATAGCACCGATACATGATACCCTGTGTATAGCACCGATACATGATACCCGGTGTAGAGCACCGATACATGATACCCGGTGTATAGCACCGATACATGATACCCGGTGTAGAGCACCGATACATGATACCCAGTGTATAGCACCGATACATGACACCCTGTGTATAGCACCGATACATGATACCCAGTGTATAGCACCGATACATGACACCTGGTGTATAGCACCAATACATGACACCTCGGTGCATAGCACCGATACATGATACCCAGTGCATAGCACCGATACATGATACCCGGTGTATAGCACCGATACATGACACCCGGTGTATAGCACCGATACATGACACCTCGGTGTATAGCACCGATGCATGACACCCGGTGTATAGCACCGATACATGATACCCAGTGTATAGCACCGATACATGATACCCAGTGCATAGCACCGATACATGACACCCTGTGTATAGCACCGATACATGATACCCAGTGCATAGCACCGATACATGATACACAGTGTATAGCACCGATACATGACACCCTGTGCATAGCACCGATACATGACCCCCTGTGTATAGCACCGATACATGATACCCGGTGCATAGCACCGATACATGACACCCTGTGCATAGCACCGATACATGACACCTCGGTGTATAGAACCGATACATGACACCCTGTGCATAGCACCGATACATGATACCCTGGTGAATAGCACCGATACATGATGCCGGTGTATAACACCGATACATGACACCCGGTGTATAGCACCGATACATGACGCCCGGTGCATAGCACCGATACATGACACCCGGTGTATAGTACCGATACATGATACACAGTGCATAGCACCGATACATGACACCCAGTCTATAGCACCAATACATGACACCCAGTGTATAGCACCGATACATGATACCCAGTGTAGAGCACCGATACATGATACCCGGTGTATAGCAAGCACCGATACATGATGCCCGGTGTATAGCACCGATACATGATACCCGGTGTAGAGCACCGATACATGACACCCTGTGTATAGCACCGATACATGATACCCGGTGTAGAGCACCGATACATGATACCCAGTGTATAGCACCGATACATGACACCTGGTGTATAGCACCGATACATGACACCCGGTGTATAGCACCGATACATGACACCCAGTGTATAGCACCGATACATGATACCCGGTGTATAGCACCGATACATGACACCCGGTGTATAGCACCAATACATGATACCCAGTGCATAGCACCGATACATGACACCCGGTGTATAGCACCGATACATGATACCCAGTGCATAGCACCGATACATGACACCCGGTGTATAGCACCAATACATGATACCCAGTGCATAGCACCGATACATGACACCCGGTGTATAGCACCGATACATGATACCCAGTGCATAGCACCGATACATGACACCCGGTGTATAGCACCGATACATGATACCCGGTGTATAGCACCGATACATGACACCCGGTGCATAGCACCGATACATGACACCCGGTGTATAGCACCGATACATGATACCCAGTGTATAGCACCGATACATGATACCCGTGTATAGCACCGATACATGACACCCGGTGTATAGCACCGATACATGATACCCAGTGTATAGCACCGATACATGACACCCGGTGTATAGCACCGATACATGATACCCGGTGTATAGCACCGATACATGACACCCGGTGTAGCACCGATACATGATACCCAGTGTATAGCACCGATACATGACGCCCAGTGTATAGCACCGATACATGACCCGGTGTATAGCACCGATACATGACACCCTGTGTATAGCACCGATACATGATACCCGGTGTATAGCACCGATACATGATACCGGTGTATAGCACCGATACATGATACCCTGTGTATAGCACCGATACATGACACCCGGTGTATAGCACCGATACATGACACCCTGTGCATAGCACCGATACATGACACCCAGTGTATAGCACCGATACATGATACCCAGTGTATAGCACCGATACATGATACCCAGTGTATAGCACCGATACATGACACCCGGTGTATAGCACCGATACATGACACCTCGGTGTATAGCACCGATACATGACACCCGGTGTATAGCACCGATACATGATACCCGGTGTATAGCACCGATACATGACACCCGGTGTATAGCACCGATACATGACACCCGGTGTATAGCACCGATACATGACACCCTGTGCATAGCACCAATACATGACACCCAGTGTATAGCACCGATACATGATACCCAGTGTATAGCACCGATACATGATACCCAGTGTATAGCACCGATACATGACACCCGGTGTATAGCACCGATACATGACACCTCGGTGTATAGCACCGATGCATGACGCCCGGTGTATAGCACCAATACATGATACCCGGTGTATAGCACCGATACATGACACCCTGTGCATAGCACCAATACATGACACCCAGTGTATAGCACCGACACATGATACCCGGTGTATAGCACCGATACATGATACCCAGTGTATAGCACCGATACATTACACAAGGTGTATAGCACCGATACATGATACCCCGGTGAATAGCACCGATACACAACACCTCGGTGTATAGCACCGATACATGACGCCCGGTGAATAGCACTGATACATGATGCCCGGTGCATAGCACTGATACATGACGCCCAGTGAATAGCACCGATACATGACGCCCGGTGTATAGCACCGATACATGATACCCTGGTGCATAGCACCGATACATGACACCTCGGTGTATAGCACCGATACATGACTTCCGGTGTATAGCACGGATACATGATACCCCGGTGTATAGCACCGATACATGACACCCTGGTGTATAGAACCGATACATGACACCTTGGTCTACACGCCCGGTGTATAGCACCGATACATGATGCCCGGTGTATAGCACCGATACATGTCACATCGGTTTACACACCCGGTGTATAGCACCGATACATGACACCCGGTGAATAGCACCGATACATGACGCCCGATGTATAGTACAAATTCATGATGCCCGGTGTATAGCACCGATACATGATACCCCGGTGTATAGCACAGATACATGACACCCTGTGTATAGCACCGATACATGATACCCCGGTGTATAGCACCGATACATGATACCCCGGTGTATAGCAACGATACATGATACCCCGGTGTATAGCACCGATACATGATACCCCGGTGTATAGCACCGATACATGATACCCGGTGTATAGCACAGATACATGATACCCCGGTGTATAGCACAGATACCCCGGTGTATAGCACAGATACATGATACCCCGGTGTATAGCACAGATACATGATACCCCGGTGTATAGCAACGATACATGATACCCCGGTGTATAGCACCGATACATGATACCCGGTGTATAGCACCGATACATGATACCCGGTGCATAGCACCGATACATGATACTTGATGAAGAATGCTTTATTAAGACTTGATGTATAGCACCAATACATGACACACGGTGTATAGCACCGATACATGACACCCGGTGTATAGCACCGATACATGACGCCCGGTGTATAGCACCAATACATGACGCCCGGTGTATAGCACTGATACATGACGCCCGGTGTATAGCACCGATACATGACACCCTGTGTATAGCACCGATACATGACGCCCGGTGTATAGCACCGATACATGACGCCCGGTGTATAGCACCGATACATGACGCCCGGTGTATAGCACCGATACATGACACCCTGTGCATAGCACCGATACATGACACCTCGGTGCATAGAACCGATACATGACACCCTGTGTATAGCACCGATACATGATACCCTGGTGAATAGCACCGATACATGATGCCGGTGTATAACACCGATACATGACACCCGGTGTATAGCACCGATACATGACGCCCGGTGCATAGCACCGATACATGACACCCGGTGTATAGTACCGATACATGATACACAGTGCATAGCACCGATACATGACACCCAGTCTATAGCACCAATACATGACACCCAGTGTATAGCATCAATACATGATACCCAGTGTATAGCACCGATACATGACACCCGGTGTATAGCACCGATACATGATGCCCGGTGTATAGCACCGATACATGATACCCAGTGTAGAGCACCGATACATGACACCCTGTGTATAGCACCGATACATGATACCCGGTGTATAGCAAGCACCGATACATGATGCCCGGTGTATAGCACCGATACATGATACCCGGTGTAGAGCACCGATACATGACACCCTGTGTATAGCACCGATACATGATACCCGGTGTAGAGCACCGATACATGATACCCAGTGTATAGCACCGATACATGACACCCGGTGTATAGCACCGATACATGACACCCGGTGTATAGCACCGATACATGACACCCAGTGTATAGCACCGATACATGATACCCAGTGTATAGCACCGATACATGATACCCGGTGTATAGCACCGATACATTACACAGTGTATAGCACCGATACATGATACCCCGGTGAATAGCACCGATACACAACACCTCGGTGTATAGCACCGATACATGACGCCCGGTGAATAGCACTGATACATGATGCCCGGTGTATAGCACTGATACATGACGCCCAGTGTATAGCACCGATACATGACGCCCGGTGTATAGCACCGATACATGATACCCCGGTGTATAGCAACGATACATGATACCCCGGTGTATAGCACCGATACATGATACCCCGGTGTATAGCACCGATACATGATACCCGGTGTATAGCACAGATACATGATACCCCGGTGTATAGCACAGATACCCCGGTGTATAGCACAGATACATGATACCCCGGTGTATAGCACAGATACATGATACCCCGGTGTATAGCAACGATACATGATACCCCGGTGTATAGCACCGATACATGATACCCGGTGTATAGCACCGATACATGATACCCGGTGCATAGCACCGATACATGATACTTGATGAAGAATGCTTTATTAACTTGATGTATAGCACCAATACATGACACACGGTGTATAGCACCGATACATGACACCCGGTGTATAGCACCGATACATGACGCCCGGTGTATAGCACCAATACATGACGCCCGGTGTATAGCACCGATACATGACGCCCGGTGTATAGCACCGATACATGACACCCTGTGTATAGCACCGATACATGACGCCCGGTGTATAGCACCGATACATGACGCCCGGTGTATAGCACCGATACATGACGCCCGGTGTATAGCACCGATACATGACGCCCGGTGTATAGCACCGATACATGACACCCTGTGCATAGCACCGATACATGACACCTCGGTGTATAGCACCGATACATGATACCCTGGTGAATAGCACCGATACATGATGCCGGTGTATAACACCGATACATGACACCCGGTGTATAGCACCGATACATGACGCCCGGTGCATAGCACCGATACATGACACCCGGTGTATAGTACCGATACATGATACACAGTGCATAGCACCGATACATGACACCCAGTCTATAGCACCAATACATGACACCCAGTGTATAGCACCGATACATGATACCCGGTGTATAGCAAGCACCGATACATGATGCCCAGTGTAGAGCACCGATACATGACACCCGGTGTATAGCAAGCACCGATACATGATGCCCAGTGTATAGCACCGATACATGATACCCAGTGTATAGCACCGATACATGACACCCGGTGTATAGCAAGCACCGATACATGATACCCAGTGTAGAGCACCGATACATGATACCCAGTGTATAGCACCGATACATGACACCTGGTGTATAGCACCGATACATGACACCCGGTGTATAGCACCGATACATGACACCCAGTGTATAGCACCGATACATGATACCCGGTGTATAGCACCGATACATGACACCCGGTGTATAGCACCAATACATGATACCCAGTGCATAGCACCGATACATGACACCCGGTGTATAGCACCGATACATGATACCCAGTGCATAGCACCGATACATGACACCCGGTGTATAGCACCAATACATGATACCCAGTGCATAGCACCGATACATGACACCCGGTGTATAGCACCGATACATGATACCCAGTGCATAGCACCGATACATGACACCCGGTGTATAGCACCGATACATGATACCCAGTGCATAGCACCGATACATGACGCCCGGTGTATAGCACCGATACATGACACCCGGTGAATAGCACCGATACATGACACCCGGTGCATAGCACCGATACATGACACCCGGTGTATAGCACCGATACATGATACCCAGTGTATAGCACCGATACACGACACCCTGTGTATAGCACCGATACATGACACCCGGTGTATAGCACCGATACATGACACCCTGTGCATAGCACCGATACATGACACCCAGTGTATAGCACCGATACATGATACCCAGTGTATAGCACCGATACATGACACCCGGTGTATAGCAAGCACCGATACATGACACCCGGTGTATAGCACCGATACATGATACCCGGTGTATAGCACCGATACATGACACCCGGTGTATAGCACCGATACATGACACCTCGGTGTATAGCACCGATGCATGACGCCCGGTGTATAGCACCGATACATGATACCCGGTGTATAGCACCGATACATGACACCCTGTGCATAGCACCAATACATGACACCCAGTGTATAGCACCGATACATGATACCCAGTGTATAGCACCGATACATTACACAAGGTGTATAGCACCGATACATGATACCCCGGTGAATAGCACCGATACACAACACCTCGGTGTATAGCACCGATACATGACGCCCGGTGAATAGCACTGATACATGATGCCCGGTGTATAGCACTGATACATGACGCCCAGTGTATAGCACCGATACATGACGCCCGGTGTATAGCACCGATACATGATACCCTGGTGCATAGCACCGATACATGACACCTCGGTGTATAGCACCGATACACGAGACCTCGGTGTATAGCACCGATACATGACTTCCGGTGTATAGCACGGATACATGATACCCCGGTGTATAGCACCGATACATGACACCCTGGTGTATAGAACCGATACATGACACCTTGGTCTACACGCCCGGTGTATAGCACCGATACATGATGCCCGGTGTATAGCACCGATACATGTCACATCGGTTTACACACCCGGTGTATAGCACCGATACATGACACCCGGTGAATAGCACCGATACATGACGCCCGATGTATAGTACAAATTCATGATGCCCGGTGTATAGCACCGATACATGATACCCCGGTGTATAGCACAGATACATGACACCCTGTGTATAGCACCGATACATGATACCCCGGTGTATAGCACCGATACATGATACCCCGGTGTATAGCAACGATACATGATACCCCGGTGTATAGCACCGATACATGATACCCCGGTGTATAGCACCGATACATGATACCCGGTGTATAGCACAGATACATGATACCCCGGTGTATAGCACAGATACCCCGGTGTATAGCACAGATACATGATACCCCGGTGTATAGCACAGATACATGATACCCCGGTGTATAGCAACGATACATGATACCCCGGTGTATAGCACCGATACATGATACCCGGTGCATAGCACCGATACATGATACCCGGTGCATAGCACCGATACATGATACTTGATGAAGAATGCTTTATTAAGACTTGATGTATAGCACCAATACATGACACACGGTGTATAGCACCGATACATGACACCCGGTGTATAGCACCGATACATGACGCCCGGTGTATAGCACCAATACATGACGCCCGGTGTATAGCACTGATACATGACGCCCGGTGTATAGCACCGATACATGACACCCTGTGTATAGCACCGATACATGACGCCCGGTGTATAGCACCGATACATGACACCCGGTGTATAGCACCGATACATGACGCCCAGTGTATAGCACCGATACATGACACCCGGTGAATAGCACCGATACATGACGCCCGGTGTATAGCACCGATACATGACACCCGGTGAATAGCACCGATACACGACGCCCGGTGTATAGCACCGATACATGACACCTCGGTGTATAGCACCGATACATGACACCCGGTGTATAGCACCGATACATGACACCCGGTGTATAGCACCGATACATGATACCTCGGTTTACACTCCCAGTGTATAGCACCGATACATGACACCTCGGTTTACACGCCCAGTGTATAGCACCGATACATGCCACCTCGGTTTACACACCCAGTGTATAGCACCGATACATGACACCTCGGTTTACACACCCAGTGTATAGCACCGATACATGCACCTCGGTTTACACGCCGTGTATAGCACCGATACATGCCACCTCGGTTTACACCCAGTGTATAGCACCGATACATGCACCTCGGTTTACACCCCAGTGTATAGCACCGATACATGCCACCTCGGTTTACACGCACGGTGTATAGCACCGATACATGCCACCTCGGTTTACATGCCCAGTGTATAGCACCGATACATGCCACCTCGGTTTACACGCCCAGTGTATAGCACCGATACATGATACCTCGGTTTACACACCCAGTGTATAGCACCGATACATGACACCTCGGTTTACACACCCAGTGTATAGCACCGATACATGACACCTCGGTATACACACCCAGTGTATAGCACCGATACATGACACCTCGGTATACACGCCCGGTGTATAGCACCGATACATGACACCTCGGTTTACACGCCCAGTGTATAGCACCGATACATGACACCTCGGTTTATAGTCACATCTAAAAGATTTTTAATATTATTATGGTCAGACTGTACTCGCAATCCGTGTTAACCATCGGACCACTGATCTGTCTGTCCAACACCACTGTCACTCTCAGCCCACACAGACACCCCTCACAGCCATATGTCTGGCCCCAGCAGGAATCTAGACTAGATAGAACCATCGACCCTTCAACAATTATCTGGACATCATTCAGACTTGCTTATATCAATGAATGTTCTTATATCCGCAAAATGTCAAATATTCTTTCTTTTCCATGTGACATTTTCCTAATGGCCATGGATGATGCAACACGACATTTTCCTAATGGCCATGGATGATGCAACACGACATTTTCCTAATGGCCATGGATGATGCAACATGACATTTTCCTAATGGCCATGGATGATGCAACATGACATTTTCCTAATGGCCATGGATGATGCAACATGACATTTGGGAGATAGCATGCATAGATTTGGTCATGCATCAGCTAAATGTACTCATGAATACTCAAGTTTCATTATGGAACCTACCTCTAATTCAATAAGTAAAATCTGTAATTTGGAGAGGCCCTTCTTGGTAACTTCTAGGAATTCAAGTTTACTCAGTGCTAACTCGGCTAACTGCAGAGATTCCAACTATAATATGAAAGAAATACAAGCATTATTTCCACAGATCCAACAGAAATGTTATAAAACCTCCAATCTCAAAACTCAGCCTCAATCGTCCGATTGGTTCAGCTGACAGTAGTAACACTCAGACTAAACCAATGAAATCACTTGAGATCTGAGAAGTGTTATAACCTCAGGAACTGGTATCAACGCTTGCCTCACAAGGTTTAGTTATTTATAATGGTTCATGGTAGAACATATGCATGTGAATGAGTAGTGCTAGTGACTAGAACTAGTGGCAAATGTGATAAGAGACGAAAACATTATGAGCAAGATTTGGAGATGTGACGATGGAAGCAGTTTTGAGATGGACAATGGAAGCAGTTTTGAGACGGATGATGGAAGCAGTTTTGAGACGGATGATGGAAGCAGTTTTGAGACGTGGAAATGGAATGCCATGTGGACAATGGAAGTAGTTTTGATATGGGTGGTGGAAGAAGTTGCTAGATGGACAATGGAAGTGGTTTTGATATGGGTGGTGGAAGAAGTTGCTAGATGGACAATGGAAGTGGTTTTGATATGGGTGGTGGAAGAAGTTGCTAGATGGACAATGGAAGTGGTTTTGATATGGGTGGTGGAAGAAGTTGCTAGATGGACAATGGAAGTGGTTTTGATATGGGTGGTGGAAGAAGTTGCTAGATGGACAATGGAAGTGGTTTTGATATGGGTGGTGGAAGAAGTTTTGAGATGGATGACTGAAGCAGTTTTGAGATGGATGGTGGAAGCAGTTTTGAGACACAGATGGTGGAAGCAGTTTTGAGACACGGATGGTGGAAGCAGTTTTGAGATGGATGATGGAAGCTGTTTTGAGATGGATGGTGGAAGCAGTTTTGAGACACGGATGGTGGAAGCAGTTTTGATACACGGATGGTGGAAGCTATTTTGAGACACGGATGGTGGAAGCAGTTTTGAGACATGGATGATAGAAGCAGTTTTGAGACACAGATGGTGGAAGCAGTTTTGAGACACGGATGATAGAAGCAGTTTGAGACATGGATGGTGGAAGCAGTTTTGAGACACGGATGGTGGAAACAGATAGTAAATATATGATGGAAACATATTGGTGACTGACAGTGGAAGCAGCTTTTAGAAATAGAGGGCTGGGCCATCTTGAGACAGACAGTGGAAGCAGATTTGAAACAGAGAGTAGAAGTACATCACTCAAGGCTCGACAAATTTTGTTCAAAGCGACTTGTCCCGGACAAGTGACTCTGGCAAATGGCAGATGGACAGGATCGGCATATTACTTAATGGTATGTTGTGGTAACTATTAGTGTAAGTACAGATGAATAGTAGTTTCATATGCGCCTATATGATCTTTCGCATCTACATTCTGAAAAGCTTTAGCAATTGGGGTTTTTACTGTATGGGAGCACTGACATTTAAAGTTTAAAGTCGTATCTGAAAGACTGTTAAGTTTATTAGAGTCAGACGAGGGATCGAACCTGCGATGCTTGGATTACCAGAGGCCGTCAGACACGATGTGAAAATATTATATACAAAACATCTAAACTCGGACCAACTACTATGCTATATGCTATAATGTCATCCAAATTCTCAAACCTTCTTGATTTCCATTTCTCTGGCATCTGCTGATCTCATCTCCTCAGTATCGGAATCACCTACAAACAGTGTTTACTTGTTTATATACTATTAATCTATGGCATCAAGTACACACACAAGTCCGCACTGTGTAGCAAAATCAATTTTCTAGAAACAAAACCTGGATTCTATATCTATTTTTAGACATGCACCTGTTGTAATTTGAAGAAGCTCCGTAGCGGTTGCTTCCCTTATAGACTATACTCTTATTGCCAATTTAGTGCCTCGGGTAAAACATCTGTCTCGGATGGGTAATGTATGGCTTTGGGATTATCGGACAATAGGGGCAATTAACATGGATTAGTCAAGCAGGTCGGATATCGATCTTAGACTGGAAACAGGTGTGAACTTTTATACACCTTATCGAGAGATTATATTTACCAATTTAGGTTTGTTAGAAAAATATATTTGATGGATTTCTTGGCTTTTTCAACAATTTTCTGGACAGATTTTTTATGACTTATTGGTTCTACAACCGGTCTGCCAGTTTAAAATTCGGTCCTGGACCGGCGATTTTAGTAGCCCTGGTCAAGACAGTGTTTAAGGGCTACAAACAAACTGGTTAGGGAACAACAGTAAAAACAAAGGATTCCAACTAAAACAACCAATGTACATGGGTTAAATCAGACAAGGGAGGTAATACAAACACAAGCAATGTCTCTCATTGGTCAAATGATAATGGGACATAACAAAGAAGAACACCTTGGTGACAGTTATCTCCCTTGGTATTGGCAATCGTGTTGAATTAATGATCGTCTGCTGTACTGCCGGCGGGCAGTTAACTTAACAACACCTTTCCTGGGCAGGTTCCAGCGGTTAACCATTACATGGGTGCACCAACCTCCGTAAGAAACTGCCAACTTTTTCATATAAATGAGACACGGTCTGAGCGTGGCTCGATCCCGTGACCATCAGTGATGATAGGTTACAGTGGTATACAAGTCAGCGACCGTAACCACTCAACCACGGAGGCGGACAAGGTAACAATGAGTAATTTCGCTCTTATTACCGAGATATGAATTTTATAATTTTTAGCCTATTTTTTGCTGTTATTTCCGTCACATTACTATCTACCACCCAGGTTGATACGCTGTGCTTTCCTGTACAATATCACATTTTCCGTTGTACCGTATATTCCGAGTCATAAGTCAACTATAAGTAGGGGGTCAAATGTTGTACCGTTTATTCCGGGTCATAGGTCAACTATAAGTAGGGGTCAAATGTTGTACCGTATATTCCGGGTCATAAGTCAACTACCGTATATTCCGGGTCATAAGTAAACTACCGTATAAGTAGGGGTCAAATGTTGTACCGTATATTCCGGGTCATAAGTCAACTATAAGTAGGGGTCAAATGTTGTACCGTATATTCCGGGTCATAAGTCACCTACCGTATAAGTAGGGGTCAAATGTTGTACCGTATATTCCGGGTCATAGGTCAACTATAAGTAGGGGGTCAAATGTTGTACCGTATATTCCGGGTCATAAGTCAACTATAAGTAGGGGGTCAAATGTTGTACCGTATATTCCGGGTCATAAGTCAACTATAAGTAGGGGGTCAAATAATGTACCGTATATTCCGGGTCATAAGTCAACTACCGTATAAGTAGGGGTCAAATGATGTACCGTATATTCCGGGTCATAGGTCAACTATTAGTAGGGGGTCAAATGTTGTACCGTATATTCCAGGTCATAGGTCAACTATAAGTAGGGTCAAATGTTGTACGTATATTCCGGGTCATAAGTCAACTACCGTATAAGTAGGGGTCAAATGTTGTACCGTATAATCCGGGTCATAGGTCAACTATAAGTAGAGGGTCAAATGTTGTACCGTATAATCCGGGTCATAAGTCAACTATAAGTAGAGGGTCAAATGTTGTACCGTATATTCCGGGTCATAGGTCAACTATAAGTAGGGGGTCAAATGTTGTACCGTTTATACAGGGTCATAGGTCAACTATAAGTAGAGGGTCAAATGTTGGCTTGAAAATTCTGATTTAAATTTGAGATATCTGGTTGACTATTTGAGATATCTGGTTGACTATTTGAGATATCTGGTTGACTATTTGAGATATCGGGTTGACTATTTGAGATATCGGGTTAACTATTTGAGATATCGGGTTGACTATTTGAGATATCTGGTTGACTATTTGAGATATCTGGTTGACTATTTGAGATATCTGGTTGACTATTTGAGATATCGGGTTAACTATTTGAGATATCGGGTTGACTATTTGAGATATCGGGTTGACTATTTGAGATATCTGGTTGACTATTTGAGATATCTGGTTGACTATTTGAGATATCTGGTTGACTATTTGAGATATCTGATTGACTATTTGAGATATCTGGTTGACTATTTGAGATATCTGGTTGACTATTTGAGATATCTGATTGACTATTTGAGATATCTGGTTGACTATTTGAGATATCTGATTGACTATTTGAGATATCTGGTTGACTATTTGAGATATCTGGTTGACTATTTGAGATATCGGGTTGACTATTTGAGATATCGGGTTGACTATTTGAGATATCGGGTTGACTATTTGAGATATCGGGTTGACTATTTGAGATATCGGGTTGACTATTTGAGATATCGGGTTGACTATTTGAGATATCGGGTTGACTATTTGAGATATCGGGTTGACTATATTCCATTACAAATCATAAAAAAATACACTTCTGAAGTTTGTTAATCAGCTTTTCTATGGCTTATAATGTAAATAATTGTCTATAGCGATGTGGCTAAAATGCTGCAAGAAACTCTTGTCGGCATGTGTTAGCACAATATGTCACCATGCCATAAAACGTTCATTGAGGTCCAAAGTCAATGCTCATGGTGGGTGCTGGGCAGAAAAAATGGGAGTATGGTTCTATGATGTTCTAAATCAAATAAAACCGACATAAATAAAGTTCCAAGAAAAAAAATTCAACTTATTTTTCTTCACAATTTGTCCATAAGTCGACCAAGTATCGACCATCACATTTCTGGATGAGAAAAAGGTCGACTTATGACCGGGAATATATGGTAGTTATTACATCTATTTTTAGAAACATTGAGTCATTATGACTTATAATGACTTGTGCATCGTCTAATTGGTTGTAATCGAGACACATGTAATCATGTGACATCGCCTTGGCCAATCAGGTGGCGCATGCATCTATTATTAATTACTATTGAAGCATTTACCATTCATATCATAGAGTCTAGTGGACCTGCCGTGCTCATAATCTACAACCTGCGACCGTCTCTCCTCTTCATAGGCTATCATCTCATCTGTCGGGGGAGGCGCCTTTATCGACGGTGCTGGCACAAACCTATTCAAGTAACAAATGAACAATGCTTAATTCAATAGAAATTACACAAGGAATACACACAGAATGAGAACATCATTACCGGAGTTCGAGCCCCGCTGGAGCCGTTAGGAAAGGCATTTAAATTCAACGTTTCTCTCTCCCTCGTAGCGATGGATACCATCAGGAATCTGATACTATCATTCCTCATACATGAACTATTGTATATATAGTACTTGGTCCATGAACTATTGTATATATAGTACTTGGTCCATGAACTATTGTATATATAGTACTTGGTCCATGAACTATTGTATATATAGTACTTGGTCCATGAACTATTGTATATATAGTACTTGGTCCATGAACTATTGTATATATAGTACTTGGTCCATGAACTATTGTATATATAGTACTTGGTCCATGAACTATTGTATATCTACTACGTTCCTCTCATGAACTATTGTACATATAGTACTTGGTCCATGAACTATTGTATATATAGTACTTGGTCCATGAACTATTGTATATATAGTACTTGGTCCATGAACTATTGTATATATAGTACTTGGTCTATGAACTATTGTATATATAGTACTTGGTCCATGAACTATTGTACATATAGTACTTGGTCCATGAACTATTGTATGGGATTCTACTACTGTTCCTCATACATGAACTATTGTATATATAGTACTTGGTCCATGAACTATTGTATATATAGTACTTGGTCCATGAACTATTGTATATATAGTACTTGGTCTATGAACTATTGTATATATAGTACTTGGTCTATGAACTATTGTATATATAGTACTTGGTCTATGAACTATTGTATATATAGTACTTGGTCTATGAACTATTGTATATATAGTACTTGGTCCATGAACTATTGTATATATAGTACTTGGTCCATGAACTATTGTATATATAGTACTTGGTCTATGAACTATTGTATATATAGTACTTGGTCCATGAACTATTGTACATATAGTACTTGGTCCATGAACTATTGTATGGGATTCTACTACTGTTCCTCATACATGAACTATTGTATATATAGTACTTGGTCCATGAACTATTGTATATATAGTACTTGGTCCATGAACTATTGTATATATAGTACTTGGTCCATGAACTATTGTATATATAGTACTTGGTCCATGAACTATTGTATATACTACTCTCATGAACTATTGTATATAGTACTTGGTCCATGAACTATTGTATATATAGTACTTGGTCCATGACTATGTATATATAGTACTTGGTCCATGAACTATTGTATATCATACTTTCTAAACAAAACATATAGTACTTGGTCCATGAACTATTGTACATATAGTACTTGGTCCATGAACTATTGTATGGGATTCTACTACTGTTCCTCATACATGAACTATTGTATATATAGTACTTGGTCCATGAACTATTGTATATATAGTACTTGGTCCATGAACTATTGTATGATATACTACTTCCTCATACATGAACTATTGTATATATAGTACTTGGTCCATGAACTATTGTATATATAGTACTTGGTCCATGAACTATTGTACATATAGTACTTGGTCCATGAACTATTGTACATATAGTACTTGGTCCATGAACTATTGTATGGGATTCTACTACTGTTCCTCATACATGAACTATTGTATATATAGTACTTGGTCCATGAACTATTGTACATATAGTACTTGGTCCATGAACTATTGTACATATAGTACTTGGTCCATGAACTATTGTATGGGATTCTACTACTGTTCCTCATACATGAACTATTGTTATATAACTTGGTCCATGAACTATTGTACATATAGTACTTGGTCCATGAACTATTGTACATATAGTACTTGGTCCATGAACTATTGTATGGGATTCTACTACTGTTCCTCATACATGAACTATTGTATATATAGTACTTGGTCCATGAACTATTGTACATATAGTACTTGTCCATGAAATGTACATATAGTACTTGGTCCATGAACTATTGTATGGGATTCTACTCTGTTCCTCATACATGAACTATTGTATATAGTACTTGGTCCATGAACTATTGTACATATAGTACTTGGTCCATGAACTATTGTACATATAGTACTTGGTCCATGAACTATTGTATGGGATTCTACTACTGTTCCTCATACATGAACTATTGTATATATAGTACTTGGTCCATGAACTATTGTACATATAGTACTTGGTCCATGAACTATTGTACATATAGTACTTGGTCCATGAACTATTGTATGGGATTCTACTACTGTTCCTCATACATGAACTATTGTATATATAGTACTTGGTCCATGAACTATTGTATGGGATTCTACTACTGTTCCTCATACATGAACTATTGTATATATAGTACTTGGTCCATGAACTATTGTACATATAGTACTTGGTCCATGAACTATTGTATGGGATTCTACTACTGTTCCTCATACATGAACTATTGTATATATAGTACTTGGTCTATGAACTATTGTACATATAGTACTTGGTCCATGAACTATTGTATGGGATTCTACTACTGTTCCTCATACATGAACTATTGTATATATAGTACTTGGTCTATGAACTATTGTACATATAGTACTTGGTCCATGAACTATTGTATGGGATTCTACTACTGTTCCTCATACATGAACTATTGTATATATAGTACTTGGTCCATGAACTATTGTATATATATAGTACTTGGTCCATGAACTATTGTATGGGATTCTACTGTTCCTCATACATGAACTATTGTATATATAGTACTTGGTCCATGAACTATTGTATGGGATTCTACTATCATTCCTCGTATATGAACTATTGTATATATATAGTACTTGGTCTATGAACTATTGTACATATAGTACTTGGTCCATGAACTATTGTATGGGATTCTACTACTGTTCCTCATACATGAACTATTGTATATATAGTACTTGGTCCATGAACTATTGTATATATATAGTACTTGGTCCATGAACTATTGTATGGGATTCTACTGTTCCTCATACATGAACTATTGTATATATAGTACTTGGTCCATGAACTATTGTATGGGATTCTACTATTGTTCCTCATACATGAACTATTGTATATATAGTACTTGGTCTATGAACTATTGTACATATAGTACTTGGTCCATGAACTATTGTATGGGATTCTACTACTGTTCCTCATACATGAACTATTGTATATATAGTACTTGGTCCATGAACTATTGTATATATATAGTACTTGGTCCATGAACTATTGTATGGGATTCTACTGTTCCTCGTACATGAACTATTGTATATATAGTACTTGGTCCATGAACTATTGTATGGGATTCTACTACTGTTCCTCGTACATGAACTATTGTATATATAGTACTTGGTCCATGAACTATTGTATGGGACACACCTTCTACTACTGTTCCTCGTACATGAACTATTGTATATATATAGTACTTGGTCCATGAACTATTGTATGGGATTCTACTGTTCCTCGTACATGAACTATTGTATATATAGTACTTGGTCCATGAACTATTGTATGGGATTCTACTACTGTTCCTTGTACATGAACTATTGTATATATAGTACTTGGTCCATGAACTATTGTATGGGATTCTACTACTGTTCCTCGTACATGAACTATTGTATATATATAGTACTTGGTCCATGAACTATTGTATGGGATTCTACTGTTCCTCGTACATGAACTATTGTATATATATAGTACTTGGTCTATGAACTATTGTATGGGATTCTACTACTGTTACTCGTACATGAACTATTGTATATATAGTACTTGGTCCATGAACTATTGTATGGGATTCTACTACTGTTCCTCGTACATGAACTATTGTATATATAGTACTTGGTCCATGAACTATTGTATGGGATTCTACTGTTCCTCGTACATGAACTATTGTATATATATAGTACTTGGTCCATGAACTATTGTATGGGATTCTACTATCATTCCTCGTACATGAACTATTGTATATATAGTATTTGGTCCATGAACTATTGTATGGGATTCTACTACTGTTCCTCGTACATGAACTATTGTATATATAGTACTTGGTCCATGAACTATTGTATGGGATTCTACTGTTCCTCATACATGAACTATTGTATATATAGTACTTGGTCCATGAACTATTGTATGGGATTCTACTACTGTTCCTCGTACAAGAACTATTGTATATATAGTACTTGGTCCATGAACTATTGTATGGGATTCTACTACTGTTCCTCGTACATGAACTATTGTATATATATAGTACTTGGTCCATGAACTATTGTATGGGATTCTACTACTGTTCCTCGTACATGAACTATTGTATGCTGTACATGGTCTATCATTCCTCGTACATGAACTATTGTATGCTGTACATGGTCTATCGTTCCTCATACATGAACTATTGTATGCTGTACATGAACTATTGTATGCTGTACATGATCTATCATTCCCCGTACATGAACTATTGTATGCTGTACATGGTCTATCGTTCCTCATACATGAACTATTGTATGCTGTACATGGTCTATCGTTCCCCGTACATGAACTATTGTATGCTGTACATGGTCTATCGTTCCTTGTACATGAACTTTTGTATGTTGTACATGGTCTATCGTTCCTCATACATGAACTATTGTATGCTGTACATGGTCTATCGTTCCTCGTACATGAACTATTGTATGCTGTACATGAACTATTGTATGCTGTACATGGTCTATCGTTCCCCGTACATGAACTATTGTATGCTGTACATGGTCTATCGTTCCCCGTACATGAACTATTGTATGCTGTACATGGTCTATCGTTCCTCGTACATGAACTATTGTATGCTGTACATGGTCTATCATTCCTCATACATGAACTATTGTATATATATAATACTTGGTCCATGAACTATTGTATGGGATTCTACTATCATTCCTCGTACATGAACTATTGTATATATATAGTACTTGGTCCATGAACTATTGTATGGGATTCTACTACTGTTCCTCATACATGAACTATTGTATATATAGTACTTGGTCCATGAACTATTGTATGGGATTCTACTGTTCCTCATACATGAACTATTGTATATATAGTACTTGGTCCATGAACTATTGTATGGGATTCTACTACTGTTCCTCGTACATGAACTATTGTATATATATAGTACTTGGTCCATGAACTATTGTATGGGATTCTACTACTGTTCCTCATACATGAACTATTGTATGCTGTACATGGTCTATCGTTCCATGTACATGAACTATTGTATGCTGTACATGGTCTATCGTTCCCCGTACATGAACTATTGTATGCTGTACATGGTCTATCGTTCCCCATACATGAACTATTGTATGCTGTACATGGTCTATCGTTCCTCGTACATGAACTTTTGTATGCTGTACATGGTCTATCATTCCTCATACATGAACTATTTTATGCTGTACATGGTCTATCGTTCCTCGTACATGAATTATTGTATGCTGTACATGGTCTATCGTTCCTCGTACATGAACTATTGTATGCTGTACATGGTCTATCATTCCTCATACATGAACTATTTTATGCTGTACATGGTCTATCGTTCGTTGTACATGAACTATTGTAGATATATTGTACTTAGTTTATACAAATTTATCGTATTTGGTCTATGAACCATTGTATATTGTACAGGATCCATCGTTCCTCATACGTCAGATTCGACCCTCTAATAAATTAACAGACTTTAAACCGAGGTCTCGTGTTGGTGCTCTGGAATGGGTCTTGTCTGTATCATTGAACTATCCTCCAAAATCCTAAAATGACTAATCTCTTCAGGAGGCGTCGCTCATATGGGCAACCCATATTGTCCCAGCTATTGTCTATCACGTAACGTACCTGTCATCGTAGAGTGAAGCGCCTCTATTGTCCCAGCTATTGGCTATATAACGTACCTGTCATCGTAGAGTGATGTGCCTCTATTGTCCCAGCTATTGGCTATCATATAACGTACCCGTCATCGTAGAGTGAAGCGCCTCTATTTTCCCAGCTATTGGCTATATAACGTACCTGTCATGGTAGAGTGAAGCGCCTCTATTGTCCCAGCTATTGGTTATATAACGTACCTGTCATCGTAGAGTGAAGCGCCTCCATTGTCCCAGCTATTGGCTATATAACGTACCTGTCATCGTAGAGTGAAGCGCCTCCATTGTCCCAGCTATTGGCTATATAACGTACCTGTCAACGTAGAGTGAAGCGCCTCTTATTTTCCAGCTATTGGCTATATAACGTACCTGTTATCGTAGAGTGAAGCGCCTCTATTGTCCCAGCTATTGGTTATATAACCTACCTGTTATCGTAGAGTGAAGCGCCTCTATTGTCCCAGCTATTGGTTATCATATAACGTACCTGTCAACGTAGAGTGAAGCGCCTCTTATTTTCCAGCTATTGGCTATATAACGTACCTGTCATCGTAGAGTGAAGCGCCTCTATTGTCCCAGCTATTGGCTATATAACGTACCTGTCATTGTAGAGTGAAGCGCCTCTATTTTCCAGCTATTGGCTATATAACGTACCTGTCATCGTAGAGTGAAGCGCCTCCATTGTCCCAGCTATTGGCTATCATATAACGTACCTGTCATCGTAGAGTGATGTGCCTCTTATTTTCCCAGCTATTGGCTATATAACGTACCTGTCAACGTAGAGTGAAGCGCCTCCATTGTCCCAGCTATTGGCTATCATATAACGTACCTGTCATCGTAGAGTGAAGCGCCTCCATTGTCCCAGCTATTGGCTATCATATAACGTACCTGTCATCGTAGGCGTGAAGCGCCTCTTATTTTCCCAGCTATTGGCTATATAACGTACCTGTCATCGTAGAGTGAGGCGCCTCCATTGTCCCAGCTATTGGCTATCATATAACGTACCTGTCATCGTAGAGTGAAGCGCCTCCATTGTCCCAGCTATTGGCTATATAACGTACCTGTCATCGTAGAGTGAAGCGCCTCCATTTTCCAGCTATTGGCTATATAACGTACCTGTCATCGTAGAGTGAAGCGCCTCTATTGTCCCAGCTATCATACTCTCTGCCATAGTCGCCATATTCATCTCTGGCTGATCTGTAACGTCCACGATCATCATCAGTTCGGTAGCGCTTGTGGATGCGTTCGTCCCGTTGCCGTTTATGAACCCCGACAGTCTGCCCGACAGTCTGCTCGAGTTCCCGTGCCATCATATCCTCAATAGCTCTCTTCTTCTTCCTCTCCTTGTCCATCTACAGTACAAAACTTCCTCTACAGTACAAAACTTCCATCTACAGTACAAAACTTCCATCTACAGTACAAAACTTCCATCTACAGCACAATACAAAACTTCCATCTACAGTACAAAACTTCCATCTACAGTACAGTACAAAACTTCCATCTACAGTACAGTACAAAACTTCCATCTACAGTACAATACAAAACTTCCATCTACAGTACAGTACAAAACTTCCATCTACAGTACAGTACAAAACTTCCATCTACAGTACAGTACAAAACTTCCATCTACAGTACAATACAAAACTGCCATCTACAGTACAGTACAAAACTTCCATCTACAGTACAGTACAAAATGTCCATCTACAGTACAGTACAAAACTTCCATCTACAGTACAGTACAAAACTTCCATCTACAGTACAGTACAAAACTTCCATCTACAGTACAATACAAAACTTCCATCTACAGTACAATACAAAACTTCCATTTACAGTACAATACAAAACTTCCATCTACAGTACAATACAAAACATCCATCTACAGTACAGTACAAAACTTCCATTTCTACAGTCGATAAACAATACAAAACTTCCATCTCTACAGTCAATAAACAATACAAAACTTCCATCTCTACAGTCAATAAACAATACAAAACTTCCATCTCTACAGTCGATAAACAATACAAAACTTCCATCTCTACAGTCAATAAACAATACAAAACTTCCATCTCTACAGTCAATAAACAATACAAAACTTCCATCTCTACAGTCGATAAACAATACAAAACTTCCATTTCTACAGTCGATAAACAATACAAAACTTCCATCTCTACAGTCGATAAACAATACAAAACTTCCATCTCTACAGTCAATAAACAATACAAAACTTCCATTTCTACAGTCGATAAACAATACAAAACTTCCATTTCTACAGTCGATAAACAATACAAAACTTCCATTTCTACAGTCGATAAACAATACAAAACTTCCATTTCTACAGTCGATAAACAATACAAAACTTCCATCTCTACAGTCAATAAACAATACAAAACTTCCATCTCTACAGTCAATAAACAATACAAAACTTCCATTTCTACAGTCAATAAACAATACAAAACTTCCATCTCTACAGTCAATAAACAATACAAAACTTCCATCTCTACAGTCAATAAACAATACAAAACTTCCATCTCTACAGTCGATAAACAATACAAAACTTCCATCTCTACAGTCAATAAACAATACAAAGCTTCCATCTCTACAGACGATAAACAACGTGGACCAAAGAGACGAATGTTTTGTATTGTCAATGGCTGGATGTCAGGAATTCAAATAATTGAAAGTTAATGCAACCTCTGTTAAATTATGTTAAATAAACACACTGTATTATATGGTGTTCAATATATACACTGTATTATATGGTGTTCAATAAATACACTGTATTATATGGTGTTCAATAAATACACTGTATTATATGGTGTTCAATAAATACACTGTATTATATGGTGTTCAATAAATACACTGTATTACATGGTGTTCAATAAATACACTGTATTATATGGTGTTCAATATATACACTGTATTATATGGTGTTCAATAAATACACTGTATTATATGGTGTTCAATAAATACACTGTATTATATGGTGTTCAATATATACACTGTATTATATGGTGTTCAATAAATACACTGTATTATATGGTGTTCAATAAATACACTGTATAATATG
This sequence comes from Archivesica marissinica, assembly GCA_014843695.1. NCBI lineage: Eukaryota > Metazoa > Mollusca > Bivalvia > Venerida > Vesicomyidae > Archivesica > Archivesica marissinica. The sequence continues at coordinate 71,353,351 of CM026402.1, forward strand.
GTGTTCAATAAATACACTGTATTATATGGTGTTCAATAAATACACTGTATTATATGGTGTTCAATAAATACATTGTATTATATGGTGTTCAATATATACACTGTATTATATGGTGTTAAATAAATACACTATTATATGGTGTTCAATATATACACTTTTTTTGTATTATATGGTGTTAAATAAACACACTGTATTATATGGTGTTCAATATATACACTATATTATATGGTGTTCAATATATATACTGTATTATATGGTGTTCAATAAATACACTATATTATATGGTGTTCAATAAATACACTGTATTATATGGTGTTCAATAAATACATTATATTATATGGTGTTCAATAAATACACTGTATTATATTGTCTTCAATATATACACTGTATTATATGGTGTTCAAGAAATACACTGTATTGTATGGTGTTCAATAAATACACTGTATTGTATGGTGTTCAATAAATACACTGTATTATATGGTGTTATTACACTGTATTATATGGTGTTATTACACTATTATATGGTGTTCAATATATACACTGTATTATATGGTGTTCAATAAATACACTGTATTATATGGTGTTCAATAAATACACTGTATTATATGGTGTTCAATATATACACTGTATTATATGGTGTTCAATAAATACACTGTATTATATGGTGTTCAATAAATACACTGTATTATATGGTGTTCAATAAATACACTGTATTATATGGTGTTCAATAAATACACTGTATTGTATGGTGTTCAATAAATACACTGTATTATATGGTGTTTGAGAAATACACTGTATTATATGGTGTTCAATAAATACACTGTATTATATGGTGTTCAATATATACACTGTATTATATGGTGTTCAATAAATACACTGTATTATATGGTGTTCAATATATACACTGTATTATATGGTGTTCAATATATACACTGTATTATATGGTGTTAAATAAACACACTGTATTATATGGTGTTCAATAAATACACTATTATATGGTGTTCAATATATACACTGTATTATATGGTGTTAAATAAACACACTGTATTATATGGTGTTCAATATATACACTATATTATATGGTGTTCAATATATATACTGTATTATATGGTGTTCAATAAATACACTATATTATATGGTGTTCAATAAATACACTGTATTATATGGTGTTCAATAAATACATTATATTATATGGTGTTCAATAAATACACTGTATTATATTGTCTTCAATATATACACTGTATTATATGGTGTTCAAGAAATACACTGCATTATATGGTGTTCAATATATGCACTGTATTATATGGCGTTCAATAAATACACTATATTATATGGTGTTCAATAAATACACTGTATAATATGGTGTTCAATAAATACACTGTATTGTATGGTGTTCAATAAATACACTGTATTGTATGGTGTTCAATAAATACACTGTATTATATGGTGTTTGAGAAATACACTGTATTATATGGTGTTCAATAAATACACTGTATTATATGGTGTTCAATATATACACTGTATTATATGGTGTTCAATAAATACACTGTATTATATGGTGTTCAATATATACACTGTATTATATGGTGTTCAATATATACACTATATTATATGGTGTTCAATATATACACTGTATTATATGGTGTTCAATAAATACACTGTATTACATGGTGTTCAATAAATACACTGTATTATATGGTGTTCAATATATACACTGTATTATATGGTGTTCAATAAATACACTGTATTATATGGTGTTCAATAAATACACTGTATTATATGGTGTTCAATATATACACTGTATTATATGGTGTTCAATAAATACACTGTATTATATGGTGTTCAATAAATACACTGTATTATATGGTGTTCAATAAATACACTGTATTATATGGTGTTCAATAAATACATTGTATTATATGGTGTTCAATATATACACTGTATTATATGGTGTTAAATAAATACACTATTATATGGTGTTCAATATATACACTTTTTTGTATTATATGGTGTTAAATAAACACACTGTATTATATGGTGTTCAATATATACACTATATTATATGGTGTTCAATATATATACTGTATTATATGGTGTTCAATAAATACACTATATTATATGGTGTTCAATAAATACACTGTATTATATGGTGTTCAATAAATACATTATATTATATGGTGTTCAATAAATACACTGTATTATATTGTCTTCAATATATACACTGTATTATATGGTGTTCAAGAAATACACTGCATTATATGGTGTTCAATATATGCACTGTATTATATGGCGTTCAATAAATACACTATATTATATGGTGTTCAATAAATACACTGTATTATATGTGTTCAATATATACACTGTATTATATGGTGTTCAAGAATACACTGTATTATATGGTGTTCAATAAATACACTGTATTATATGGTGTTCAATATATACACTGTATTATATGGTGTTCAATAAATACACTGTATTATATGGTGTTCAATAAATACACTGTATTATATGGTGTTATTACACTCTGTATTATATGGTGTTATTACACTCTGTATTATATGGTGTTATTACACTCTGTATTATATGGTGTTATTACACTCTGTATTATACGGTGTTATTACACTGTATTATATGGTGTTATTACACTCTGTATTATATGGTGTTATTACACTCTGTATTATATGGTGTTATACACACTGTATTATATGGTGTTATTACACTATTATATGGTGTTCAATATATACACTGTATTATATGGTGTTATTACACTCTGTATTATATGGTGTTATATATACACTGTATTATATGGTGTTATATATACACTGTATTATATGGTGTTATTACACTGTATTATATGGTGTTCAATAATACACTGTATTATATGGTGTTCAATAAATACACTGTATTATATGGTGTTATTACACTGTATTATATGGTGTTATTACACTGTATTATATGGTGTTCAATATATACACTGTATTATATGGTGTTAATACACTGTATTATATGGTGTTATTACACTGTATTATATGGTGTTCAAGAAATACACTGCATTATATGGTGTTCAATATATACACTGTATTATATGGCGTTCAATAAATACACTATATTATATGGTGTTCAATAAATACACTGTATTATATGGTGTTCAATAAATACACTATATTATATGGTGTTCAATAAATACACTGTATTATATGGTGTTCAATAAATACACTATATTATATGGTGTTCAATAATATACACTGTATTATATGGTGTTTGAGAAATACACTGTATTATATGGTGTTCAATATATACACTGTATTATATGGTGTTCAATAAATACACTGTATATGGTGTTCAATATATACACTGTATTATATGGTGTTCAATATATACACTGTATTATATGGTGTTCAATATATACACTATATTATATGGTGTTCAATAAATACACTGTATTATATGGTGTTCAATAAATACACTGTATTATATGGTGTTCAATAAATACACTGTATTATATGGTGTTCAATAAATACACTGTATTATATGGTGTTCAATAAATACACTGTATTGTATGGTGTTCAATAAATACACTGTATTATATGGTGTTCAATAAATACACTGTATTGTATGGTGTTCAATAAATACACTGTATTATATGGTGTTTGAGAAATACACTGTATTATATGGTGTTCAATAAATACACTGTATTATATGGTGTTCAATATATACACTGTATTATATGGTGTTCAATATATACACTGTATTATATGGTGTTCAATAAATACACTGTATTATATGGTGTTCAATAAATACACTGTATTATATGGTGTTCAATAAATACACTATATTATATGGTGTTCAATAAATACACTGTATTATATGGTGTTCAATAAATACACTGTATTATATGGTGTTCAATAAATACACTGTATTATATGGTGTTCAATAAATACACTGTATTATATGGTGTTCAATAAATACACTGTATAATATGGTGTTCAATAAATACACTGTATTATATGGTGTTCAATAAATACACTGTATTATATGGTGTTCAATAAATACACTGTATTATATGGTGTTCAATAAATACACTGTATTATATGGTGTTCAATAAATACACTGTATATGGTGTTCAATAAATACCTATATTATATGGTGTTCAATAATACACTGTATTATATGGTGTTCATAAATACACTGTATTATATGGTGTTCAATAAATACACTGTATTATATTGTCTTCAATATATACACTGTATTATATGGTGTTCAATAAATACACTGTATTGTATGGTGTTCAATAAATACACTGTATTATATGGTGTTCAATAAATACACTGTATAATATGGTGTTCAATAAATACACTGTATTATATGGTGTTCAATAAATACACTGTATAATATGGTGTTCAATAAATACACTGTATTATATGGTGTTCAATAAATACACTGTATTATATGGTGTTCAATAAATACACTGTATAATATGGTGTTCAATAAATACACTATATTATATGGTGTTCAATAAATACACTGTATTATATGGTGTTCAATAAATACACTGTATTGTATGGTGTTCAATAAATACACTGTATTATATGGTGTTCAATAAATACACTGTATTATATGGTGTTCAATAAATACACTGTATTATATGGTGTTCAATAAATACACTGTATTATATGGTGTTCAAATAATACACTGTATTATATGGTGTTCAATAAATACACTGTATTATATGGTGTTCAATAAATACACTGTATTATATGGTGTTCAATAAATACACTGTATTATATGGTGTTCAATAATACACTGTATTATATGGTGTTTGATAAATACACTGTATTATATGGTGTTCAATATATACACTGTATTATATGGTGTTCAATAAATACACTGTATTATATGGTGTTCAATAAATACACTGTATTATATGGTGTTCAATATATACACTGTATTATATGGTGTTCAATAAATACACTATATTATATGGTGTTCAATATATACACTGTATTATATGGTGTTCAATAAATACACTATATTATATGGTGTTCAATAAATACACTGTATTATATGGTGTTCAATAAATACACTATATTATATGGTGTTCAATAAATACACTATATTATATGGTGTTCAATAAATACACTATATTGTATGGTGTTCAATATATACACTGTATTATATGGTGTTCAATAAATACACTATATTATATGGTGTTCAATAAATACACTGTATTATATGGTGTTCAATAAATACACTGTATTATATGGTGTTCAATAAATACACTGTATTATATGGTGTTCAATAAATACTTTTAATTCCATCTCAATTCTCAGCCTATCCTTCAGCGTCAGTTTTGGTTTTTTCTCCTCGCGCTCATAGCGATGTTTCCTGTTGCGAGCCACATCTCTCTCCCTCTCCCGATCTCTCTCCAACTCTCTATACCGTCCATGTTTCCGGTGTCTATCGGTTGTTCGTTCGTCCTCACGGGATCTTGGTTGTTGTCTATCGGTTGTTCGGTTGTCCTCATGGGATCTTGGTTGTTGTCTATCGGTTGTTCGTTCGTCCTCACGGGATCTTGGTTGTTCGTCTTTCTTTTTCTCTTTAGGTTTATCTTTCTCTTCGTATTTTTCATCAGTCTTTTTCTTCAATTCCATTAGCTCTTGCTGTAATGTGTTTGTTTATTTTGTAATAGCATACAGTTATGTTCCATAAAATAAAACAGGGCAAAATATCGAATTTTTGAAGTCAGTTACAGAGAAACATTCAATGAGTGTTACTGCATCAGCTGGAGAGATAATGGAGCATGGAGAGTGGAGTTTAAATGAAACTTTTCATTGATGGTTGTCGATGGTGGTCTAATACAAAAGTGAAGCTAGGGCGAAAATTGGTTTAATAATCTGACATAGATAATGGAACATGTGTAGTGATATCGAATCGGCAGTCATGGAATGGTCATACATTGATATTGTCCCTATGGAATGATGCCCCTAATCATACCCTTTTTCTCTCGAGTGCCATCTCCAGCTCTTTATCTATGTCATCAATATCAAACTCCATGGTCTCCTCCTCAACCACTGCTTTCTTGGTTGACACTTTCTTATCATCCGGCCGTGTGCTGTCAGGAAGCTCTGGCGTTGCTGATCTCTTCACCTGTAGGTAAACACAAACAATACTTTGAATACAGGTTTATTTATTGGGATTAAGGACACAGTGACCTATCAGGTCATATGGCAACTATCCAGCTTTTGTTGGCAGAGAATAAACCTCAAGTGTCCTTCGTAGGGGGGGGGATACTCAGGCAGAAGTGAACATGTGAGAAGCAGCACCTCCCTTCACCAGAAATGTATTCAATTTCATTGTTCTGAGTTTGAGGACTGAGCATTTTGACTTATTTAGCTTTAGATCAATGTAATGTAAAGCTTGAAAAATCGTCAGTAAATAATGTTTGTTTTATTTCATTACCGCCTAAAATCAACCCTTTAATATTTTGATTATTGTTTATTGACCTTGAAAGAATTTCATTGCGTATTAATTAAGAAATAATATATTTCTACGCATAAGAACGACAAACTCGGGTTATTCTGCGATATACCACGGTTGATACTTATTATTTCGATTCTAACATGACTTACTTCTAATAATTTTAGTTATTATGTTATATTTCGGGTTTTACGCCTGCATCAGCACCATATCGGGCTATATCGTCGGCGGGCAGTTTACTTAACAACACCTTTCCTGGGCAGGCTCCAGCGGTTAACCAGTACTTGGGTGCACCAACCTCCGTAAGAAACTGCCAACTTTTTCATATAAATGAGACACTAATAATTTTAGATGAGAATCAAAGGACAAACGCAGTGGTACTCCGCTGCATTTGGCTTTCGAAATTTCCTCCCGCATAAGGGGTGATGACGTTATTTTTTATGGAAAATATCAATCTAGTGCATAAATGAACAAAAGTTGTAACTTTATTTTGTCAAATAAAACTGTACAGAATAGTAACTGAAACATTACTTAACAGAAAAACAAGATGGACAAGAGATTATCTTATTCTAAAAATAGCTCACTTCCGTGAATTCCAACGGTATTTTTTACAAACATCACGTGACTTTCATTCATAAAACTTTACACGCATTGTATAAATGGAATAGCCAAAACACGGTGCGCGCGCAGCATAGTTCAAGGTAGGTATATCGCAGAATAACCCGAGGTAGATTTTACTCAAAAGTATGTATGTTATTAGCTGGGTCGTGTTAGAATAATATATAAACGGATAATGTACAAACTTGTCTTGCCTCATTTTTTACTTAAAAAAAATTCTGATAAATGTCCATTATTTGAAATACAGTTTTTGGAATCGTTTGAAATATTTTAAGCATTTAATCAATAAATTATGATCATTACTATCAAATGCTTTCTGAAAGTCGGCAGAGAAGATTATTCCAGATGTGTTATTATCGTTTGTTTCTTCAATGATTTACATTAGTGTTCTAACATTTTCTCCTATATATCTGCCTTTTATAAATCCAGTTTGATTAATTATAGTGACACTACATCGGTGAAAACGCAAATGTCTGGAAAATGTAATTTCTTATTATATGGTATAATTTTTTCCCCAATATTTGCCTCAAAAACTTGTTTGTGCATATGCATATTTATTTGTAGACTAATCTTAGTTAAATCATCTCTAAGCGAAAGTATCGCGCGTTTAGTATTGACTCCAATGACAAACAAACGTCATTTCAGGAGCGTGGATGACCGTTATATGAAATCCTACTTTCAATTTTGAAAGTTTGTAGACCACAAAAACACTGTTTGTTGATTCAATGTTAGTGTTCGAATATGTAGTAGCAATGCATTTATACATGAAAACATAATTTTATTTGCTTTTTGCGATGTAATGTCGCTTTAACATTAATTAGTGAGTCTTGTACATTTGTTATTCTATATACTTTTGTAGCTATCTTGGAGAGATCTCTTAGTCTCGCTTCTCACCAATGCAACCCGGTTCGATCCTTGTACAGGGAAGTATGTGAAAGGGTACAGTGGTCGCCAGATCGGACAGGTGGGTTTTCTCTGTGTACTCCGATTTCCTCCCACTTGAATGACCACATATACGCTTTCATCCGTGCCAACGAGAGTGATTAATATAAGTTGTTAAAACTTGCTTTGCAATCGTTGCAAATTATAAAGTTTAAACTTTAAACGTCTATGATATTGAGAATGTTTCAATGTCCAATAAATATCATGGGGATTTAACATGTTCATTGCATCAAGCATAAAATGTTGCAGGATACCAAACAAACTTACCTTATCATGACCAGCAGCCTGACTATTTTCTGCCGATGACGACGATACCTCTGCGGTTTTCTCCGGCTTGGATTTTGCAGTAGTATGCTTGGCACGATGTGACTGACTGCCATTGCTGTCACTACTATCACTACTACTGTCCTCACTGTGAGACGGACGTCGCCCGGGACGCCGATGTGACTTGGACAATTTCTCCGAGTGCTTGTCATCTAATTTTCTCAGAGAATTTCCCTCTCTGTAAAAGATTTACCCTTCATTTAAAAGTTAAAACAACATGAACGTTTGTTTGTTTTTGAGGTTTGAAGTCGCACCAACCGCTCACGTCATGTGCTGACTCCATTGGTGGAGGAGGACCCTGGGTAACTCTGCCGACGCCGTTCCCAATCTCCGAGTCTCGGCCGCGAAAGTAGGAGGGTCGTGCACAGGGCCAGCAACCCAGTCAAGTAAAACTACAACCAGATATGACCAGACAGTGGAACTGGATAGACACAAATCAGGAAACCAGGCAGCCAAAACCCCAGCAGGCGCTGACACCCAGATAGTGAATATCCTTGGACCCAAGAGAACATGAGTATGCTACTGGAACGTTAGAACATAAACCGGGCAGCTCAAGTTGTTAGCGAGATGGAAAGCTACAGCATTGGACTCCTAGGAGTCAGCAAGACAAGATGGACAGGTGGTAGAGGAATCAGGCAGCTAGCTACTGGACACCACATTAGGTGGTAGAGGAATCATGCAGCTAGCTACTGGACACCACATTAGGTGGTAGAGGAATCATGCAGCTAGCTACTGGACACCACACCAGGTGGTAGAGGAATCAGGCAGCTAGCTACTGGACACCACACCAGGTGGTAGAGGAATCAGGCAGCTAGCTACTGGACACCACACCAGGTGGTAGAGGAATCAGGCAGCTAGCTACTGGACACCACATTAGGTGGTAGAGGAATCAGGCAGCTAGCTACTGGACACCACATTAGGTGGTAGAGGAATCAGGCAGCTAGCTACTGGACACCACATTAGGTGGTAGAGGAATCAGGCAGCTAGCTACTGGACACCACATTAGGTGGTAGAGGAATCAGGCAGCTAGCTACTGGACACCACACCAGGTGGTAGAGGAATCAGGCAGCTAGCTACTGGACACCACACCAGGTGGTAGAGGAATCAGGCAGCTAGCTACTGGACACCACACCAGGTGGTAGAGGAATCAGGCAGCTAGCTACTGGACACCACACCAGGTGATAGAGGAATCAGGCAGCTAGCTACTGGACACCACACCAGGTGGTAGAGGAATCAGGCAGCTAGCTACTGGACACAACACCAGGTGGTAGAGGAATCAGGCAGCTAGCTACTGGACACCATACCAGGTGGTAGAGGAATCAGGCAGCTAGCTACTGGACACCATGTCAGGTGGTAAAGGAATCAGGCAGCTAGCTACTGGACACCACACCAGGTGGTAGAGGAATCAGGCAGCTAGCTACTGGACACCACATCAGGTGGTAGAGGAATCAGGCAGCTAGCTACTGGACACCACACCAGGTGGTAGAGGAATCAGGCAGCTAGCTACTGGACACAACACCAGGTGGTAGAGGAATCAGGCAGCTAGCTACTGGACACCATACCAGGTGGTAGAGGAATCAGGCAGCTAGCTACTGGACACCATGTCAGGTGGTAAAGGAATCAGGCAGCTAGCTACTGGACACCACACCAGGTGGTAGAGGAATCAGGCAGCTAGCTACTGGACACCACATCAGGTGGTAGAGGAATCAGGCAGCTAGCTACTGGACACCACATCAGGTGGTAGAGGAATCAGGCAGCTAGCTACTGGACACCACACCAGGTGGTAGAGGAATCAGGCAGCTAGCTACTGGACACCATGTCAGGTGGTAGAGGAATCAGGCAGCTAGCTACTGGACACCACATCAGGTGGTAGAGGAATCAGGCAGCTAGCTACTGGACACCACACCAGGTGGTAGAGGAATCAGGCAGCTAGCTACTGGACACCACATTAGGTGGTAGAGGAATCAGGCAGCTAGCTACTGGACACCACACCAGGTGGTAGAGGAATCAGGCAGCTAGCTACTGGACACCACATCAGGTGGTAGAGGAATCAGGCAGCTAGCTACTGGACACCACACCAGGTGGTAGAGGAATCAGGCAGCTAGCTACTGGACACCACATTAGGTGGTAGAGGAATCAGGCAGCTAGCTACTGGACACCACACCAGGTGGTAGAGGAATCAGGCAGCTAGCTACTGGACACCACATCAGGTGGTAGAGGAATCAGGCAGCTAGCTACTGGACACCACACCAGGTGGTAGAGGAATCAGGCAGCTAGCTACTGGACACCACATTAGGTGGTAGAGGAATCAGGCAGCTAGCTACTGGACACCACACCAGGTGGTAGAGGAATCAGGCAGCTAGCTACTGGACACCACATCAGGTGGTAGAGGAATCAGGCAGCTAGCTACTGGACACCACACCAGGTGGTAGAGGAATCAGGCAGCTAGCTACTGGACACCACATTGCCTACTGGGGAAGATCTGATGACCACCACGACAGAGGAGTGGGAGGAGTGAGGCTCATTATGAACAACGAGGTATACAGAAATATGATAAGAGTGGAGACCGATCAAGGAAAGACTCGGCATATGTGAAGCTCAAGGTTATTGTTATGCTACAGTCTATGCGCACTTCATTGACTTTCAGTAGGAGTTGGACAGCGTGAATAGACTAGCATTGTGCAGAGAATTAGCCACTATCCCAGACAAGATTGTCATCAGGATGCTATACACAGACTTCAGCACTAAAGTCATCGGTGGCACTGCACACTAACAGCAGACTTTTGAGATCAGGACAGGAGTGAAACAAGGATGCATACTGTTGCAACTACTCTTCTTCTTTTGCATAGATGAAAACAGTGACAAGCAATGTCAGCCACAGCCTGCAGTGGACCATTGTAGAACCACTCAAGGACATGGATCGCACTTCTAGCTCAATGCCACCAAGACATAGAAGCCAAAACAGACAAACTGGACTCACTTGTGAAACAGCTTGGACATACACCAGAACTCCATTGCAGGACAGAAACAACATTCATTTCTACAGAAATCAAGCACAGAAAATGGTGCTGGAATGGCCATGTATGTACTCCACCCAACTAAATGAAAGATCTGTTGAGAAAAAGAGATATGGACGGAGATGTGGAGCTGCTGGGGGCCGGGTACAGACATGGGCACATTTGCAAACTCTGTAGCGGCCTTATGCGCATCCCAGAGTGAATAGTATTAAGAAAGTACGGACGACCCTGGGTGCCCCTCCAAGCTGTATTTCAGATGAGCACCTGGATAGAACCACTGACCTTCCACAAGTCAGCTGAATAATTCCTCACATGAATGAATTTGACACCCCAGTGGGATTTGAACCTACAATTTGCGTGTGTATTTGCTTGTGTATATGTGTGTGTATTTGCGTGTGTATATGTGTGTGTATTTGCGTGTGTTTATATGTGTGTGTATTTGCGTGTGTATATGTGTGTGTATTTGCGTGTGTATATGTGTGTGTATTTGCGTGTGTATTTGCGTGTGTTTATATGTGTGTGTATAGGTGTGTGTATAGGTGTGTGTATATGTGTGTGTATTTGCTTGTGTATATGTGTGTGTATTTGCTTGTGTATATGTGTGTGTATTTGCTTGTGTATATGTGTGTGTACTTGCATGTGTACTTGCATGTGTATTTGCGTGTGTATTTGTGTGTGTATTTGCGTGTGTATTTGCGTGTGTATTTGCGTGTGTATTTGCGTGTGTATTTGCGTGTGTACTTGCATGTGTATTTGCGTGTGTATTTGTGTGTGTACTTGTGTGTGTATTTGCGTGTGTATTTGCGTGTGTATTTGTGTGTGTATCTGTGTGTGTATTTGTGTGTGTATCTGTGTGTGTATTTGTGTGTGTACTTGTGTGTGTACGTGTGTGTGTATTTGTGTGTGTACTTGCATGTGTACTTGTGTGTGTACTTGTGTGTGTATTTGTGTGTGTATTTGCGTGTGTACTTGCATGTGTATTTGCATGTGTACTTGTGTGTGTATTTGCATGTGTACTTGTGTGTGTACTTGCATGTGTACTTGTGTGTGTACTTGCATGTGTACTTGCATGTGTACTTGCATGTGTACTTGTGTGTGTATTTGCATGTGTACTTGTGTGTGTACTTGCATGTGTACTTGTGTGTGTACTTGCATGTGTACTTGTGTGTGTATTTGTGTGTGTATTTGCGTGTGTATTTGTGTGTGTATTTGCGTGTGTACTTGCATGTGTATTTGCATGTGTACTTGTGTGTGTACTTGTGTGTGTATTTGTGTGTGTACTTGCATGTGTACTTGTGTGTGTGTACTTGTGTGTGTATTTGTGTGTGTATTTGCGTGTGTATTTGCGTGTGTATTTGCGTGTGTATTTGTGTGTGTATTTGTGTGTGTATTTGCATGTGTATTTGTGTGTGTATTTGTGTGTGTATTTGTGTGTGTATTTGTGTGTGTACTTGCATGTGTACTTGTGTGTGTATTTACTTGCATGTGTACTTGTGTGTGTATTTGTGTGTGTACTTGCATGTGTACTTGCGTGTGTATTTGCGTGTGTACTTGCATGTGTATTTGCATGTGTACTTGTGTGTGTATTTGTGTGTGTATTTGCGTGTGTATTTGCGTGTGTACTTGCGTGTGTACTTGCGTGTGTATTTGTGTGTGTATTTGTGTGTGTATTTGTGTGTGTACTTGCGTGTGTACTTGCGTGTGCGTGTGCGTATTTGTGTGTGTACTTGCGTGTGTACTTGCGTGTGCGTGTGCGTATTTGTGTGCGTATTTGCGTGTGTATTTGCATGTGTATTTGCATGTGTATTTGCATGTGTATTTGCATGTGTATTTGCATGTGTATTTGCATGTGTATTTGTGTGTGTATTTGTGTGTGTATATATGTGTGTATTTGTGTGTGTATTTGTGTGTGTGTATTTGCATGTGTATTTGCATGTGTATTTGCGTGTGTATTTGCATGTGTATTTGCGTGTGTATTTGTGTGTGTGTATTTGCATGTGTATTTGTGTGTGTATTTGCATGTGTATTTGCATGTGTATTTGTGTGTGTATTTGTGTGTGTATTTGCATGTGTATTTGCATGTGTATGTGTGTGTGTATTTGTGTGTGTATTTGTGTGTGTATTTGCATGTGTATTTGTGTGTGTATTTGTGTGTGTATTTGTGTGTGTATTTGCATGTGTATTTGTGTGTGTATTTGTGTGTGTATTTGCGTGTGTATTTGCGTGTGTATTTGCGTGTGTATTTGCATGTGTATTTGCGTGTGTATTTGTGTGTGTATTTGCATGTGTATTTGCATGTGTATTTGCGTGTGTATTGTGTGTGTATTTGCATGTGTATTTGCGTGTGTATTTGTGTGTGTATTTGCATGTGTATTTGTGTGTGTATTTGCGTGTGTATTTGCATGTGTATTTGTGTGTGTATTTGCGTGTGTATTTGCGTGTGTATTTGCGTGTGTATTTGCGTGTGTATTTGTGTGTGTATTTGCGTGTGTATTTGCGTGTGTATTTGTGTGTGTATTGTGTGTGTATTTGTGTGTGTATTTGCATGTGTATTTGTGTGTGTATTTGTGTGTGTATTTGCATGTGTATTTGTGTGTGTATTTGTGTGTGTATTTGCATGTGTATTTGCGTGTGTATTTGCATGTGTATTTGCATGTGTATTTGCATGTGTATTTGCATGTGTATTTGTGTGTGTACTTGCATGTGTATTTGCATGTGTATTTGCGTGTGTATTTGCGTGTGTATTTGCATGTGTATTTGCGTGTGTATTTGCGTGTGTATTTGCATGTGTATTTGTGTGTATTTGCATGTGTATTTGCATGTTATTTGCGTGTGTATTTGCGTGTGTATTTGCATGTGTATTGTTTGTGTATTTGTGTGTGTACTTGCATGTGTATTTGCGTGTGTATTTGCATGTGTATTTGCGTGTGTATTTGCGTGTGTATTTGCATGTGTATTTGCATGTGTATTTGTGTGTGTATTTGCATGTGTATTTGCATGTGTATTTGTTTGTGTATTTGTGTGTGTACTTGCATGTGTATTTGCATGTGTATTTGCATGTGTACTTGTGTGTGTATTTGCGTGTGTATTTGCATGTGTATTTGCGTGTGTATTTGCGTGTGTATTTGCATGTGTATTTGCATGTGTATTTGCATGTGTACTTGTGTGTGTACTTGCATGTGTATTTGCGTGTGTACTACTTGCGTGTGTATTTGTGTGTGTGTGTGTATTTGCGTGTGTACTTGTGTGTGTATTTGCATGTGTACTTGCATGTGTATTTGCGTGTGTACTACTTGCGTGTGTATTTGTGTGTGTATGTGTGTGTGTATTTGCATGTGTACTTGCGTGTGTATTATAGTTTTATGTTCGCATTTGACGAAAAAAACATACTGGTTTTGTGCAGCAATGTTCGCCATCCGTTCGGGATCTAACTTTCCTTCCCGTAATTCGAGCTTCACGCTGGGTTTCCCTCTCTGTTCTGGATCTAACGTTCCTTCTCGTAACCCACGTTCCACTTTCTCCTCAAACTCCTTCTGGCGGAGAAGGAACTGTGAGAATTCTGCGGGCATATCCCATACCACTGCATTAGTGTTCATGTTCCAGTAATACGGGTATTTGGTTTTCTCGTCAGTTAACTGCTGCCACGCGGACTTTGGTTCTGTTTGAACACAATGGATTTCATTGTCATTCATTTACAAGTTTTACAATGCAGTACACTAATGTGCACATAAATAATGGTAACGATCACTTATACTTTACTTATTACTTATACTTCACTTATAGTGTTTCCCCTATACAAGAATAGAAGGGCTGCCCGTCCTGCCCTTTTGTGGCCCCTTGTGTCCGAAATTCCAAAATTGACCGGCTTCATTTGCCTAGATTCTCAATGAAAGTGTCATATACATACGAATATTAATATGCAATATGTTGCAAAACCAATTTGTACTCGAGTATGATTCATACCTGTGATGATTGCCAATAGCGGCAGAAAATTTATTATGTTTCTACTTGTGTGTTTTTACGTTTATTTATCGTCGCTACCGATTGCCCATATGAGCGACGCCTCCTGAAGAGATTAGTAATTTTAGATTTTGGAGGATAGTGCAATGATACAGACAGAGACCCATTCCAGAATCTCCTGGTTCTTTTACGTGCACGGTGTAAAGCACCGATACGAGACCTCGGTTTAACGTCCCATCTGAAAGACTGTTATAATTTTATTAGGGTCAGACAGGGGTTCGAACCTGCGATCCCTGGATTACCAGTCCAGCGTGTTTCTACTTTTCAATGCATCTCTTTTTTATACTAGTCATCACTGTTGTTTAATATTACAAAACCACAAACTTGTCATGACTTGTGGTGCACAGCGGTTCATAACTATGTGGGAATGTTAACGTATTTGTAAACATCCTGGTCAAAAAGTATAACACCTTATCAATGCTGCTCTTTTGAAGACACTGGTAGTATTAAAAAATGCCCCTTTTTCTCCCTGCGCCCTACCCATCTTTTCAGTCTGGAGGAAACACTAACATTGAATCATATAGTATTTTTTGTGTGTAATGTTGTTGCTAGTGGACTAATGCCAACAATTTCAAGTTGCAGACATCAGTTATTTTGAACTTTATTTACTGTACAACGATTGCGAAACAAGCTTTAACAACTTATATTAATCAATCTCGTTGGTGCGGATGAAAACGTATATGTGGTCATTACACGAATGAAGGAAGGGAGGAAACCGGAGTACCCGGAGAAAACCCACCTGTCCATCTGGTGACCACCGTACCATCGCACATACTTCCCCGCCCGAGGAACGAACCCGGGTCGCATTGGTGAGAAGCGACTCGAGCGAGCGCGCTAACCACTGCGCTACTCGGACAGCCTATAGATGCAGCAGTGTGAATAAACTTGATCTATATCCTATATAATAAACCTGCAGGGACGGGGAGACACAGTGAAGTCACCTATAGATGCAGCAGTGTGTCCTGCAGGGACGGGGAGACACAGTGAAGTCACCTATAGATGCAGCAGCGTGTCCTGCAGGGACGGGGAGACACAGTGAGGTCACCTATAGATGCTGCAATGTGAATAAACTTGATCTATATCCTATATAATAAACCTGCAGGGACGGGGAGACACAGTGAAGTCACCTATAGATGCAGCAGTGTGTCCTGCAGGGACGGGGAGACACAGTGAAGTCACCTATAGATGCAGCAGCGTGTCCTGCAGGGACGGGGAGACACAGTGAAGTCACCTATAGATGCAGCAGCGTGTCCTGCAGGGACGGGGAGACACAGTGAAGTCACCTATAGATGCAGCAGCGTGTCCTGCAGGGACGGGGAGACACAGTGAAGTCACCTATAGATGCAGCAGTGTGTCCTGCAGGGACGGGGAGACACAGTGAGGTCACCTATAGATGCAGCAGTGTGAATAAACTTGATCTATATCCTATATAATAAACCTGCAGGGACGGGGAGACACAGTGAAGTCACCTATAGATGCAGCAGCGTGTCCTGCAGGGACGGGGAGACACAGTGAGGTCACCTATAGATGCCATCCTTATAGCTGCAATATAACCAATAAGGATCAACATGTATTATTTGTTGCCGACAGTCACAGTTATTTGAGCCAAAGTTGCTACGGTCTACAGGCTGTCTGATTAGCGCAGTGGTTAGCACGCTCGCTTCTCACCAATGCAACCGGGTTCGAATCAAATCTCGAACTGGGAAGTATGTGAGATGGTATGTTGGTCCGTTTTCCTCCGACACGAATGACCACAAATACGCTGTCATCAGCGCCAACTAGAGTGATTGTTGTTACATCACAAAGGCACATTTAAATCATTCATATTTTCATTATTCCAATACTTTAGTTTACAATATGTTTATTGATTTACCTTCTGGCCATGGTTCTGACTTCTTATCATCCCTAGGGTTCAATCTCTGGTCGGGCTTCTGCCCAAATTCTGGTGTCCCTTTCACAAACATGTTGCTACAATAGAAAATAGAGATGACTTGACACACTCATACATAGTTATAACCTCAGGCTACCAATTCATAGGCCGCTACCACTTCTCGCCCACTACCAATTCTCGCCCGTTATCACTTCTCGCCCACTACCAATTCTCGACCGCTACCACTTCTCGCCCACAACCAATTCTCGCCCGCTACCACTTCTCGCCCACTACAAATTCTTGACCTCGACCGCTACCAATTCTTGACCTCACCCGCTACCAATTCTCGCCCGCTACCCATTCTTGACCTCGCCCGCTACCAATTCCCGACCACTACTAATTCATGACCCCGACCTCTACCAATTCTTGACCTCGCCCGCTACCACTTCTCGACCGCTACCAATTCTCGCCCGCTACTAATTCTTGACCTCGACCTCTACCAATTCTTGCCCTCGCCCGCTACCAATTCTCGACCGCTACTAATTCTTGACCTCGCCCGCTACCAATTCTTGACCTCACTCGCTACCAATTCTCGACCGCTACTAATTCTTGACCTCGCCCGCTACCAATTCTTGACCTCGCCCGCTACCACTTCTCGACCGCTACCACTTCTCGCCCGCTACCAATTACTGACCGCTACCAATTCTCGCCAGCTACCAATTCCCGACCGCTACCAATTCTCGCCCGCTAATAATTCTTGACCTTGACCTCTACTAATTCTTGACCTCGCCCGCTACCAATTCCCAACTGCTACCAATTCTCGACCGCTACCAATTCGCGACTATTTTTATATTTCCCCCAGATTAAAAATCCCATCGCACACGGATAGTTTAACTCAACTTCCGGTTATAAAATGTGGCATAGGTCAATAGTTCTGGCCTCGATTTGAAATATAGCATTGCAGACGAACATTTCTAGAAACACATTCTACATGTTCCAGCAAGGAGATTCAAACTGAAATGTGGTCGAGGAGATTCAAACTGAAATGTGGTAGGCAAGTAGGTAGGTAAGTTTTACGGAAATATATCAGAAGACAAAATCTAATCATAACTCTGTAGAATTTAACTGAAAACGGTTCGTAATCCAGTAGTAATCACGCCCAAGTAAATAGCTGTGCTCCATTTATGACGTGTGGGTATTTGTGCAAATGTTTAATCGAGTAGTATGTAACCGGCACACTATAATGGTAGGGTAATTGGGTTGGTGATGTTGTTTTACAGATAACCTCGAGGGAAACTAAAACTGTGTGAAACATGCTAGGTGCATAGATCACGTGTGAAATGTTAATTAACTGTTCAATACCGTCTTAGTGTTACTGTGTTTGAGTTTAGTAGATTTAATTATATTTATATATTAACTAGTTTAAATATATATCAATACCTTGTTAAATAAATTGGAGGCTTTCAGAATGTACATTCACCACAATTAGCTTAGTAGGTCAAGGTCGAGAATTGGTTCCCGCTAACATTTTCGTTGTGAATCAAACAGACCAGTATGAAACTTCCTATAATACGTCATATTCCACAAGTAAACAACAGAAAATAGGTCAGTCTACTGAAATAGTTAGAAATATTATTCATTGAATACAAACGTTGCTTTTCAATACAATTTACGGTGCTTTTGGCATGTTACATTATGGACTCGGCCGGAGTCGTTACATCACTTTTACACCGCCAGGGGTAGTTGTTTCATCACTTTTACACCGCCAGGGGTAGTTGTTTCATCACTTTTACACCGCCAGGGGTAGTTGTTTCATCACTTTTACACCGCCAGGGGTAGTTGTTTCATCACTTTTACACCGCCAGGGGTAGTAGTTTCATCACTTTTACACCGCCAGGGGTAGTTGTTTCCACTTTTACACCCGGGGTTTCATCACTTTTACACCGCCAGGGGTAGTTGTTTCATCACTTTTACACCGCCAGGGGTAGTTGTTTCATCACTTTTACACCGCCAGGGGTAGTTGTTTCATCACTTTTACACCGCCAGGGGTAGTTGTTTCATCACTTTTACACCGCCAGGGTAGTTGTTTCATCACTTTTACACCGCCAGGGGTAGTTGTTTCATCACTTTTACACGCCAAGGGGTAGTTGTTTCATCACTTTACACCGCCAGGGGTAGTTGTTTCATCACTTTTACACCACCAGGGGTAGTTGTTTCATCACTTTTACACCGCCAGGGTAGTGTTTCATCACTTTTACACCGCCAGGGGTAGTTGTTTCATCACTTTTACACCACCGGGAGTTGTTTCATCACTTTACACCGCCAGGGGTAGTTGTTTCATCACTTTTACACCACCAGGGTAGTTTTTCATCACTTTTCCTGTGGGCCTGATGTGATTCCCGCATGTTTGACAAGTTTTTTCGTGTTTTTGGTGACTATATAAAGGTACACAGAGTGCAGCGGGATTGTTGAGAACGGGATTGTTCAGAAGACAAACGAAATTGATAAATAAATGAAATTATAACAAATTGAAAGTTGTTAAAAGTGAATAAATAAATAAAGGATTGAGTTGTTTGTTTGGTGTTTAAAATAATTACAGTGTGATGAAAGAATAAACTGCACCGCATTGTGTGACCTTGAACAGACATGTGCTCAGCACATTGTGTGACCTTGAACAGACATGCGCTCAGCACATTGTGTGACCTTGAACAGACATGCGCTCAGCACATTGTTTCCATATTGTAAATATCTGTTCCAGGTGACAAGGTGGTAAACATCTGTGGCAATGTATTCAAATTGCTGAAGTGATTATGTTATTATGTTATATTTCGGGTTTTACGCCTGCATCAGCACCATTTTGGGCTATATCGCCGGCGGGCAGTTTACCCGTTTAACACCTTTCCTGGGCAGGCTCTAGCGATTAACCAGTACGTGGGTGCACCAACTTCCGTAAGAAACTGCCAACTTTTTCATATATATGAGACACGGCCTGAGCGGGGGGGGGAGGGGGATACAAGTCAGCGACCGTAACCACTCGACCACGGAGGCGGACTACCTAGAATGAACCCTGTATGTTAACAAAACAACAAACCTATAAGCATTGGGTTTCATTCGGACAGGTGACCTTTCCCTGGCTGGTGAATACCTCTCCCTCGGTGGAGATTTATCCTGGGGCCTAGCAGGGACTGGAGATCTGGCTGGTTCTACTTCGGTCCCGGGATCAAGAGCATCTATTTCCTGTAAGTGTGAGAAGTCAGTAAAGAATAAAATCAACACATATTTATTAATTATGCTACCATGCGGGTTTTTTACAGCTTATACAAATTTATTTTAGCTTGACTGCAAATTTAAGTTTAAACGTACTTTCGACTTCGTTCAGTATGGAATCCATCGTGACATCGCCACGAGGAAGAGAGGAGGCGATGTGGAGTTAAGTGGCTTGACTACGGACATGACCACCGTGGTATTGACTGGGCTCGAACTTACGACCTATCGGTTATAAGGCGGACACACCATCCATTACACCACGGTGGCTTCCGAGTATACTAGAGGACATAGAAAACGCACACCTACATTATATACTAGATGACATAGAAAACGCACACCTACATTATATACTAGAGGACATAGAAAACGCACACCTACATTATATACTAGATGACATAGAAAACGCACACCTCATTATTACTAGAGGACATAGAAAACGCACACCTACATCATATACTAGAGGACTTAGAAAACGCACACCTACATTATATACTAGATGACGTAGAAAACGCACGCCTACATTATATACTAGAGGACATAGAAAACGCACACCTACATTATATACTAGATGACATAGAAAACGCACAACTACATTATATACTAGAGGACGTAGAAAACGCACACCTACATTATATACTAGAGGACATAGAAAACGCACACCTACATTATATACTAGAGGACATAGAAACGCACACCTACATTATATACTAGAGGACATACACACACCTACATTATATACTAGAGGACATAGAAAACGCACACCTACATTATATACTAAGACATAGAAAACGCACACCTACATTATATACTAGAGACATAGAAAACGCACACCTACATTATATACTAAGACATAGAAAACGCACACCTACATTATATACTAGAGGACATAGAAAACGCACACCTACATTATATACTAGAGGACATAGAAAACGCACACCTACATTATATACTAGAGGACATAGAAAACGCACACCTACATTATATACTAGAGGACATAGAAAAAGCACACCTACATTATATACTAGAGGACATAGAAAACGCACACCTACATTATATACTAGAGGACATAGAAAACGCACACCTACATTATATACTAGAGGACATAGAAAACGCACACCTACATTATATACTAGAGGACATAGAAAACGCACACCTACATTATATACTAGAGGACATAGAAAACGCACACCTACATTATATACTAGAGGACATAGAAAACGCACACCTACATCATATACTAGAGGACATAGAAAACGCACACCTACATTATATA
>CM026402.1:71376158-71418576 GCA_014843695.1 Archivesica marissinica
ATTATATACTAGAGTACATAGAAAAATAACACCTACATTATATACTAGAGGACATAGAAAACGCACAAATACATTATATATTAGAGGACTTAGAAAACGCACACCAACATAAATATATACTAGAGGACATAGAAAACGCACACCTACATTATATACTAGAGGACATAGAAAACGCACACCTACATTATATACTAGAGGACATAGAAAACGCACACCTACATTATATACTAGAGGACATAGAAAAAGAACACCTACATTATATACTAGAGGACATAGAAAAAGAACACCTACATTATATACTAGAGGACATAGAAAACACACACCTACATTATATACTAGATGACATAGAAAAACAACACCTACATTATATACTAGATGACATAGAAAACGCACACCTACATTATATACTAGAGGACATAGAAAACGCACACCTACATTATATACTAGAGGACATAGAAAACGCACACCTACATTATATACTAGAGGACATAGAAAACGCACACCTACATTATATACTAGAGGACATAGAAAACGCACACCTACATTATATACTAGAGGACATAGAAAACGCACACCTACATTATATACTAGAGGACATAGAAAACGCACACCTACATTATATACTAGAGGACATAGAAAACGCACACCTACATTATATACTAGAGGACATAGAAAACGCACACCTACATTATATACTAGAGGACATAGAAAACGCACACCTACATTATATACTAGAGGACATAGAAAACGCACACCTACATTATATACTAGAGGACATAGAAAACGCACACCTACATTATATACTAGAGGACATAGAAAACACACACCTACATTATATACTAGAGGACATAGAAAACGCACACCTACATTATATACTAGAGGCATAGAAAACACATACCTACATTATATACTAGAGGACATAGAAAACGCACACCTACATCATATACTAGAGGACATAGAAAACGCACACCTACATTATATACTAGAGGACAAAGAAAACGCACACTACATGATATACTAGAGGACATAGAAAACGCACACCTACATTATATACTAGAGGACATAGAAAACGCACAACTACATTATAAACTAGAGGTCATAGAAAACGCACACCTACATTATATACTAGAGGGCATAGAAAACGCACACCTACATTATATACTAGAGGGCATAGAAAGTGCACACCTACATTATATACTAGAGGACACAGAAAATGCACACCTACATTATATACTAGAGGACACAGAAAACGCACACCTACATCATATACTAGAGGACATAGAAAACGCACACCTACATTATATACTAGAGGACACAGAAAACGCACACCTACATTATATACTAGAGGACATAGAAAACGCACACCTACATTATATGATTATTATTACATGAAAACGAAATACGATGGATTCCAAAGATATACCACATCTTTATTACAAAACACAAACTGAACAACTAAAAATAATCCAAAATGTTTAAAACTATGTATTTATATAGTTATTGTTTTTCATGTAAAAACACACTTATCCGAAGTGTGCGTTTTCTGTCCTCTAGTATAGTTATCAGAAATGTGCGTTTTCTATGTCCTCTAGTATAGTACATGCAATGTTGTGCCTAGAGCGCCCCTTTGCGAGAATCCCGTGATTTGTTCGTCAATGTCCCCCTAAAATGAATAGTGTGCCATATCCCTGTGCGCCATATCCCTGTGCGCCATATCCCTGTGCACCATATCCCTGTGTGCCATATCAGGCGCGGTCATAATCGTGTCTCGTAATTTCCATTTCCATCCATGTGTTTGAAACTACGATAATATCGTGCATCTACCGGTGTCTTTGTAGTTTGTAATATATTTCTGATCAGTATTGCAATATACCGGTATATTATGACAGCCCTAGCCAAATATGATCGGACAATTGGTTTTGTATCAACAAAACAATGAGATATGAAACCAAAACCTGTTGGAATCTCGTGACACCGAATCATTTTGAGTAGTTGAAATACCATGTGTGATTTGGGAATCATTGTACATAAATAGAGAACAGTCCTGACATATTGTAGGCTTAGGGAAAGCCGGTTCCGTGCAAAATGTCAAGTAAATTCATTCAGACAAAAACTTGTTTATTGAATGAAGGTCCAGCTAAACACCTACATCGCCATTCTACATTTTCCTGACCTAAAATACGTAAATGCTTACTGCAAGAAAGTTGGCAACTTTGTTATCAATCTCAAAGCCATCGCCTCTACCAGCAGGACCAGGAGCAGGTCTACTGGGAAGCATGTCCTCCGTGACGAGACGTTCTGGTGTGGGCATATCTCCGGCACTGTCGTCTGAAATACACAGCATTCATACAAAACATAATATAATGAACATGAATAAACGATCACGAATAAATAACTTGCAACCATATACAACATAAATGTATGTGGCAATATTCTAAGAATTACAGGGTTGGAATTGGAGAAAGATTTAAGAGAAATTGTCTCCATGTGGCCTCACTCCCCTCTAAAAGAACTGGAGCAAAAGGGCTGGATGGAGCTAAAGGGCTGGGGCTGGATGGAGCTAAAGGGCTGGATGGAACTAAAGAGCTGGAGCTGAAGGGCTGGATGGAGCTAAAGCTGAAGGGCTGGATGGAGCTAAAGGACTAGAGCTAAAGAGCTGGAGCTAAAGAGCTGGAGCTAAAGGGCTGGAGTTAAAGTTAAAGGACTGGAGGTAAAGAGCTGGAGCTAAAGGGCTGGAGCTAAAGAGCTGGAACTAAAAGGCTGGAGCTAAAGAGCTGGAGCTAAAGGGCTGGAGCTAAAGCTAAAGGGCTGGAGTTAAAGAGCTGGAGTTAAAGGGCTGGAGTTAAAGAGCTGGAGTTAAAGCTAAAGGGCTGGAGCTAAAGCTAAAGGGCTGGAGCTAAAGAGCTGGAGCTAAAGGGCTGAAGCTAAAGAGCTGGAGTTAAAGCTAAGGGCTGGAGCTAAAGAGCTGGAGCTAAAGAGCTGGAGTTAAAGGGATGGAGTTAAAGGGCTGGAGTTAAGGGCTGGAGCTAAAGAGCTGGATTAAAGCTAAAGGGCTGGAGTTAAAGAGCTGGAGTTAAAGCTAATAAAGCTAAAGGGCTGGAGTTAAAGCTAAAGGGCTGGAGTTAAAGAGCTGGAGTTAAAGCTAAATGGCTGGAGTTAAAGAGCTGGAGTTAAAGCTAAAGGGCTGGAGTTAAAGGGCTGGAGCTAAAGAGCTGGAGTTAAAGCTAAAGGGCTGGAGCTAAAGAGCTGGAGCTAAAGTTAAAGGGCTGGAGTTAAAGCTAAAGGGCTGGAGCTAATGATCTGGAACTAAAGGGCTGGAGCTAAAGGGGGATTTGGGAGAACTTATCTCCACAAGCTGCCTCACTTCCCCCTACAGGGCTGCAGCTAGAGTGAACATTCATACTTATGCCCAGGTGCGTTCAGAAACTGATATTTCACATAACTATGCTTTATATTATGACTTCTCGGATAATTGCTTTGAATATTTGTAATTTACCATCCTCATCGTCATTGTCAAATGTAGGTTCATTAGAGTACAGGACACGCGCAGGCTCGTTCAGTTGGATCACTTGCCGTCGTCCACGACTCATTCTTTACGTCTGAAATGTAAACAATTCATGCAAAATGGTGAAATGCATTACAGTCACATAAGTGTTGGTTACATCTAGCGACAGTATCTTTTAGCTTTGAGGTTTTAAAGTCACACCAACAGCACATGCATAGGAGCCGGGGGGGGGGGGGACATATGGTTCACCCCCTCAACTTTGAATTGTATTTTGAACAACTTTTTAAGCCTGTTACTAGCCCGCTTGTACTAGCCTGCTTTTACTAGCCCGCATTTACTATCCTGCATTTACTAGCCTGCTTTTACTAGCCTGCTTTTACTAGCCCGCATTTACTATCCTGCATTTACTAGCCCGCTTGTACTAGCCTGCATTTACTATCCTGCATTTACTAGCCCGCTTGTACTATCCTGCATTTACTATCCTGCATTTACTATCCTGCATTTACTATCCTGCATTTACTATCCTGCATTTACTAGCCTGCATTTACTAGTCCGCATTTACTAGCCTGCATTTACTACCTGCATTTACTACCTGCTTTTACTAGTCTGCATTTACTACCTGCTTTTACTAGTCTGCATTTACTAGCCTGCATTTACTAGCCTGCTTTTACTAGTCTGCATTTACTATTCTGCATTTACTAGTCTGCATTTACTACCTGCTTTTACTAGTCTGCATTTACTACCTGCTTTTACTAGTCTGCATTTACTAGTCTGCATTTACTAGCCTGAATTTACTATCCTGCATTTACTACCTGCTTTTACTACCTGCCTTTACTAGTCTGCATTTACTACCTGCTTTTACTACCTGCTTTTACTAGTCTGCATTTACTACCTGCTTTTACTAGTCTGCATTTACTACCTGCTTTTACTAGTCTGCATTTACTACCTGCTTTTACTACCTGCCTTTACTAGTCTGCATTTACTACCTGCTTTTACTACCTGCTTTTACTAGTCTGCATTTACTACCTGCTTTTACTAGTCTGCATTTGCTACCTGCTTTTACTAGTCTGCATTTACTAGCATGAATTTACTATCCTGCTTTTACTAGTCTGCATTTACTACCTGCTTTTACTACCTGCTTTTACTAGTCTGCATTTACTACCTGCTTTTACTAGCCTGCATTTACTAGCCTGCATTTACTAGCCTGCATTTACTATCCTGCCTTTACTAGCCTGCCTTTACTATCCTGCATTTACTAGGCTGCCTTTACTATCCTGCATTTACTAGCCCGCATTTACTAGGCTGCCTTTACTATCCTGCATTTACTAGCCCGCATTTACTAGGCTGCCTTTACTAGGCTGCATTTACTAGGCTGCCTTTACTATCCTGCATTTACTAGCCTGCATTTACTATCCTGCATTTACTAGCCTGCTTTTACTAGTCTGCCTTTACTAGTCTGCATTTACTAGCCCGCTTGTACTATCCTGCATTTACTATCCTGCATTTACTATCCTGCATTTACTAGCCCGCTTGTACTATCCTGCATTTACTAGCCTGCATTTACTAGTCCGCATTTACTAGCCTGCATTTACTACCTGCATTTACTACCTGCTTTTACTAGTCTGCATTTGCTACCTGCTTTTACTAGTCTGCATTTACTAGCCTGCATTTACTAGCCTGCATTTACTAGCCTGCATTTACTATTCTGCATTTACTAGTCTGCATTTACTACCTGCATTTACTACCTGCTTTTACTAGTCTGCATTTACTAGTCTGCATTTACTAGCCTGAATTTACTATCCTGCATTTACTACCTGCTTTTACTACCTGCCTTTACTAGTCTGCATTTACTACCTGCTTTTACTACCTGCCTTTACTAGTCTGCATTTACTACCTGCTTTTACTACCTGCTTTTACTAGTCTGCATTTACTAGTCTGCATTTGCTACCTGCTTTTACTAGTCTGCATTTACTAGCATGAATTTACTATCCTGCTTTTACTAGTCTGCATTTACTACCTGCTTTTACTACCTGCTTTTACTAGTCTGCATTTACTACCTGCTTTTACTAGCCTGCATTTACTAGCCTGCATTTACTATCCTGCCTTTACTAGCCTGCCTTTACTATCCTGCATTTACTAGGCTGCCTTTACTATCCTGCATTTACTAGCCCGCATTTACTAGGCTGCCTTTACTATCCTGCATTTACTAGCCCGCATTTACTAGGCTGCCTTTACTAGGCTGCATTTACTAGGCTGCCTTTACTATCCTGCATTTACTAGCCTGCATTTACTATCCTGCATTTACTAGCCTGCTTTTACTAGTCTGCCTTTACTAGTCTGCTTTTACTAGTCTGCCTTTACTAGTCTGCATTTACTAGTCTGCCTTTACTAGTCTGCCTTTACTAGCCTGCCTTTACTAGCCTGTCTTTACTAGCCTGCATTTACTAGTCTGCTTTTACTAGTCTGCATTTACTACCTGCTTTTACTAGGCTGCTTTTACTAGTCTGCATTTACTAGTCTGCATTTACTAGCCTGCTTTTACTACCTGCTTTTACTAGCCTGATTTTACTAGACTGCATTTACTACCTGCTTTTACTAGGCTGCTTTTACTAGGCTGCTTTTACTAGACTGCATTTACTACCTGCTTTTACTAGTCTGCTTTTACTAGGCTGCTTTTACTAGGCTGCTTTTACTAGGCTGCTTTTACTAGACTGCATTTACTAGGCTGCTTTTACTAGACTGCATTTACTACCTGCTTTTACTAGACTGCATTTACTACCTGCTTTTACTAGGCTGCTTTTACTAGACTGCATTTACTACCTGCTTTTACTAGACTGCTTTTACTACCTGCTTTAACTAGACTGCATTTACTACCTGCTTTTACTAGGCTGCTTTTACTAGACTGCATTTACTAGGCTGCTTTTACTAGACTGCATTTACTACCTGCTTTAACTAGGCTGCTTTTACTAGGCTGCTTTTACTAGACTGCATTTACTACCTGCTTTTACTAGGCTGCTTTTACTAGACTGCATTTACTACCTGCTTTTACTAGTCTGCATTTACTACCTGCTTTTACTAGGCTGCTTTTACTAGACTGCATTTACTACCTGCTTTAACTAGGCTGCTTTTACTAGTCTGCATTTACTACCTGCTTTTACTAGGCTGCTTTTACTAGCCTGCATAGACGTTTTGCAAGAGAAAATATACAAAAAGCAGTTAAATAATCTCATTTTATTTCCAAAAGATGTAAATGTTCATGTTTTCATTAACCCATTTATGTGTACCTAAAAACCCTTAAACGGAGGTAAATATAAAGAAATGTGTCTTTGTTTTTTAATTATGAGAAATATGATCGTCAGCCCCGCAAGGTCACATGACAATGCCATGAAGCACATTCTACAGGTCAGTTCAAATATGTTGTCCCCCTTATAGCTGTTAGTATTGTCCATAAAAATTGCCAATATGCTAATTTATCTTTTCTTTTACCTCCAACCTGTGAAGGTTTCAGCAACAATATCGTCTCTATTCACCAAGTGCAGTGACAAGGGCATATCAAGCTGTTAAAGGCTTTGTTAGCCAGTAAGAACAGTAGCCAGACAGTTGTGAGACTTCATGAAGATGACAAGGGCATATCAAGCTGTTAAATACTTTGGTTAGCCAGTAAGAACAGTAGCCAGACAGTTGTGAGATTTCATGAAGATGACAAGGGCATATCAAGCTGTTAAAGGCTTTGTTAGCCAGTAAGAACAGTAGCCAGACAGTTGTGAGACTTCATGAAGATGACAAGGGCATATCAAGCTGTTAAAGGCTTGGTTAGCCAGTAAGAACAGTAGCCAGACAGTTGTGAGATTTCATGAAGATGACATGGGCATATCAAGCTGTTAAAGACTTTGGTTAGCCAGTAAGAACAGTAGCCAGACAGTTGTGAGATTTCAAATTCATGAGGATCTTTTCTGTCATTGAGGCGCAATCTAAATTTGTTTATTTATTTAATTATTACTATCACCGATGTTAAATAGCACTTTGAAACCTAACTGTAATCAGAATTTCTGTTATATAAACTTTCATTGGATGGCCGAAAATTGTTCATTCTTCGACGCCATGCTGAAATCACATGCGAGTGAAAGTTGTGTTTTATTTCAAGATATGTCTTGCAATCTCTATTTAGACAATTGCAATGCAAAAATTATCACTTTACTTAGTAATACTATTTCACCTGCTGTAAAAGAGACTGACTAGAAGCTATTCACCGAAACGCCTTAAGTAGATAGCATTGTGGTGGTATCAGTTATGGCACCTTATCTTGAATGCTTAAATTTCGTGTTCGACTCTTGAAAAATCCAGCTTGACTCTTGACTTTCAATATCTCGTGAACGCCCTGGTAATGGTGCCTAAATATGACAATTCAGTCTGTTCCAAGAAAGAATACAGGACAACTATCTGAGTGAACATGAAATAAAATTGATATTTGTTGGAAACGATTGATTCAGGGTTCATTCTAGGTCAGAATTTTTGGGAGAAGTGAGAAAGCCGTGATCGCTTCCTTAAATGGTGTTCTTTAATATACTTCTGCAAAATAGGGTTAAAATGCACAGTACAACCATTAAATACAACATTTGAGGAGTGCTTTATAATGGGTCAGTGTATCTTACTAGACAACATTTTTTTTAGGGAGAAATGGGGGCCCCAAAGGGCGAAGTCAGGGTCCCTAGGGCGACAATTTTCGCCCTCTAGAATGATCCCGGTTGATTAATCCATTCAGTTTCTACCATTTTTATCATATCTTACCGGTGCACCGTTTTATATACCGTAAAGTAACAAGGTAAGTATATCAAAGTTTCTTGGCGTCTTTATCAGACATGGGTTTGCCAGTAAAATCGACAGCAAGACAGTATGGTGTGCCATTCTCCACATTAAGTGACATTTCTCTCCATGTCACAACATACCTCATATTGAAGAGTAATCATAATTTGTTGGGTGTTAAATTCCTCCATAATCCATTTCGAGTAACAATTATTACTAATACTATGCCCAATGTTAATTAGCTTTTTGGAATTTAAATGTAATCAACATTTCTGTTACATGAATTTTCAAGGTCGGCCGATAATAGGTACTTTTTTCAACGCCATGTTGAAATCACAAGGGAGTGAAAGTGTATTTTATTTTTGAACATTTGTTATGCAATCTCAGTTTAGACAATTGCATTAAATGCAAAAATGATCACTTTACTTAGTAATATTATTTCACCTGCTGTAAAACAGACTGACAAGAAGCCGCCCACAGAAAAGCCTTAGATGGCCGATTACCAGTATGCCAATCAATGGTAATACGATACTGCCTCCATCGTTAAAAACGGACCGAATACCAATACACCCATGGATGGTAAGTCTGTTAAAAATATGCCTCTTTAGTGATCCAAGCTATTTTTGGGTAACATATCATGACATTGTATATCATAATGGTGACCTATGAATATTTCAATAGCGGTGTCTGGACCTGGAAAAATAAATAAAACCATAAAGTAATCTCGCGAAAACAGGTTACAAATCTAATAAGCCTCAGAAAATAACTAACTGTCATTAGATAATGCATGTATATAATACTATCGACACTTATTGACTCACTCACAATGTATATTATGTTTTGATCTAAGACAAAACATAACAATTGGTACGTGATTTCATATTTCACCAGCAGTTCCACTAATCTCACTCACACATAATTTGTAACACACTCCGTGATTGGTTAATAATTCCAAAGCCAACCAATCAGAAAGCAGTAGACATCCATTAATAATATATGATATTGTGCTTATTACATGCCACCATTATTTGTTACTTGGTTTTAATAAGGTGGATTTCTCAAGTAATTCAATTACCAAGTCCGTAGCACAATTATTCAAGTGTATAGTCAGATTACTGCTGATGAAATGGAGCTGCAATCTGCTGTTTACGAGAGTAGAAGTTAAAATATGTGGACAGAACGATTCTTCTGAGCAACCATATTATCAATTATTCTGATGCATATTGAACAATAATTATAATGTATCAGAGCTGTCAAAAATCGATGAATGAATGAATGCTTTTTTAAGATGAACTAAACACATCATACATTCACGTAACACTTTGGATTAGACATGGATGCAGCAACAGCAAACGTCCTGAGGAATGGCACAGAAGATGAATTAATAATTTTTTTAGAAGACTGGACACATAAGGTAGACCATGCATTATTGTCCTTGCATTAGCTTCAGTTTGTATGTTCAATGTATCTGTCTGTATATCAACAGATGAGATGACTGTGTTCATGTGATGATCATCTTTGAGCTTATATACCACGCCACCGGTAAGCCATACGGGTGAACATGTATGCATATGGATTCTGATGATCCTTCGGTGATTGCGGCACTCTTCCAATGCTCGGCAGAAATCCTACGTCGAGGTCGCAAAGCCGGGAAAGAAACGGCCTCCTGAACATCATCAAAAACAGAGTACGAAGCTAAAAGAAAACGTAGTTTCCAGCCGCAATGGTTGAAATATTAATGTGGTGGAACCTATGCTCGGCGTAAATCCCACATATAATGGCCAGTAAAAAATGTTAATTGCACTTGGCCGTATATTATTAATTTCTTAAGTCATAAAAATAACTTTCAAAAAACTCTTGTTGACAGTTTTAGCTTCATCACCACATGCCCTTGATGCTCAATTCAGCTATCGCAATGGCACCCGTTTATATGAGGAACTCAAGACTTCAGGGCATCTACAGTACATGTATGCATTTTTGGGAGGGCCATAACTAATGTTGCTAAAACTTGTGACCCAACCCATTTGCTTCAACATTTATTGACAATTCTTGTGCAAAACATTGTCATAAATCGTACATACTATGCATAATTATAGAAGTGTGTTAATTTTTTTGTTCTGTACATTGTATATAAAATATGATTAAACTATGCACGGCGTATTTTGTTATTTTTGCACCAGAAGTTGTTAAATAACTTATTTTGATATAGTAACAATATTGAATAAAAACACTTATTGGTGTTAATCAGAAATGGTAGATAAACTATTTTTCTCGTTAGTTGTAGATTTTTTAAATTCGGATAGCGACCTGAATTGCTCATACACCGTATCAGTTTCGGTGGAAATATTCTCCCAATGATTTGTTTGTTTATATTCGTCTACTGTGCCAGTCACATGACAGTTGCATCAGCCTACCGTTACACTCAACGGAATGCTATTGAACCATGCTTCAGCTCTGTCAGCGATATTAGCCTAGAATTATATAAATATTCTAAATACGGATGTAAATGGACAAATACACTGAGCATAGGTTCCACCAACCTATGTATATTACATTAATGTCAAACCCCTTGCGGGGTCCTAGACATATTTTCCTGGTTACCAGTACTAAGCAATGTGTGTGAGGTGCCTTGCTCAATGACACTACATACATGGCTCGACCAAGTATCAAACCCAGGACCAGATATCAGTGTTTGTCTGCATTTGTCTATATCTTAATTCTTATGATATAAAGTTACAAGCAGTTACTGAAATTTGATGCATGATCCGACTGCCGAGTGAGGTACTCCGGGTCCATCTAGGTATATCCTGCGTGTGTCAATATTACAGCATATCATTTCATCCCATTTACAACTTCTCCATTTCTTTCAGTCCATGGTTCATCACCAATAAGTGTTGCATATATATACATGTATGTATGTACACATGATGATTAAAGACATGTACTTTCTTCTTAAACTTTATTTATTTTACAACAATTGCGAAACAATTTTAATTAATCACTCTCGTTGGCACATATGAGAGCGTAAATGTGGTCATTCATGTGGGAAGAAACCGGAGTACCCGGAGAAAACCCACCTGTCCGATCTGGCAACCACCATACCATCTCACATACTTCACCATTGGTGAGAAGCGAGTGCGCTAATCAGACAGTACTTTCTTCTCAGACCACAAGTACACATGTACACACTCACAACCACTTGCAGCTACATGTAGATAGAACTTCAGACAATGCTACCCAAGCCTCACTAACCGCGTGCGTTTTACATTTACTTATCATCGCTACTGGTTACCCATATGAGCGACGCCTCCTGAAGAGAGTAGTCATTTTAGATTTTTGGAGGATAGTGCAATGATACAGTCAGAGACCCATTCCAGATTCTCCTCTGGTTCTTTTACGTGCACGGTGTAAAGCACCGACACGAGACCTCGGTTTAAAGTCCCATCTGAAAGACTGTTAATTTTATTAGTGTCAGATGGGGGATCGAACCTGCGATCCCTGGACTACAGATCCATCTGTACTCACTAACTGCTATCAATGCTAACAATCACAAGTGCCTTATGTCACATGTCATTGAGTTTTTTGGTTTAATCATATTGTATTGAATTTATCATGTAGGCCTACAGTAATACATAATACAACATTAAGTAATAACAAGTACAAAGCATGATAAAACAAAAGGGTTGGACCACAAGTTTTTCCAACATTAGTTAAACGGCCCGTCCCTAACGTCAGAATAATGTTCAATTAAACTAAATGACGTTTTTTTTATTGAAAATAATTACAAGATAATGATTTTAAAAAATAATCCTGGTTTTAAAAAAAAATTGAAATTAAAACAAAAAACTTGAGTAATTGAGTGTAATTGTGCATGTATTTGTGTATATGTATGTTATGCTTGCTTTACTAACACTTTTAAAAACACTTGAATATCACATAATTATGCAGATGATATTGAGTACTGATTAGTTTTTACAAATTTATTTTAGCTCGATTGCGAAACAAGTTCTTACAACTTAAATTAATCACTCTCGAGACCTCATTCCTGATGGAATCCATCACCACGAGGGAAGGGAGAGAGAAGAGGCAATGTGGAATTTAAATGCCTTGCCTAAAGGTACAATCGTAACGGCTCCAGCGGGGTTCAAACTCTGGATCGTTCGCACCTGAAGCGAACGCGCATCCACTACGCTATCACGACTTCCATTGATTGAGTACTGATCAATGAATTATCTGAATTCTGTTTTCTAAAATAATTCTAATCTATTGTCATGTGTCTATTAAAACTCCACAAATCATGGTATGCTACATATATATTTTCGTTTCTAGAAATTTATTCTCGAATTGATTTTCACCACTAACAGTAAGCGTAGTAGTGTAATGTTTTGTTCCGTTGCACGCCTTTGTGTTTATATTCTGTTACGTCCATGCTCATTGGTAGATATTTATGTGAAATTGGTCCAGTGGTCGGTATACTACAATTATACTGTATCATTTTTGGTGACTGCTTTAACTTATAGATCGACCATTGGACTCTTTCACATACAGTCAAACACCTGTGTTAGTGGTCACCTGCATTAAGCAGCCAACCTGTATTAAGCAGCCAGTTTCCAGATTCCCAATATGTTGTTTTATTATACATTTGACCTCTATTAAGCAGCCACCTGCGTTAAGCAGCCACATTCTGTGATTCCCTTGGCTGGCTGCTTAAGACAGGTTTGACTGTATAGGCATAAAATATGTGTTTCACCAACATAGTTTACAGTTTCTTATCAATTTAATAATTTGAGGGGCACATTCTAGTTTTGCATAATGAGTGTATTATTTTGTAACACAGTGAATTACTACTTCATATTCAACACTATGTTAGCAGTATGTAGTAACGTTAATAGTAACTCAAAGAGTTATAATATAATACTCTGGCCTTTTGAAAGCAGTCCAATATTAATAATAATGGACTATAGTTAAAACACTGTTGTGACGTCATACCTTTGTACTTGCAGTCCATTATTATTAATATTGTATAGTTAAAACACTGTTGTGACGTCATACCTTTGTACTTGCAGTCCATTATTATTAATATTGTATAGTTAAAACACTGTCGTACCTTTGTACTTGCAGTCCATTATGATTAATATTGTATAGCTAAAACACTGTCGTGATGTCATACCTTTGTACTTGCAGTCCATTATTATTAATATTGTATAGTTAAAACACTGCTGTGACATCATACCTTTGTACTTGCAGTCCATTATTATTAATATTGTATAGTTAAAACACTGCCATGACGTCATACCTTTGTACTTGCAGTCTATTATTATTAATATTGTATAGTTAAAACACTGTTGTGACGTCATACCTTTGTACTTGCAGTCCATTATTATTAATATTGTATAGTTAAAACACTGCCATGACGTCATACCTTTGTACTTGCAGTCCATTATTATTAATATTGTATAGTTAAAACACTGCTGTGACATCATACCTTTGTACTTGCAGTCCATTATTATTAATATTGTATAGTTAAAACACTGCTGTGACATCATACCTTTGTACTTGCAGTCCATTATTATTAATATTGTATAGTTAAAACACTATTGTGACGTCATACCTTTGTACTTGCAGTCCATTATTATTAATATTGTATAGTTAAAACACTGCCATGACGTCATACCTTTGTACTTGCAGTCCATTATTATTAATATTGTATAGTTAAAACACTGCTGTGACATCATACCTTTGTACTTGCAGTCCATTATTATTAATATTGTATAGTTAAAACACTGCTGTGACATCATACCTTTGTACTTGCAGTCCATTATTATTAATATTGTATAGTTAAAACACTGCTGTGACATCATACCTTTGTACTTGCAGTCCATTATTATTAATATTGTATAGTTAAAACACTGCCATGACGTCATACCTTTGTACTTGCAGTCCATTATTATTAATATTGTATAGTTAAAACACTGTTGTGACGTCATACCTTTGTACTTGCAGTCCATTATTATTAATATTGTATAGTTAAAACACTGCCATGACGTCATACCTTTGTACTTGCAGTCCATTATTATTAATATTGTATAGTTAAAACACTGCTGTGACATCATACCTTTGTACTTGCAGTCCATTATTATTAATATTGTATAGTTAAAACACTGCTGTGACATCATACCTTTGTACTTGCAGTCCATTATTATTAATATTGTATAGTTAAAACACTGCTGTGACATCATACCTTTGTACTTGCAGTCCATTATTATTAATATTGTATAGTTAAAACACTATCGTGACGTCATACCTTTGTACTTGCAGTCCATTATTATTAATATTGTATAGTTAAAACACTGCCATGACGTCATACCTTTGTACTTGCAGTCCATTATTATTAATATTGTATAGTTAAAACACTGCCATGACGTCATACCTTTATACTTGCAGTCCATTATTATTAATATTGTATAGTTAAAACACTGCTGTGATGTCATACCTTTGTACTTGCAGTCCATTATTATTAATATTGTATAGTTAAAACACTGCCATGATGTCATACCTTTGTACTTGCAGTCCATTATTATTAATATTGTATAGTTAAAACACTGCTGTAACATCATACCTTTGTACTTGCAGTCCATTATTATTAATATTGTATAGTTAAACACTGCTGTGACATCATACCTTTGTACTTGCAGTCCATTATTATTAATATTGTATAGTTAAAACACTGCTGTGACATCATACCTTTGTACTTGCAGTCCATTATTATTAATATTGTATAGTTAAAACACTGTCGTGACGTCATACCTTTGTACTTGCAGTCCATTATTATTAATATTGTATAGTTAAAACACTGCTGTGACATCATACCTTTGTACTTGCAGTCCATTATTATTAATATTGTATAGTTAAAACACTATCGTGACGTCATACCTTTGTACTTGCAGTCCATTATTATTAATATTGTATAGTTAAAACACTGCCATGACATCATACCTTTGTACTTGCAGTCCATTATTATTAATATTGTATAGTTAAAACACTGCCATGACGTCATACCTTTATACTTGTAGTCCATTATTATTAATATTGTATAGTTAAAACACTGCCATGACGTCATACCTTTATACTTGCAGTCCATTATTATTAATATTGTATAGTTAAAACACTGCTGTGACATCATACCTTTGTACTTGCAGTCCATTATTATTAATATTGTATAGTTAAAACACTGCTGTGACATCATACCTTTGTACTTGCAGTCCATTATTATTAATATTGTATAGTTAAAACACTATCGTGACGTCATACCTTTGTACTTGCAGTCCATTATTATTAATATTGTATAGTTAAAACACTGCCATGACATCATACCTTTGTACTTGCAGTCCATTATTATTAATATTGTATAGTTAAAACACTGCCATGACGTCATACCTTTATACTTGTAGTCCATTATTATTAATATTGTATAGTTAAAACACTGCCATGACGTCATACCTTTATACTTGCAGTCCATTATTATTAATATTGTATAGTTAAAACACTGCTGTGACATCATACCTTTGTACTTGCAGTCCATTATTATTAATATTGTATAGTTAAAACACTGCTGTGACATCATACCTTTGTACTTGCAGTCCATTATTATTAATATTGTATAGTTAAAACACTGTCGTGACGTCATACCTTTGTACTTGCAGTCCATTATTATTAATATTGTATAGTTAAAACACTGCTGTGACATCATACCTTTGTACTTGCAGTCCATTATTATTAATATTGTATAGTTAAAACACTGCCATGATGTCATACCTTTATACTTGCAGTCCATTATTATTAATGGATCGTGATAGCGCAGTGGATGCGCGTTCGCTTCAGATGCGAAAGGTCTGGAGTTCGAGCCCCGCTGGAGCCGTTACGATTGTGCCCTTAGGCAAGGCATTTAAATTCCACATTGCCTCTTCTCTCTCCCTCGTGGCGATGGATTCCATCAGGAATGAGGTCTCGAGAGTGATTAATATAAGTTGAAATAACTTGTTTCGCAATCAAGCTAAAATAAATTTGTATAAATATTGGACTTGTGTCAAAAGGCCAGAATATTATATTAAATACTACGCGTAAATGTACGAAATTAACAATTTTAATTAGTGGGATCTTGTTATATAAGTATGTTTTAAGCAAGATATAAGCCTCAAACGGATCCATGTAATATAATATTCCTTCTAAAGCAGTCCAATAATGGACTAACTATAAACAAACACTTTACTGGATCGTTTTCTGCTTATATCCCATACATATATATGATTTCATAATGATTTCAAGTGCTGGAGCCGTTACGATGGTGCCCTTAGGCAAGGCATTTAAATTCCATGTTGCCTCTTCTCTCTCCCTTGTGGCGATGGATCCACCAGGAATGAGGTCTCGAGAGTGATTAATATAAGTTGTAATAACTTGTTTCGCAATCGAGCTAAAATAAATTTGTATAAACTAATGATTTCATAAACTTATTTTGTTTGTAATTTTCAGAATGTGTGTTTTACGTTTATTTATCATCACTACCGGTTGCCCATATGAGCGACGTCTCCTGAAGAGATTAGTAATTTTAGATTTTGGAGGATAGTGCAATGATACAGACAGAGACCCATTACAGAGTCTCCTCTGGTTCTTTTACGTGCACGGTGTATAGCACCGACATGAGACCTCGGTTTAACATCCCATCTGAAAGACTTAATTTTATTAGGGTCAGACGGGGGATCGAACCTGCGATACCTGGATTACCAGTCCAGTGTTTTACCACTGGGCTACAGATCCGTCTGTGTATAAATAAATTTGTATAAACTAATGATTTCATAAACTTGTTTTGTTTGTAATTTTCAGAATGCCCAGACGTTCACATTTACTGATATTACTAACGACATTAAGGAGGTAAGCTGTTCAACTTCACACTACAATGATATTGGATGATCGGTGTGCCATCATTAATAAAGCAATTAATGACATTTTAGCCATATACTATATATTTTTTTTTTTTTTTAATAATTATATATTAATATATTATATGTGTAAGTGTGTAGGCATATGTGTAGTGTGTAGGCATATGTGTAAGTGTGTTTGCATATTTGTAAGTGTTCATATGTGTAAGTGTGTTTGCATATTTGTAAGTGTGTTTGCATATTTGTAAGTGTTTAGGCATATGCGTAATTGTTTTTGCATATTTGTAAGTGTTTAGGCATATGTGACAGTGTTTAGACATATGTGTAGTGTTTAGGCATATGTGCAAAGGCATATGTGTAAGTGTTTAGACATATGCATATGTGTAGTGTTTAGGCATATGTGTAAATGTTTTTGCATATGTGTAAGTGTTTAGGCATATGTGTAAGTGTTTTTGCATATGTGCAAGTGTTTAGGCATATGTGTAAGTGTTTAGGCATATGTGTAAGTGTTTAGACATTTGTATAGTGTTTAGGCATATGTGTAAGTGTTTTTGTATATGTGCAAGTGTTTAGGCATATGTGTAAACGTTTAGGCATATGTGTAAGTGTTTAGACATTTGTGTAGTGTTTAGGTATATGTGTAAGTGTTTTTGCATATGTGCAAGTGTTTAGGCATATGTGTAAGTGTTTAGGCATATGTGTAAGTGTTTAGACATTTGTGTAGTGTTTAGGCATATGTGTAAGTGTGTTTGCATATGTGTAAGTGTTTAGACATTTGTGTAGTTTTTAGGCATATGTGTAAAGGCATATGTGTAAGTGTTTAGACATATGTGTAAGTGTTTTTGCATATGTGCAAGTGTTTAGGCATATGTGCAAGTGTTTAGGCATATGTGTAAGTGTTTAGACATATGTGTAAGTGTTTAGACATATGTGCAAGTGTTTAGGCCTATGTGCAAGTGTTTTTGCATATGTGCAAGTGTTTAGGCATATGTGCAAGTGTTTAGGCATATGTGTAAGTGTTTAGGCATATGTGTAAGTGTTTAGACATATGTGCAAGTGTTTAGGCCTATGTGCAAGTGTTTTTGCATATGTGCAAGTGTTTAGGCATATGTGTAAGTGTTTAGACATATGTGCAAGTGTTTAGGCCTATGTGCAAGTGTTTTTGCATATGTGCAAGTGTTTAGGCATATGTGCAAGTGTTTAGGCATATGTGCAAGTGTTTAGGCATATGTGCAAGTGTTTAGGCATATGTGTAAGTATTTTGTCACAAGGATGGTCATGTCACATCAGAATTATTGAGAGAAGTTAGAAAGTGCTTGATAGAGCCGTAAAAAAAGCTAACCTTTTTTTTTAGAAAGTTGGTCCCCCAGGGGGCAAAGTCAGGGTCCTAGGATGACGAGCCCCCAGGGGGCAAAGTCAGGATCCCTAGGATGACGGGCCCCCAGGGGACGATGTTAGGGTCCCTAGGGTGACAACTTCACCCATGTCGCCTTGCACTTACAATGGTCCAGTTATTCAAAACTACCAACTTGTTAATGTAACTGCTGTTTAAGCTTAGAAATAAAGCAAGTATATTCTGATTAACTTAGATGGATATTGGTTTCATCA
Source organism: Archivesica marissinica (assembly GCA_014843695.1). Classification (NCBI taxonomy): domain Eukaryota; kingdom Metazoa; phylum Mollusca; class Bivalvia; order Venerida; family Vesicomyidae; genus Archivesica; species Archivesica marissinica. The sequence continues at coordinate 71,395,011 of CM026402.1, forward strand.
CATACGGTCATAGAAAATTGCCCGTCTCATGACCCATTGTACATCTCATGACCCATTGTACATCTCATGACCCATTGTACATCTCATGACCCATTGCCTATCTCATGACCCATTGTACATCTCATGACCCATTGCCCATCTCATGACCCATTGTACATCTCATGACCCAGTGCCCATCTCATGATCCATTGTACATCTCATGATCCATTGTACATCTCATGACCCATTGCCTATCTCATGACCCATTGTACATCTCATGACCCATTGTACATCTCATGACCCATTGTACATCTCATGACCCATTGTACATCTCATGACCCATTGTACATCTCATGACCCATTGTACATCTCATGATCCATTGTACATCTCATGACCCATTGTACATCTCCATTGTACATCTCATGACCCATTGTACATCTCATGACCCATTGTACATCTCATGATCCATTGTACATCTCATGACCCATTGTACATCTCCATTGTACATCTCATGGCCCATTGTACATCTCATGACCCATTGTACATATCATGACCCATTGTACATCTCATGACCCATTGTACATCTCATGACCCATTGCCTATCTCATGACCCATTGTACATCTCATGACCCATTGTACATCTCATGACCCATTGTACATCTCATGACCCATTGCCTATCTCATGACCCATTGTACATCTCATGACCCATTGTACATCTCATGACCCATTGTACATCTCATGACCCATTGTACATCTCATGACCCATTGTACATCTCATGGCCCATTGTACATCTCATGACCCATTATACATCTCATGACCCATTGTACATCTCAAGACCCATTGTACATCTCATGGCCCATTGTACATCTCATGATCCATTATACATCTCATGGCCCATTGTACATCTCATGACCCATTGTACATCTCATGACCCATTGTACATCTCATGACCCATTGTACATCTCATGACCCATTGTACATCTCATGACCCATTGTACATCTCATGACCCATTGTACATCTCATGACCCATTGCCCATCTCATGACCCATTGTACATCTCATGACCCATTGTACATCTCATGACCCATTGTACATCTCATGACCCATTGTACATCTCATGACCCATTGTACATCTCATGACCCATTGTACATCTCATGACCCATTGTACATCTCATGACCCATTGTACATCTCATGACCCATTGTACATCTCATGCCCATTGTACATCTCATGACCCATTGTACATCTCATGGCCCATTGTACATCTCATGACCCATTGTACATCTCATGACCCATTGCCTATCTCATGACCCATTGTACATCTCATGACCCATTGTACATCTCATGACCCATTGTACATCTCATGGCCCATTGTACATCTCATGACCCATTGTACATCTCATGACCCATTGCCTATCTCATGACCCATTGTACATCTCATGACCCATTGTACATCTCATGACCCATTGTACATCTCATGACCCATTGTACATCTCATGACCCATTGCCTATCTCATGACCCATTGTACATCTCATGACCCATTGCCCGTCTCATGACCCATTGTACATCTCATGACCCAGTGCCCATCTCATGATCCATTGTACATCTCATGACCCATTGTACATCTCCATTGTACATCTCATGACCCATTGTACATCTCATGATCCATTGTACATCTCATGTCCCATTGTACATCTCATGACCCATTGCCCATCTCATGACCCATTGTACATCTCATGACCCATTGTACAGCTCATGACCCATTGTACATCTCATGATCCATTGTGCATCTCATGACCCATTGTACATCTCCATTGTACATCTCATGACCCATTGTACATCTCATGACCCATTGTACATCTCATAACCCATTGCCTATCTCATGACCCATTGTACATCTCATGACCCATTGTAATCTCATGACCCATTGTACATCTCATGACCCATTGCCTATCTCATGACCCATTGTACATCTCATGACCCATTGTACATCTCATGACCCATTGTACATCTCATGACCCATTGTACATCTCATGACCCATTGTACATCTCATGACCCATTGTACATCTCATGACCCATTGTACATCTCATGGCCCATTGTACATCTCATGACCCATTGTACATCTCATGGCCCATTGTACATCTCATGACCCATTGTACATCTCATGACCCATTGCCTATCTCATGACCCATTGTACATCTCATGACCCATTGCCCGTCTCATGACCCATTGTACATCTCATGATCCATTGTACAGCTCATGACCCATTGTACATCTCATGACCCATTGTACATCTCATGATCCATTGTACATCTCATGACCCATTGTACATCTCATGGCCCATTGTACATCTCATGACCCATTGTACATCTCATGACCCATTGTACATCTCATGACCCATTGTACATCTCATGACCCATTGTACATCTCATGGCCCATTGTACATCTCATGACCCATTGTACATCTCATGGCCCATTGTACATCTCATGACCCATTGTACATCTCATGACCCATTGCCTATCTCATGACCCATTGTACATCTCATGACCCATTGTACATCTCATGACCCATTGTACATCTCATGACCCAGTGTACATCTCATGATCCATTGTACATCTCATGATTCATTGTACATCTCATGACCCATTGTACATCTCATGACCCATTGTACATCTCATAACCCATTGTACATCTCATGACCCATTGTACATCTCATAACCCATTGCCCATCTCACGACATTCATTTTAAACAAGAATATGACTTGTTAATTTGCATATTAATTATATGAATGCATAGGCTTTAACTTTATATGTTTATTCTTGCAGAAAGTGATGGAGATCTTATTTAGCCGGTTGTCTGAGAAAGCCTCGTCCAAATGTCACTGCATGTGTCTACAAACATTGCGGCTCTTTAGTCGGGAGAAGTTCAGACTTGGCTCCATGATCAGTGACAATGGACTGGCCCACTTTATGAGGCTTGCGGGACATGAGCATTATGCTAAGCAGGGGGACGCTGATAATGGAATCAGTATACAGCTCGGTGATGCAGAAGGTATGAATATTACGAACAATGAAGGAAATTGGGATCTTCCATGAATTCTATGAATAATCGAGGGAAATATTCCACCAATAAATAATGTAATGTAGAGACTACTTGTATTTATATATTATTGAAGGCTTGTATGTGGAGGCAAACGGGGGTGCATATCGACTGTATATACAATATCGAGTCAATGGTACAGCTATATACATGTACAATATCGAGTCAATGGTACAACTATATACATGTACAATATCGAGTCAATGGTACAGCTATATACATGTACAATATCGAGTCAATGGTACAGCTATATACATGTACAATATCGAGTCAATGGTACAGCTATATACATGTACAATATCGAGTCAATGGTACAGCTATATACATGTACAATATCGAGTCAATGGTACAACTATATACATGTACAATATCGAGTCAATGGTACAGCTATATACATGTACAATATCGAGTCAATGGTACAGCTATATACATGTACAATATCGAGTCAATGGTACAGCTATATACATGTACAATATCGAGTCAATGGTACAACTATATACATGTACAATATCGAGTCAATGAACAACTATATACATGTACAATATCGAGTCAATGGTACAGCTATATACATGTACAATATCGAGTCAATGGTACAACTATATACATGTACAATATCGAGTCAATGAACAACTATATACATGTACAATATCAAGTCAATGTACAACTATATACATGTACAATATCGAGTTAATGAACAGCTATATACATGTACAATATCGAGTCAATGGTACAACTATATACATGTACAATATCGAGTCAATGGTACATCTATATACATGTACAATATCGAGTCAATGAACAACTATATACATGTACAATATCGAGTCAATGAACAACTATATACATGTACAATATCGAGTCAATGGTACAGCTATATACATGTACAATATCGAGTCAATGGTACAACTATATACATGTACAATATCGAGTCAATGGTACAGCTATATACATGTACAATATCGAGTCAATGGTACAACTATATACATGTACAATATCGAGTCAATGAACAACTATATACAGGTACAATATCGAGTCAATGGTACAGCTATATACATGTACAATATCGAGTCAATGGTACAACTATATACATGTACAATATCGAGTCAATGGTACAACTATATACATGTACAATATCGAGTCAATGGTACAACTATATACATGTACAATATCGAGTCAATGAACAACTATATACATGTACAATATCGAGTCAATGAACAACTATATACATGTACAATATCGAGTCAATGGTACAGCTATATACATGTACAATATCGAGTCAATGGTACAACTATATACATGTACAATATCGAGTCAATGAACAACTATATACATGTACAATATCAAGTCAATGAACAACTATATACATGTACAATACCGAGTCAATGAACAACTATATACATGTACAATATCGAGTCAATGAACAACCATATACATGTACAATATCGAGTCAATGTACAACTATATACATGTACAATATCGAGTCAATGGTACAGCTATATACATGTACAATATCGAGTCAATGAACAACTATATACAGGTACAATATCGAGTCAATGGTACAGCTATATACATGTACAATATCAAGTCAATGGTACAGCTATATACATGTACAATATCGAGTCAAATGTACAACTATATACATGTACAATATTGAGTCAATGGTACAACTATATACATGTACAATATCGAGTCAATGTACAACTATATACATGTACAATATTGAGTCAATGGTACAACTATATACATGTACAATATCGAGTCAATGTACAACTATATACATGTACAATATTGAGTCAATGGTACAACTATATACATGTACAATATCGAGTCAATGGTACAGCTATATACATGTACAATATCGAGTCAATGGTACAGCTATATACATGTACAATATCGAGTCAATGGTACAGCTATATACATGTACAATATCGAGTTAATGAACAACTATATACATGTACAATATTGAGTCAATGTACAACTATATACATGTACAATATCGAGTCAATGTACAACTATATACATGTACAATATTGTTATATTGCAGTGACAATTGAAGCTCAGAAGTGTTTATGTAACCTCATATTCAACAGTTCCATCGCTCAGGCAGCATGCAGGTACATTGTGACATTTTAACTCAGGCAGCATGCAGGTACATCGTGACATTTTAATTCAGGCAGCATGCAGGTACGTCGTGACATTTTAACTCAGGCAGCATGCAGGTACGTCGTGACATTTTAACTTAGGCAGCATGCAGGTACATCGTGACATTTTAACTCAGGCAGCATGCAGGTACACTGTATGTCGTGACATTTTAACTCAGGCAGCATGCAGGTACACTGTATGTCGTGACATTTTAACTCAGGCAGCATGCAGGTATGTCGTGACATTTTAACTCAGGCAGCATGCAGGTACACTGTACGTCGTGACATTTTAACTCAGGCAGCATTCAGGTATGTTGTAAGTATATTACCCAATAAGTATGAATGTGGTTATTTACCAATGATAATCAACACATTACAGGAGTGGTCATACAGGTTAGACTATAGTCTATACAAATTTATTTTAGCTAGATTGCAAAACAGGTTCTTACAACTTATATCAATCACTCTCGAGACCTCATTCCTGGTGGAATCCATCGCCACGAGGGAAATAATAGAGACAACGTGGAATTTATGGCATAATCATAATGGCTCCAGCGGGGCTCGAACTCCGGAACGTTCGCAGCTGAAGCGAACACGCTATCACGACTTCATACAGGTTACAGTTATTAGATACAAGTACATAGTATAATCTCATAGCTGGTGGCTCCATGAATAATCTAATACCCACAGTAGCATTGTGTCCAAGCACTTAACACTTGGGACGTGTAGGTCTGGTATCTATGGTGGGTTTGGTATCTATGGTGGGTCAGGTATCTATGGTGGGTCAGGTATCTATGGTGGGTCAGGTATCTATTGTGGGTCAGGTATCTATGGTGGGTCAGGTATCTATGGTGGGTCAGGTATCTATTGTGGGTCAGGTATCTATTATGGGTCTGGTATCTATGGTGGGTCGGGTATCTTTAGCGTGTCGGGTATCTATGGTGGGTCGGGTATCTTTAGCGGGTCGGGTATCTATGGTGGGTCAGGTATCTATGGTGGGTCAGGTATCTATTGTGGGTCAGGTATCTATTGTGGGTCAGGTATCTATTGTGGGTCAGGTATCTATTGTGGGTCAGGTATCTATTGTGGGTCAGGTATCTATGGTGGGTCAGGTATCTATTGTGGGTCAGGTATCTATGGTGGGTCGGGTATCTATTGTGGGTCAGGTATCTATTGTGGGTCAGGTATCTATTATGGGTCTGGTATCTATGGTGGGTCGGGTATCTTTAGCGGGTCGGGTATCTATGGTGGGTCGGGTATCTATGGTGGGTCAGGTATCTATTGTGGGTCAGGTATCTATTGTGGGTCTGGTATCTATGGTGGGTCGGGTATCTATGGTGGGTCGGGTATCTTTAGCGGGTCGGGTATCTATGGTGAGTCGGGTATCTATGGTGGTTCGGGTATCTATGGTGGGTCGGGTAGCTTTAGCGGGTCAGGTATCTATGGTGGGTCGGGTATCTATTGTGGGTCGGTTATCTATTGTGGGTCGGGTATCTATGGTGGGTCGGGTATCTATGGTGGGTCGGGTATCTTTAGTGGGTCGGGTATCTATGGTGGGTCGGGTATCTATGGTGGGTCGGGTATCTATGGTGGGTCGGGTATCTATTGTGGGTCGGGTATCTATGGTGGGTCGGGTATCTTTAGCGGGTCGGGTATCTATGGTGGGTCGGGTATCTATGGTGGGTCGGGTATCTATGGTGGGTCGAGTATCTATTGTGGGTCTAGTATCTATGGTGGGTCGGGTATCTATGGTGGGTCGGGTATCTATGGTGGGTCGGGTATCTATTGTGGGTCGGGTATCTATGGTGGGTCGGGTATCTTTAGCGGGTTGGGTATCTATGGTGGGTCGGGTATCTATGGTGGGTCGAGTATCTATGGTGGGTCGGGTATCTATGGTGGGTCGAGTATCTATTGTGGGTCTGGTATCTATGGTGGGTCGGGTATCTTTAGCGGGTCAGGTATCTATGGTGGGTTGGTATCTATGGTGGGTTTGGTATCTATGGTGGGTCAGGTATCTATGGTGGGTCAGGTATCTATTGTGGGTCAGGTATCTATTGTGGGTCTGGTATCTATGGTGGGCCGGGTATCTTTAGTGGGTCGGGTATCTATGGTGGGTCGGGTATCTATGGTGGGTCAGGTATCTATGGTGGGTCAGGTATCTATGGTGGGTCAGGTATCTATGGTGGGTCGGGTATCTATTGTGGGTCGGGTATCTATGGTGGGTCAGGTATCTATGGTGGTTCGGGTATCTATGGTGGGTCAGGTATCTATGGTGGGTCGGGTATCTATTGTGGGTCGGGTATCTATGGTGGTTCAGGTATCTATGGTGGGTCAGGTATCTATGGTGGGTCGGGTATCTATTGTGGGTCGGGTATCTATGGTGGGTCAGGTATATATGGTGGTTCGGGTATCTATGGTGGGTCAGGTATCTATGGTGGGTCGGGTATCTATGGTGGGTCGGGTATCTATGGTGGGTCGGGTATCTTTGGTGGTCGGGTATCTATTGTGGGTCGGGTATCTATTGTGGGTCGGGTATCTATGGTGGGTCGGGTATCTATGGTGGGTCGGGTATCTATGGTGGGTCGGGTATCTATTGTGGGTCTGGTATCTATGGTGGGTCGGGTATCTTTAGCGGGTCGGGTATCTATGGTGGGTCGGGTATCTTTAGCGGGTCGGATATCTATGGTGGGTCGGGTATCTATGGTTGGTCGGATCTATGGTGGGTCGGGTATCTATGGTGGGTCGGGTATCTATTGTGGGTCAGGTATCTTTAGCGGGTCGGGTATCTATGGTGGGTCGGGTATCTATGGTGGGTCGGGTATCTATTGTGGGTCGGGTATCTATGGTGGGTCGGGTATCTATTGTGGGTCAGGTATCTATGGTGGGTCGGGTATCTATGGTGGGTCGGGTATCTATGGTGGGTCGGGTATCTATGGTGGGTCGGGTATCTATTGTGGGTCGGGTATCTATGGTGGGTCGGGTATCTATGGTGGGTTTGGTATCTATGTATCAGGTGCTAACCTCGAATGCCTTACAACACCTGATTAACTTATATATTATAATATATATATATACCACGTGAGATTGACCATGCATACTTGAGCTGGTCATCTTAATCTGACAAAACTTATGTAACCCGAATATAAATATATAAATTTTCATACATGTTTTGTAGCATTTTGTAGAGAACATTTAGTTTGTAATGAGTAATTTAGATTGTAATGAGATAGAGAATGTAGCATTTAGTTTGTATTGAGATAGAGAATGTAGCATTTAGTTTGTAATGAGATTGAGAATATAGCATTTAGTTTGTAATGAGATTGAGAATGTAGCATTTAGTTTGTAATGAGATATTTAGCTTGTAATGAGATTGAGAATGTAGTGTTTTATTTGAGCAGTATATATTACAAGACATACATCACATATAACATACAACGACATACATAATACATCACATATAACATACAACGACATACATAATACATCACATATAACATACAACGATATACATCACATATAACATACAACGACATACATAATACATCACATATAACATACAACGATATACATAATACATCACATATAACATACAACGACATACATAATACATCACATATAACATACAACGACATACATAATCACATATAACATACAACGATATACATAATACATCACATATAACATACAACGACATACATAATACAAATCACAATATAACATACAACGACATACATTACATCACATATAACATACAACGATATACATAATACATCACATATAACATACAACGACATACATAATACATCACATATAACATACAACGACATACATAATACATCACATATAACATACAACGACATACATCACATATAACATACAACGACATACATAATACATCACATATAACATACAACGACATACATCACATATAACATACAACGACATACATAATACATCACATATAACATACAACGACATACATAATACATCACATATAACATACAACGACATACATAATACATCACATATAACATACAACGACATACATAATACATCACATATAACATACAACGACATACATAATACATCACATATAACATACAACGACATACATAATACATCACATATAACATACAACGACATACATAATACATCACATATAACATACAACGACATACATAATCACATATAACATACAACGACATACATAATACATCACATATAACATACAACGACATACATCACATATAACATACAACGACATACATCACATATAACATACAACGACATACATAATACATCACATATAACATACAACGACATACATAATACATCACATATAACATACAACGACATACATAATACATCACATATAACATACAACGACATACATAATACATCACATATAACATACAACGACATACATAATACATCACATATAACATACAACGACATACATAATACATCACATATAACATACAACGACATACATAATACATCACATATAACATACAACGACATACATAATACATCACATATAACATACAACGACATACATAATACATCACATATAACATACAACGATATACATCACATATAACATACAACGACATACATAATACATCACATATAACATACAACGACATACATAATACATCACATATAACATACAACGACATACATAATACATCACATATAACATACAACGATATACATAATACATCACATATAACATACAACGATATACATAATACATCACATATAACATACAACGATATACATCACATATAACATACAACGACATACATAATACATCACATATAACATACAACGACATACATAATACATCACATATAACATACAACGATATACATAATACATCACATATAACATACAACGATATACATAATACATCACATATAACATACAACGATATACATCACATATAACATACAACGACATACATCACATATAACATACAACGACATACATAATACATCACATATAACATACAACGACATACATAATACATCACATATAACATACAACGACATACATAATACATCACATATAACATACAACGACATACATCACATATAACATACAACGACATACATAATACATCACATATAACATACAACGACATACATCACATATAACATACAACGACATACATAATACATCACATATAACATACAACGACATACATAATACATCACATATAACATACAACGACATACATAATACATCACATATAACATACAACGACATACATAATACATCACATATAACATACAATGACATACATAATACATCACATATAACATACAATGACATACATAATACATCACATATAACATACAACGACATACATAATACATCACATATAACATACAACGACATACATAATACATCACATATAACATACAACGACATACATAATACATCACATATAACATACAACGACATGCATAATACATCACATATAACATACAACGACATACATAATACATCACATATAACATACAACGACATACATAATACATCACATATAACATACAACGACATACATAATACATCACATATAACATACAACGACATACATCACATATAACATACAACGACATACATAATACATCACATATAACATACAACTACATACATAATACATCACATATAACATACAACGACATACATAATACATCACATACAACATACAACGACATACATAATACATCACATATAACATACAACGACATACATAATACATCACATACAACATACAACAACATACATAATACATAATACATCACATATAACATACAACGACATACATAATACATAATACATCACATATAACATACAACAACATACATAATGCAAAGGATCAAGTAGGAAGCTAAAACTAGCTTTTATAAAACCTTTTTCCTTGTATAGTTTTTAAATGAAACGTAAAACGGCCGACAAAAACATAAAAAGTATCAATTGGGAATGTGATGAAATGAAGTACAATATTGTTATGTAGTCTCAGGTTTACAGAAGTGCAACACTGTCACAGGCATTTAAGTCTGAGACTTGAACAAGCAAATCAATAACAAATACCATTTTGTGCATTTATCCAAGTGCAACATTTGCAGATCAGTTATATTTCCATTTTTGATGGATCTATCGTGGCAGTTGGTTATTGATTTTGCAAGTGCATGGAAATACATAAAGTGGAAATAATTTGATAAAGAGAAGTGCATACACGCATGACAAATACATGTAGATCAGTGATGTCGTATATGTGTGAATTGTATCATCTACGAACGTGTAGAAATAGAAGTTAGAGATAGTAGTCGTGTCAGAAGAGGTGGATGGATAGGGGGTTTGAAAGGGTCGCCATTGGTGCTTGGAGGGATTTCTGTTAGATCAGCAGAAACGCTCTGTAATTTTGATGAAGCTTTGTTTAGTTTGTAATGAGATTGAGAATGTAGTGTTTAGTTTGTAATGAGATAGAGAATGTAGTGTTTAGTTTGTATTGAGATAGAGAATGTAGTGTTTAGTTTGTAATGAGATAGAGAATGTAGTGTTTAGTTTGTATTGAGATAGAGAATGTAGCGTTTAGTTTGTATTGAGATAGTGAATGTAGTGTTTAGTTTGTAATGAGATAGAGAATGTAGTGTTTAGTTTGTAATGAGATAGAGAATGTAGTGTTTAGTTTGTAATGAGATAGAGAATGTAACATTTAGTTTGTAATGAGATAGAGAATGTAGTGTTTAGTTTGTAATGAGATAGAGAATGTAGCATTTAGTTTGTAATGAGATAGAGAATGTAGCGTTTAGTTTGTATTGAGATTGAGAATGTAGTGTTTAGTTTGTAATGAGATAGAGAATGTAGCGTTTAGTTTGTATTGAGATAGAGAATGTAGCGTTTAGTTTGTAATGAGATAGAGAATGTAGTGTTTAGTTTGTAATGAGATAGAGAATGTAGCGTTTAGTTTGTATTGAGATTGAGAATGTAGCGTTTAGTTTGTATTGAGATAGAGAATGTAGCATTTAGTTTGTATTGAGATTGAGAATGTAGCATTTAGTTTGTAATGAGATAGAGAATGTAGCATTTAGTTTGTAATGAGATAGAGAATGTTTGCATATTTCAGTAAAAATGGATGTGTTGAAGGTATTGTGCAGAGATTGAAGACTTACAAAGACCCGGAACTCAAGTTTGACATTAAGGTAAGATAACCTGGTAATTTCCCTCCCTAGTTACCAGATTGTAAACTATTTGTAAGGTAGATGGTTATACTATTGCTAACTGTGTCACTATACCCAGGATTCCTGGTACTGGCCCCAACAAGGTTATCACTATCATATATCACTATCATGTATCACTATCATGCATCACTATCATGTATCATGCATCACTATCATGTATCATGCATCACTATCATGTATCATGCATCACTATCATGTATCATGCATCACTATCATGTATCACTATCATGTATCACTATCATGTATCATGTATCACTATCATGTATCATGCATCACTATCATGTATCACTATCATGTATCACTATCATGCATCACTATCATGCATCACTATCATGCATCACTATCATGTATCACTATCATGTATCACTATCATGTATCATGCATCACTATCATGCATCACTATCATGCATCACTATCATGTATCACTATCATGTATCACTATCATGTATCACTATCATGTATCACTATCATGTATCATGTATCACTATCATGTATCATGTATCATGTATCACTATCATGTATCACTATCATGCATCACTATCATGTATCACTATCATGTATCACTATCATGTATCACTATCATGTATCACTATCATGTATCACTATCATGTATCATGCATCACTATCATTATCATGCATCACTATCATGTATCATGCATCACTATCATGTATCACTATCATGTATCACTATCATGTATCACTATCATGTATCATGCATCACTATCATGTATCACTATCATGTATCACTATCATGTATCACTATCATGTATCACTATCATGTATCACTATCATGTATCACTATCATGTATCACTATCATGTATCACTATCATGTATCATGTATCACTATCATGTATCACTATCATGTATCATGTATCACTATCATGTATCACTATCATGTATCACTATCATGTATCACTATCATGTATCACTATCATGTATCATGTATCACTATCATGTATCATGTATCACTATCATGTATCACTATCATGTATCACTATCATGTATCACTATCATGTATCACTATCATGTATCATGTATCACTATCATGTATCACTATCATGTATCACTATCATGTATCACTATCATGTATCACTATCATGTATCACTATCATGTATCATGCATCACTATCATGATCACTATCATGTATCACTATCATGATCACTATCATGCATCACTATCATGTATCATGTATCACTATCATGTATCACTATCATGCATCACTATCATGTATCACTATCATGTATCACTATCATGTATCACTATCATGCATCACTATCATGTATCACTATCATGTATCACTATCATGTATCACTATCATGTATCACTATCATGTATCACTATCATGTATCACTATCATGATCACTATCATGTATCACTATCATGTATCACTATCATGTATCACTATCATGCATCACTATCATGTATCACTATCATGTATCACTATCATGTATCATGCATCACTATCATGATCACTATCATGCATCACTATCATGTATCACTATCATGTATCACTATCATGTATCATGTATCACTATCATGCATCACTATCATGCATCACTATCATGTATCACTATCATGTATCATGCATCACTATCATGTATCAACCTATCATGTATCACTATCATGTATCACTATCATGTATCACTATCATGTATCACTATCATGTATCACTATCATGTATCACTATCATGTATCACTATCATGTATCACTATCATGTATCACTATCATGTATCACTATCATGTATCACTATCATGTATCACTATCATGTATCACTATCATGTATCACTATCATGTATCACTATCATGTATCACTATCATGTATCATGTATCACTATCATGTATCACTATCATGTATCACTATCATGTATCATGTATCACTATCATGTATCACTATCATGTATCACTATCATGTATCAATCACATCACTATCAGATCATGTATCACATCACTATCATGATCACTATCATGTATCACTATCATGCATCACTATCATGTATCATGTATCACTATCATGTATCACTATCATGATCACTATCATGTATCACTATCATGTATCACTATCATGTATCACTATCATGCATCACTATCATGATCACTATCATGTATCACTATCATGTATCACTATCATGTATCACTATCATGTATCACTATCATGTATCACTATCATGCATCACTATCATGTATCACTATCATGTATCACTATCATGTATCACTATCATGTATCACTATCATGTATCACTATCATGCATCACTATCATGCATCACTATCATGTATCAACTGGTGATAACATTTGTTACAATATTCATTCTGTGAAATGTAATTCTATCATTCCAGGAAAGGTAAACTGCCCGCCGGCGATATAGCCCAAAATGGAGCTGATGCAGGCGTAAGACCCGAAATATAACATAAAATATAACATAATTCTATCAATCACTCAATCACTCAATCAACCAATTAACCTCCATATTTTGTTGTGTTTCAGTTCTTTGACATGAGACTCTTATTTTTGCTGACGGCATTGTGTGCAGATACTAGGTAAGTGAATACATGATTGTACATAAGCATTGTGTGCAGATACTAGGTAAGTGTGAATACATGATTGTACATAAGCATTGTGTGCAGATACTAGGTAAGTGTGAATACATGATTGTACATAAGCATTGTGTGCAGATACTAGGTAAGTGTGAATACATGATTGTACATAAGCATTGTGTGCAGATACTAGGTAAGTGTGAATACATGATTGTACATAAGCATTGTGTGCAGATACTAGGTAAGTGTGAATACATGATTGTACATAAGCATTGTGTGCAGATACTAGGTAAGTGTGAATACATGATTGTACATAAGCATTGTGTGCAGATACTAGGTAAGTGTGAATACATGATTGTACATAAGCATTGTGTGCAGATACTAGGTAAGTGTGAATACATGATTGTACATAAGCATTGTGTGCAGATACTAGGTAAGTGTGAATACATGATTGTACATAAGCATTGTGTGCAGATACTAGGTAAGTGTGAATACATGATTGTACATAAGCATTGTGTGCAGATACTAGGTAAGTGTGAATACATGCTTGTACATAAGCATTGTGTGCAGATACTAGGTAAGTGAATACATGATTGTACATAAGCATTGTGTGCAGATACTAGGTAAGTGAATACATGATTGTACATAAGCATTGTGTGCAGATACTAGGTAAGTGTGAATACATGCTTGTACATAAGCATTGTGTGCAGATACTAGGTAAGTGTGAATACATGCATGTACATAAGCATTGTGTGCAGATACTAGGTAAGTGTGAATACATGCTTGTACATAAGCATTGTGTGCAGATACTAGGTAAGTGAATACATGATTTTGCATAAGCATTGTTTTGAATTTGACTACACTTGAAGAATAGGTAAAACGCATTGGGACCGAATTTGACTACACTTGAAGAATACTTGGGACCGCTGTAACAATAATACAACATTTTGCTGTGTTGGGATTCTGATTGGCTGATTCAGCACGTGTGATTGCCATTCATAACCCAATGTACCACAAAATGATTATATCCTCTAAGTTTCCAGAGATTACCGTATGTATGCGCAACCTACGCAAAAATATAGTCCGTTCCAACAATATAACAACATGTACAGCGTAAAGGTTTCTGTACGGTACGGAAATGTTGAGGAATATAAAAAATTGTTTTGTAATTTGTAAAAATTTATAACAATTAAATGTTTGTTTTCTGCATTTTATCGAGGTAAGAAATATATTTTTTAACACCTAATTTGTTCATTTAAGAAGCCATGTTGTTTAATTCTGTGTAAAAAATGACATTTCATTCCTCGAAGAAAAAGAGCATGTTATTATTAATAGAGTGTAAACAATTGGATTTGCTGTGAATCTAGCAAGTGTGACAGTTTGCTTGTTCCATGTGTAATGAGTTTATTTCAAAGTAAGGTGGTGACGCCCATCTTGGACAAATAACCTATTATGTAATTCAGTTTACGTTACACACCACAGATCCGCTTTGAGCTGCATATATTGTGCAACACTACATTCCTTGCCTGTATTACACACCACATATCCACTTTGAGATGCATATATTGTGCAACACTGCATTCCTTGCCTGTATTACACACCACATATCCACTTTGAGCTGCATATATTGTGCAACACTACATTCCTTGCCTGTATTACACACCACATATCCACTTTGAGCTGCATATATTGTGCAACACTACATTCCTTGCCTGTATTACACACCACATATCCACTTTGAGCTGCATATATTGTGCAACACTACATTCCTTGCCTGTATTACACACCACATATCCACTTTGAGCTGCATATATTGTGCAACACTACATTCCTTGCCTGTATTACACACCACATATCCACTTTGAGCTGCATATATTGTGCAACACTACATTCCTTGCCTGTATTACACACCACATATCCACTTTGAGCTGCATATATTGTGCAACACTACATTCCTTGCCTGTATTACACACCAAAGATAAGGTTCGAGCTGCACGGGTTTACGTACCTAATAGAGGTTATAGATCTGATCGTGCGTGATGCGGAGGTGCGAGAGGATGGCCTGACAGACCAGGAAGTGGAGCTGTGCTCCGAGATCCTCAAGATCCTCTTCAATCTCACAGTCACCGTGGATAGAAACAATCTCGACGAGGTACTTTATAGTTCTTTGTGTTTATAGTCTCACAACAGTCACGATGATCCGCTGATTGGTGGTAGAACATGACATGTGTCACACAACAGTCACGATGATCCGCTGATTGGTGGTAGAACATGACATGTGTCACACAACAGTCACGATGATCCACTGATTGGTGGTAGAACATGACATGTGTCACACAACAGTCACGATGATCCACTGATTGGTGGTAGAACATGACATGTGTCACACAACAGTCATGATGATCCGCTGATTGGTGGTAGAACATGACATGTGTTACACAACAGTCACGATGATCCGCTGATTGGTGGCAGAACATGACATGTGTCACACAACAGTCACGATGATCCGCTGATTGGTGGTAGAACATGACATGTGTCACACAACAGTCACGATGATCCACTGATTGGTGGTAGAACATGACATGTGTCACACAACAGTCACGATGATCCACTGATTGGTGGTAGAACATGACATGTGTCACACAACAGTCACGATGATCCACTGATTGGTGGTAGAACATGACATGTGTCACACAACAGTCACGATGATCCACTGATTGGTGGTAGAACATGACATGTGTCACACAACAGTCACGATGATCCACTGATTGGTGGTAGAACATGACATGTGTCACACAACAGTCACGATGATCCACTGATTGGTGGTAGAACATGACATGTGTCACACAACAGTCACGATGATCCACTGATTGGTGGTAGAACATGACATGTGTCACACAACAGTCACGATGATCCACTGATTGGTGGTAGAACATGACATGTGTCACACAACAGTCACGATGATCCACTGATTGGTGGTAGAACATGACATGTGTCACACAACAGTCACGATGATCCGCTGATTGATGGTAGAACATGGCATGTGTCACACAACAGTCACGATGATCCACTGATTGATGGTAGAACATGACATGTGTCACACAACAGTCACGATGATCCACTGATTGATGGTAGAACATGACATGTGTCACACAACAGTCACAATGATCCGCTGATTGGTGGTAGAACATGACATGTGTCACACAACAGTCACGATGATCCACTGATTGATGGTAGAACATGACATGTGTCACACAACAGTCACGATGATCCGCTGATTGATGGTAGAACATGACATGTGTCACACAACAGTCACGATGATCCGCTGATTGGTGGTAGAACATGACATGTGTCACACAACAGTCACGATGATCCGCTGATTGGTGGTAGAACATGGCATGTGTCACACAACAGTCACGATGATCCACTGATTGGTGGTAGAACATGACATGTGTCACACAACAGTCACGATGATCCGCTGATTGATGGTAGAACATGGCATGTGTCACACAACAGTCACGATGATCCACTGATTGATGGTAGAACATGACATGTGTCACACAACAGTCACGATGATCCGCTGATTGGTGGTAGAACATGACATGTGTCACATAACAGTCATGATGATCCGCTGATTGGTGGTAGAACATGACATGTGACCATCTAGGAGGTAGTTTAGGCCTCGGCAGTATTACTAACCTCGCACAAGATCATGTGGAGGCCGTCATAGTGCAGTGGTAGCGTGTTTGCTATAAGTTAGAGAGGGCTCTGAGCTCATGCCCAACTGTTGCCGTTATGACTGTACCACAGTGCCCTCCCTCAGGTTGTAAAAACTTGTTCCGCAATCAAGCTAACATATATTTGTATAAAGTATGACATTTTAATAAAATATATTGTACCAAGATGTGTAGGTTATATACAGTATGATGCTAGTTATATACAGTATGATGCTAGTTATATACAGTATGATGCTAGTTATATACAACATGATGCTAGTTATATACAGTATGATGCTAGTTATATACAGTATGATGCTAGTTATATACAGTATGATGTTAGTTATATACAGTATGATGCTAGTTATATACAGTATGATGCTAGTTATATACAGTATGATGCTAGTTATATACAGTATGATGCTAGTTATATACAGTATGATGTTAGTTATATACAGTATGATGCTAGTTATATACAGTATGATGCTAGTTATATACAACATGACACTAGTTATATACAGTATGATGCTAGTTATGTACAACATGATGCTAGTTATATACAGTATGATGCTAGTTATATACAACATGATGCTAGTTATATACAGTATGATGCTAGTTATATACAGTATGATGCTAGTTATATACAACATGATGCTAGTTATATACAGTATGATGCTAGTTATATACAGTATGACGCTAGTTATATACAGTATGATGCTAGTTATATACAACATGACACTAGTTATATACAGTATGATGCTAGTTATATACAGTATGATGCTAGTTATATACAGTATGATGCTAGTTATATACAACATGACACTAGTTATATACAGTATGATGCTAGTTATGTACAACATGATGCTAGTTATATACAGTATGATGCTAGTTATATACAGTATGATGCTAGTTATATACAGTATGATGCTAGTTATATACAGTATGATGCTAGTTATATACAGTATGATGCTAGTTATATACAGTATGATGCTAGTTATATACAGTATGATGCTAGTTATATACAGTATGATGCTAGTTATATACAGTATGATGCTAGTTATATACAGTATGATGCTAGTTATATACAGTATGACGCTAGTTATATACAACATGATGCTAGTTATATACAGTATGATGCTAGTTATATACAGTATGATGCTAGTTATATACAGTATGATGCTAGTTATATACAGTATGATGCTAGTTATATACAGTATGATGCTAGTTATATACAGTATGATGCTAGTTATATACAGTATGATGCTAGTTATATACAACATGATGCTAGTTATATACAACATGATGCTATTTATATACAGTATGATGCTAGTTATATACAACATGATGCTAGTTATATACAACATGATGCTAGTTATATACAGTATGATGCTAGTTATATACAACATGATGCTAGTTATATACAACATGATGCTAGTTATATACAGTATAACACTAGTTATATACAACATGATGCTAGTTATATACAACATGATGCTAGGTATATACAACATGATGCTAGTTATATACAACATGATGCTAGTTACATACAACATGATGCTAGGTATATACAACATGATGCTAGTTATATACAGTATGATGCTAGTTATATACAACATGATGCTAGGTATATACAACATGATGCTAGTTATATTCAACATGATGCTAGTTATATACAGTATGATGCTAGTTATATACAGTATGATGCTAGTTATATACAGTATGATGCTAGTTATATACAGTATGATGCTAGTTATATACAGTATGATGCTAGTTATATACAACATGATGCTAGTTATATACAACATGATGCTAGTTATATACAACATGATGCTAGTTATATACAATATGATGCTAGTTATATACAACATGATGCTAGTTATATACAGTATGATGCTAGTTATATACAGTATGATGCTAGTTATATACAGTATGATGCTAGTTATATACAACATGATGCTAGTTATATACAGTATGACACTAGTTATATACAACATGATGCTAGTTATATACAACATGATGCTAGTTATATACAACATGATGCTAGTTATATACAGTATGATGCTAGTTATATACAGTATGATGCTAGTTATATACAGTATGATGCTAGTTATATACAGTATGATGCTAGTTATATACAGTATGATGCTAGTTATATACAGTATGATGCTAGTTATATACAGTATGATGCTAGTTATATACAGTATGATGCTAGTTATATACAGTATGATGCTAGTTATATACAGTATGACGCAAAACAAACTAGTTATATACAGTATGATGCTAGTTATATACAGTATGATGCTAGTTATATACAGTATGATGCTAGTTATATACAGTATGATGCTAGTTATATACAGTATGACACTAGTTATATACAGTATGATGCTAGTTATATACAGTATGATGCTAGTTATATACAGTATGATGCTAGTTATATACAGTATGATGCTAGTTATATACAACATGATGCTAGTTATATACAGTATGATGCTAGTTATATACAGTATGATGCTAGTTATATACAGTATGATGCTAGTTATATACAGTATGATGCTAGTTATATACAGTATGATGCTAGTTATATACAACATGATGCTAGTTATATACAACATGATGCTAGTTATATACAGTATGATGCTAGTTATATACAACATGATGCTAGTTATATACAGTATGACGCTAGTTATATACAGTATGATGCTAGTTATATACAGTATGATGCTAGTTATATACAGTATGACACTAGTTATATACAACATGATGCTAGTTATATACAGTATGACACTAGTTATATACAACATGATGCTAGTTATATACAACATGATGCTAGTTATATACAACATGATGCTAGTTATATACAACATGATGCTAGTTATATACAACATGATGCTAGTTATATACAACATGATGCTAGTTATATACAGTATGATGCTAGTTATATACAACATGATGCTAGTTATATACAACATGATGCTAGTTATATACAGTATGATGCTAGTTATATACAGTATGATGCTAGTTATATACAGTATGATGCTAGTTATATACAGTATGATGCTAGTTATATACAGTATGATGCTAGTTATATACAGTATGATGCTAGTTATATACAACATGATGCTAGTTATATACAACATGATGCTAGTTATATACAACATGATGCTAGTTATATACAACATGATGCTAGTTATATACAGTATGATGCTAGTTATATACAACATGATGCTAGTTATATACAACATGATGCTAGTTATATACAGTATGATGCTAGTTATATACAGTATGACACTAGTTATATACAACATGATGCTAGTTATATACAGTATGACACTAGTTATATACAACATGATGCTAGTTATATACAACATGATGCTAGTTATATACAGTATGATGCTAGTTATATACAGTATGATGCTAGTTATATACAGTATGATGCTAGTTATATACAGTATGATGCTAGTTATATACAGTATGATGCTAGTTATATACAGTATGATGCTAGTTATATACAACATGATGCTAGTTATATACAACATGATGCTAGTTATATACAGTATGATGCTAGTTATATACAACATGATGCTAGTTATATACAACATGATGCTAGTTATATACAGTATGACGCTAGTTATATACAGTATGATGCTAGTTATATACAGTATGATGCTAGTTATATACAGTATGACACTAGTTATATACAACATGATGCTAGTTATATACAGTATGACACTAGTTATATACAACATGATGCTAGTTATATACAACATGATGCTAGTTATATACAACATGATGCTAGTTATATACAACATGATGCTAGTTATATACAACATGATGCTAGTTATATACAACATGATGCTAGTTATATACAGTATGATGCTAGTTATATACAACATGATGCTAGTTATATACAACATGATGCTAGTTATATACAACATGATGCTAGTTATATACAGTATGATGCTAGTTATATACAGTATGATGCTAGTTATATACAGTATGATGCTAGTTATATACAGTATGATGCTAGTTATATACAGTATGATGCTAGTTATATACAGTATGATACTAGTTATATACAGTATGATGCTAGTTATATACAGTATGATGCTAGTTATATACAGTATGATGCTAGTTATATACAGTATGATGCTAGTTATATACAGTATGATGCTAGTTATATACAGTATGATGCTAGTTATATACAGTATGATGCTAGTTATATACAGTATGATGCTAGTTATATACAGTATGATGCTAGTTATATACAACATGACACTAGTTATATACAGTATGATGCTAGTTATATACAGTATGACGCTAGTTATATACAGTATGATGCTAGTTATATACAGTATGATGCTAGTTATATACAGTATGATGCTAGTTATATACAACATGATGCTAGTTATATACAACATGATGCTAGTTATATACAACATGATGCTAGGTATATACAACATGATGCTAGTTATATACAGTATGACACTAGTTATATACAACATGATGCTAGTTATATACAACATGATGCTAGGTATATACAACATGATGCTAGTTATATACAGTATGATGCTAGTTATATACAACATGATGCTAGTTATATACAGTATGATGCTAGTTATATACAGTATGATGCTAGTTATATACAGTATGATGCTAGTTATATACAGTATGATGCTAGTTATATACAGTATGATGCTAGTTATATACAGTATGATGCTAGTTATATACAACATGATGCTAGTTATATACAGTATGATGCTAGTTATATACAGTATGATGCTAGTTATATACAGTATGATGCTAGTTATATACAGTATGATGCTAGTTATATAC
>CM026402.1:71419576-71472417 GCA_014843695.1 Archivesica marissinica
TGTACATGTATATTTAAGTGTATACATAGATTTAAGTGTACATGTATATTTAAGTGTACATGTATATTTAAGTGTTTACATAGATTTAAGTGTACATGTATATTTAAGTGTACATGTATATTTAAGTGTATACATAGATTTAAGTGTACATGTATATTTAAGTGTATACATAGATTTAAGTGTACATGTATATTTAAGTGTACATGTATATTTAAGTGTATACATATATTTAAGTGTACATGTATATTTAAGTGTATACATAGTTTAAGTGTACATGTATATTTAAGTGTACATGTATATTTAAGTGTATACATAGATTTAAGTGTACATGTATATTTAAGTGTACATGTATATTTAAGTGTATACATAGATTTAAGTGTACATGTATATTTAAGTGTATACATATATTTAAGTGTACATGTATTTTTAAGTGTATACATATATTTAAGTGTACATGTATATTTAAGTGTATACATAGATTTAAGTGTACATGTATATTTAAGTGTATACATATATTTAAGTGTACATGTATATTTAAGTGTATACATAGATTTAAGTGTACATGTATATTTAAGTGTATACATAGATTTAAGTGTACATGTATATTTAAGTGTACATGTATATTTAAGTGTATACATAGATTTAAGTGTACATGTATATTTAAGTGTACATGTATATTTAAGTGTATACATAGATTTAAGTGTACATGTATATTTAAGTGTATACATATATTTAAGTGTACATGTATTTTTAAGTGTATACATATATTTAAGTGTACATGTATATTTAAGTGTATACATAGATTTAAGTGTACATGTATATTTAAGTGTATACATATATTTAAGTGTACATGTATATTTAAGTGTATACATAGATTTAAGTGTACATGTATATTTAAGTGTATACATAGATTTAAGTGTACATGTATATTTAAGTGTACATGTATATTTAAGTGTACATGTATATTTAAGTGTATACATATATTTAAGTGTACATGTATATTTAAGTGTACATGTATATTTAAGTGTACATGTATATTTAAGTGTATACATAGATTTAAGTGTACATGTATATTTAAGTGTATACATAGATTTAAGTGTACATGTATATTTAAGTGTACATGTATATTTAAGTGTTACATATATTTAAGTGTACATGTATATTTAAGTGTATACATAGATTTAAGTGTACATGTATATTTAAGTGTACATGTATATTTAAGTGTACATGTATATTTAAGTGTATACATATATTTAAGTGTACATGTATATTTAAGTGTACATGTATATTTAATTGTATACATAGATTTAAGTGTACATGTATATTTAAGTGTATACATAGATTTAAGTGTACATGTATATTTAAGTGTATACATATATTTAAGTGTACATGTATATTTAAGTGTATACATGATTTAAGTGTACATGTATATTTAAGTGTACATGTATATTTAAGTGTATACATATATTTAAGTGTACATGTATATTTAAGTGTATACATAGATTTAAGTATACATGTATATTTAAGTGTACATGTATATTTAATTGTATACATATATTTAAGTGTACATGTATATTTAAGTGTATACATAGATTTAAGTGTACATGTATATTTAAGTGTATACATATATTTAAGTGTACATGTATATTTAGTGTATACATAGATTTAAGTGTACATGTATATTTAAGTGTATACATAGATTTAAGTGTACATGTATATTAAGTGTACATGTATATTTAAGTGTACATGTATATTTAAGTGTATACATAGTTTAAGTGTACATGTATATTTAAGTGTACATGTATATTTAAGTGTATACATAGATTTAAGTGTACATGTATATTTAAGTGTATACATATATTTAAGTGTACATGTATTTTTAAGTGTATACATATATTTAAGTGTACATGTATATTTAAGTGTATACATAGATTTAAGTGTACATGTATATTTAAGTGTATACATATATTTAAGTGTACATGTATATTTAAGTGTATACATATATTTAAGTGTACATGTATATTTAAGTGTATACATATATTTAAGTGTACATGTATATTTAAGTGTACATGTATATTTAATTGTATACATAGATTTAAGTGTACATGTATATTTAAGTGTATACATAGATTTAAGTGTACATGTATATTTAAGTGTATACATATATTAAGTGTACATGTATATTTAAGTGTATACATAGATTTAAGTGTACATGTATATTTAAGTGTACATGTATATTTAATTGTATACATAGATTTAAGTGTACATGTATATTTAAGTGTATACATAGATTTAAGTGTACATGTATATTTAAGTGTATACATATATTTAAGTGTACATGTATATTTAAGTGTATACATAGATTTAAGTGTACATGTATATTTAAGTGTACATGTATATTTAATTGTACATGTATATTTAAGTGTATACATAGATTTAAGTGTACATGTATATTTAAGTGTACATGTATATTTAAGTGTACATGTATATTTAAGTGTACATGTATATTTAAGTGTACATGTATATTTAATTGTATACATAGATTTAAGTGTACATGTATATTTAAGTGTATACATAGATTTAAGTGTACATGTATATTTAAGTGTACATGTATATTTAAGTGTATACATATATTTTGTACATGTATATTTAAGTGTACATGTATATTTAATTGTATACATAGATTTAAGTGTACATGTATATTTAAGTGTATACATATATTTAAGTGTACATGTATATTTAAGTGTACATGTATATTTAAGTGTATACATATATTTAAGTGTACATGTATATTTAAGTGTATACATAGATTTAAGTGTACATGTATATTTAAGTGTATACATAGATTTAAGTGTACATGTATATTTAAGTGTACATGTATATTTAAGTGTACATGTATATTTAAGTGTATACATAGATTTAAGTGTACATGTATATTTAAGTGTACATGTATATTTAAGTGTATACATAGATTTAAGTGTACATGTATATTTAAGTGTATACATAGATTTAAGTGTACATGTATATTTAAGTGTATACATATATTTAAGTGTACATGTATATTTAAGTGTACATGTATATTTAAGTGTATTCATGTATATTTAAGTGTATACATATATTTAAGTGTACATGTATATTTAAGTGTATACATATATTTAAGTGTACATGTATATTTAAGTGTATACATAGATTTAAGTGTACATGTATATTTAAGTGTATACATATATTTAAGTGTACATGTATATTTAAGTGTATACATAGATTTAAGTGTACATGTATATTTAAGTGTACATGTATATTTAATTGTATACATAGATTTAAGTGTACATGTATATTTAAGTGTATACATAGATTTAAGTGTACATGTATATTTAAGTGTATACATATATTTAAGTGTACATGTATATTTAAGTGTATACATATATTTAAGTGTACATGTATATTTAAGTGTATACATATATTTAAGTGTACATGTATATTTAAGTGTATACATAGATTTAAGTGTACATGTATATTTAAGTGTATACATATATTTAAGTGTACATGTATATTTAAGTGTATACATAGATTTAAGTGTACATGTATATTTAAGTGTATACATAGATTTAAGTGTACATGTATATTTAAGTGTACATGTATATTTATGTATACATAGATTTAAGTGTACATGTATATTTAAGTGTACATGTATATTTAAGTGTATACATATATTTAAGTGTACATGTATTTTTAAGTGTATACATATATTTAAGTGTACATGTATATTTAAGTGTATACATAGATTTAAGTGTACATGTATATTTAAGTGTATACATAGATTTAAGTGTACATGTATATTTAAGTGTACATGTATATTTAAGTGTATACATAGATTTAAGTGTACATGTATATTTAAGTGTACATGTATATTTAAGTGTATACATAGATTTAAGTGTACATGTATATTTAAGTGTATACATATATTTAAGTGTACATGTATATTTAAGTGTATACATAGATTTAAGTGTACATGTATATTTAAGTGTATACATAGATTTAAGTGTACATGTATATTTAAGTGTACATGTATATTTAAGTGTACATGTATATTTAAGTGTATACATAGATTTAAGTGTACATGTATATTTAAGTGTACATGTATATTTAATTGTATACATAGATTTAAGTGTACATGTATATTTAAGTGTATACATAGATTTAAGTGTACATGTATATTTAAGTGTATACATATATTTAAGTGTACATGTATATTTAAGTGTATACATAGATTTAAGTGTACATGTATATTTAAGTGTATACATAGATTTAAGTGTACATGTATATTTAAGTGTACATGTATATTTAAGTGTACATGTATATTTAAGTGTATACATAGATTTAAGTGTACATGTATATTTAAGGTAATGTATATTTAAGTGTACATGTATATTTAAGTGTACATGTATATTTAATTGTATACATAGATTTAAGTGTACATGTATATTTAAGTGTATACATAGATTTAAGTGTACATGTATATTTAAGTGTACATGTATATTTAAGTGTTTACATATATTTAAGTGTACATGTATATTTAAGTGTATACATATATTTAAGTGTACATGTATATTTAAGTGTATATATATATTTAAGTGTACATGTATATTTAAGTGTATACATATATTTAAGTGTACATGTATATTTAAGTGTACATGTATATTTAATTGTATACATAGATTTAAGTGTACATGTATATTTAAGTGTATACATAGATTTAAGTGTACATGTATATTTAAGTGTATACATATATTTAAGTGTACATGTATATTTATTTGTATACATAGATTTAAGTGTACATGTATATTTAAGTGTATACATATATTTAAGTGTACATGTATATTTAAGTGTATACATATATTTAAGTGAACATGTATATTTAAGTGTATACATAGATTTAAGTGTACATGTATATTTGATATGTATGTTTCCAGGAGGAGGAAGCCCATATGATGAGACTAGTTTGTGTTCTCCGGGATCTACTGCTGTGTAGAACAGCATCCAAAGACAAAAGGGAAGACATTCTCAGGTCAGTACAATAGGGGCCTATAGCTATACTGAGCTACTCACAATAGGGGTCTATAGCTATACTGAGCTACTCACAATAGGGGCCTATAGCTATACTGAGCTACTCACAATAGGGGCCTGTAGCTATACTGAGCTACTCACAATATGGGTCTGTATCTATACTGAGCTACTCACAATAGGGGCCTATAGCTATACTGAGCTACTCACAATAGGGGTCTATAGCTATACTGAGCTACTCACAATAGGGGCCTATAGCTATACTGAGTTACTCACAATAGGGGCCTGGAGCTATACTGAGTTACTCACAATAGGGGCCTGTAGCTATACTGAGCTACTCACACTAGGGGTCTGTATCTATACTGAGCTACTCACAATAGGGGCCTATAGCTATACTGAGCTACTCACAACAGGGGCCTATAGCTATGCTGAGCTACTCACAATAGGGGCCTATAGCTATACTGAGTTACTCACAATAGGGGCCTGTAGCTATACTGAGTTACTCACAATAGGGGCCTGGAGCTATACTGAGTTAGTCACAATAGGGCCTGTAGCTATACTGAGCTACTCACAATAGGGGTCTGTAGCTATACTGAGCTACTCACAATATGGGTCTATAGCTATACTGAGCTACTCACACTAGGGGCCTATAGCTATACTGAGCTACTCACAATAGGGGCCTATAGCTATACTGAGCTACTCACAATAGAGGCCTATAGCTATACTGAGCTACTCACACTAGGGGCTCATAGCTATACTGAGCTACTCACAATAGGGGCCTGTAGCTATACTGAGTTACTCACAATAGGGGCCTTGAGCTATACTGAGTTACTCACAATAGGGGCCTGTAGCTATACTGAGCTACTCACAATAGGGGTCTGTAGCTATACTGAGCTACTCACAATAGGGGTCTATAGCTATACTGAGCTACTCACACTAGGGACCTATAGCTATACTGAGCTACTCACAATAGGGGCCTGTAGCTATACTGAGTTACTCACACTAGGGGTCTATAGCTATACTGAGCTACTCACAATAGGGGTCTATAGCTATACTGAGCTACTCACAATAGGGGCCTATAGCTATACTGAGCTACTCACACTAGGGGCCTATAGCTATACTGAATTACTCACAATAGGGGCCTTGAGCTATACTGAGTTACTCACAATAGGGGCCTGTAGCTATACTGAGCTACTCACAATAGGGGTCTATAGCTATACTGAGCTACTCACACTAGGGACCTATAGCTATACTGAGCTACTCACAATAGGGGCCTGTAGCTATACTGAGTTACTCACACTAGGGGTCTATAGCTATACTGAGCTACTCACAATAGGGGTCTATAGCTATACTGAGCTACTCACAATAGGGGCCTATAGCTATACTGAGCTACTCACACTAGGGGCCTATAGCTATACTGAATTACTCACAATAGGGGCCTGGAGCTATACTGAGTTACTCACACTAGTGGTCGATAGCTATACTGAGCTACTCACACTAGGGACCTATAGCTATACTGAGCTACTCACAATAGGGGCCTGGAGCTATACTGAGTTACTCACAATAGGGGTCTATAGCTATACTGAGCTACTCACAATAGGGGCCTGGAGCTATACTGGTTTGTGTTAGTGTTTGTTTGCACCGGATCAGATGTATGTACTTGTTTGTGTTTGTTTTGCACCAGACCAGATGTATGTACTGGTATGTGTTAGTGTTTGTTTGCACCAGATCAGATGTATGTACTGGTTTGTGTTAGTGTTTGTTTGCACCGGATCAGATGTATGTACTGGTTTGTGTTAGTTTTGTTTGCACCAGACCAGATGTATGTACTTGTTTGTGTTTGTGTTAGTGTTGCACCGGACCAGGTGTATGTACTAGTTTGTGTTAGTGTTTGTTTGCACCAGACCAGGTGTATGTACTTGTTTGTGTTAGTGTTGCACCGGACCAGGTGTATGTACTTGTTTGTGTTAGTGTTGCACCGGACCAGGTGTATGTACTGGTTTGTGTTAGTGTTTGTTTGCACCGGACCAGATGTATGTACTTGTTTGTGTTAGTGTTGCACCAGACCAGGTGTATGTACTTGTTTGTGTTAGTGTTGCACCAGACCAGGTGTATGTACTTGTTTGTGTTAGTGTTGCATCAGACCAGATTTATGTACTTGTTTGTGTTAGTGTTGCACCAGACCAGGTGTATGTACTTGTTTGTGTTAGTGTTGCACCGGACCAGATGTATGTACTTGTTTGTGTTAGTGTTGCACCGGACCAGGTGTATGTACTGGTTTGTGTTAGTGTTTGTTTGCACCGGACCAGATGTATGTACTAGTTTGTGTTAGTGTTGCACCAGACCAGATTTATGTACTGGTTTGTGTTAGTGTTTGTTTGCACCGGACCAGATGTATGTACTGGTTTGTGTTAGTGTTTGTTTGCACCGGACCAGATGTATGTACTTGTTTGTGTTAGTGTTTGTTTGCACCGGATCAGATGTATGTACTGGTTTGTGTTAGTGTTGCACCAGACCAGGTGTATGTACTTGTTTGTGTCAGTGTTGCACCGGACCAGATGTATGTACTTGTTTGTGTTAGTGTTGCACCGGACCAGATGTATGTACTTGTTTGTGTTAGTGTTGCACCGGACCAGGTGTATGTACTGGTTTGTGTTAGTGTTTGTTTGCACCGGACCAGATGTATGTACTAGTTTGTGTTAGTGTTGCACCAGACCAGATTTATGTACTGGTTTGTGTTAGTGTTTGTTTGCACCGGACCAGATGTATGTACTGGTTTGTGTTAGTGTTTGTTTGCACCGGACCAGATGTATGTACTTGTTTGTGTTAGTGTTGCACCAGACCAGGTGTATGTACTTGTTTGTGTTAGTGTTGCATCAGACCATATTTATGTACTGGTTTGTGTTAGTGTTGCATCAGACCAGATGTATGTACTTGTTTGTGTCAGTGTTGCACCGGACCAGATGTATGTACTGGTTTGTGTTAGTGTTACACCAGACCAGATGTATGTACTTGTTTGTGTTAGTGTTACACCAGACCAGATGTATGTACTGGTTAGTGTTAGTGTTACACCAGACCAGATGTATGTACTTGTTTGTGTTAGTGTTACACCAGACCAGATGTATGTACTGGTTTGTGTTAGTGTTACACCAGACCAGATGTATGTACTGGTTTGTGTTAGTGTTACACCAGACCAGATGTATATACTGGTTTGTGTTAGTGTTACACCAGACCAGATGTATGTACTGGTTTGTGTTAGTGTTACACCAGACCAGATGTATGTACTAGTTTGTGTTAGTGTTACACCAGACCAGATGTATGTACTGGTTTGTGTTAGTGTTACACCAGACCAGATGTATGTACTGGTTTGTGTTAGTGTTACACCAGACCAGATGTATGTACTAGTTTGTGTTAGTGTTAGTGTTACACCAGACCAGATGTATATACTGGTTTGTGTTACACCAGACCAGATGTATGTACTGGTTTGTGTTAGTGTTACACCAGACCAGATGTATGTACTAGTTTGTGTTAGTGTTACACCAGACCAGATGTATGTACTGGTTTGTGTTAGTGTTACACCAGACCAGATGTATGTACTGGTTTGTGTTAGTGTTGCACCAGACCAGATGTATGTACTTGTTTGTGTTAGTGTTACACCAGACCAGATGTATGTACTTGTTTGTGTTAGTGTTAGTGTTACACCAGACCAGATGTATGTACTTGTTTGTGTTTGTGTTAGTGTTACACCAGACCAGATGTATGTACTGGTTTGTGTTAGTGTTACACCAGACCAGATGTATGTACTGGTTTGTGTTAGTGTTAGTGTTACACCAGACCAGATGTATGTACTGGTTTGTGTTAGTGTTACACCAGACCAGATGTATGTACTGGTTTGTGTTAGTGTTACACCAGACCAGATGTATGTACTAGTTTGTGTTAGTGTTACACCAGACCAGATGTATGTACTGGTTTGTGTTAGTGTTACACCAGACCAGATGTATGTACTGGTTTGTGTTAGTGTTAGTGTTACACCAGACCAGATGTATGTACTTGTTTGTGTTAGTGTTACACCAGACCAGATGTATGTACTGGTTTGTGTTAGTGTTAGTGTTACACCAGACCAGATGTATGTACTTGTTTGTGTTAGTGTTACACCAGACCAGATGTATGTACTTGTTTGTGTTAGTGTTACACCAGACCAGATGTATGTACTGGTTTGTGTTAGTGTTAGTGTTACACCAGACCAGATGTATGTACTTGTTTGTGTTAGTGTTAGTGTTACACCAGACCAGATGTATGTACTTGTTTGTGTTAGTGTTAGTGTTACACCAGACCAGATGTATGTACTGGTTTGTGTTAGTGTTAGTGTTACACCAGACCAGATGTATGTACTGGTTTGTGTTAGTGTTACACCAGACCAGATGTATGTACTGGTTTGTGTTAGTGTTACACCAGACCAGATGTATGTACTAGTTTGTGTTAGTGTTACACCAGACCAGATGTATGTACTGGTTTGTGTTAGTGTTACACCAGACCAGATGTATGTACTGGTTTGTGTTTGTGTTGCACCAGACCAGATGTATGTACTTGTTTGTGTTAGTGTTACACCAGACCAGATGTATGTACTTGTTTGTGTTAGTGTTAGTGTTACACCAGACCAGATGTATGTACTTGTTTGTGTTTGTGTTAGTGTTACACCAGACCAGATGTATGTACTGGTTTGTGTTAGTGTTACACCAGACCAGATGTATGTACTGGTTTGTGTTAGTGTTAGTGTTACACCATACCAGATGTATGTACTGGTTTGTGTTAGTGTTACACCAGACCAGATGTATGTACTGGATTGTGTTAGTGTTACACCAGACCAGATGTATGTACTGGTTTGTGTTAGTGTTAGTGTTACACCAGACCCGATGTATGTACTTGTTTGTGTTAGTGTTAGTGTTACACCAGACCAGATGTATGTACTGGTTTGTGTTAGTGTTAGTGTTACACCAGACCAGATGTATGTACTTGTTTGTGTTAGTGTTAGTGTTACACCAGACCAGATGTATGTACTGGTTTGTGTTAGTGTTACACCAGACCAGATGTATGTACTTGTTTGTGTTAGTGTTACACCAGACCAGATGTATGTACTGGTTTGTGTTAGTGTTAGTGTTACACCAGACCAGATGTATGTACTGGTTTGTGTTAGTGTTACACCATACCAGATGTATGTACTGGTTTGTGTTAGTGTTAGTGTTACACCAGACCAGATGTATGTACTGGTTTGTGTTTGTGTTAGTGTTACACCAGACCAGATGTATGTACTGGTTTGTGTTAGTGTTACACCAGACCAGATGTATGTACTGGTTTGTGTTTGTGTTAGTGTTACACCAGACCAGATGTATGTACTGGTTTGTGTTAGTGTTAGTGTTACACCAGACCAAATGTATGTACTGGTTTGTGTTAGTGTTACACCAGACCAGATGTATGTACTGGTTTGTGTTAGTGTTAGTGTTACACCAGACCAGATGTATGTACTGGTTTGTGTTTGTGTTAGTGTTACACCAGACCAGATGTATGTACTTGTTTGTGTTAGTGTTACACCAGACCAGATGTATGTACTGGTTTGTGTTAGTGTTACACCAGACCAGATGTATGTACTGGTTTGTGTTAGTGTTACACCAGACCAGATGTATGTACTGGTTTGTGTTAGTGTTAGTGTTACACCAGACCAGATGTATGTACTGGTTTGTGTTAGTGTTAGTGTTACACCAGACCAGATGTATGTACTGGTTTGTGTTAGTGTTACACCAGACCAGATGTATGTACTGGTTAGTGTTAGTGTTACACCAGACCAGATGTATGTACTGGTTTGTGTTAGTGTTACACCAGACCAGATGTATGTACTGGTTTGTGTTAGTGTTACACCAGACCAGATGTATGTACTGGTTTGTGTTAGTGTTACACCAGACCAGATGTATGTACTGGTTTGTGTTAGTGTTACACCAGACCAGATGTATGTACTAGTTTGTGTTAGTGTTACACCAGACCAGATGTATGTACTGGTTTGTGTTAGTGTTACACCAGACCAGATGTATGTACTGGTTTGTGTTAGTGTTACACCAGACCAGATGTATGTACTGGTTTGTGTTAGTGTTACACCAGACCAGATGTATGTACTGGTTTGTGTTAGTGTTACACCAGACCAGATGTATGTACTGGTTTGTGTTAGTGTTACACCAGACCAGATGTATGTACTGGTTTGTGTTAGTGTTACACCAGACCAGATGTATGTACTGGTTTGTGTTAGTGTTACACCAGACCAGATGTATGTACTGGTTTGTGTTAGTGTTACACCAGACCAGATGTATGTACTGGTTTGTGTTAGTGTTACACCAGACCTGATGTATGTACTGGTTTGTGTTAGTGTTACACCAGACCAGATGTATGTACTGGTTTGTGTTAGTGTTACACCAGACCAGATGTATGTACTGGTTTGTGTTAGTGTTACACCAGACCAGATGTATGTACTGGTTTGTGTTAGTGTTACACCAGACCAGATGTATGTACTGGTTTGTGTTAGTGTTACACCAGACCAGATGTATGTACTGGTTTGTGTTAGTGTTAGTGTTACACCAGACCAGATGTATGTACTGGTTTGTGTTAGTGTTACACCAGACCAGATGTATGTACTGGTTTGTGTTAGTGTTACACCAGACCAGATGTATGTACTGGTTTGTGTTAGTGTTACACCAGACCAGATGTATGTACTGGTTTGTGTTAGTGTTACACCAGACCAGATGTATGTACTGGTTAGTGTTACACCAGACCAGATGTATGTACTGGTTAGTGTTAGTGTTACACCAGACCAGATGTATGTACTGGTTTGTGTTAGTGTTACACCAGACCAGATGTATGTACTGGTTTGTGTTAGTGTTACACCAGACCAGATGTATGTACTGGTTTGTGTTAGTGTTACACCAGACCAGATGTATGTACTGGTTAGTGTTAGTGTTACACCAGACCAGATGTATGTACTGGTTAGTGTTAGTGTTACACCAGACCAGATGTATGTACTGGTTAGTGTTACACCAAACCAGATGTATGTACTGGTTTGTGTTAGTGTTACACCAGACCAGATGTATGTACTGGTTAGTGTTAGTGTTACACCAGACCAGATGTATGTACTGGTTAGTGTTAGTGTTACACCAGACCAGATGTATGTACTGGTTAGTGTTAGTGTTACACCAGACCAGATGTATGTACTGGTTAGTGTTAGTGTTAGTGTTACACCAGACCAGATGTATGTACTGGTTTGTGTTAGTGTTACACCAGACCAGATGTATGTACTTGTTTGTGTTAGTATTACACCAGACCAGATGTATGTACTGGTTTGTGTTAGTGTTACACCAGACCAGATGTATGTACTGGTTTGTGTTAGTGTTACACCAGACCAGATGTATGTACTGGTTTGTGTTAGTGTTACACCAGACCAGATGTATGTACTGGTTTGTGTTAGTGTTACACCAGATCAGATGTATGTACTGGTTTGTGTTAGTGTTACACCAGACCAGATGTATGTACTGGTTAGTGTTAGTGTTACACCAGACCAGATGTATGTACTGGTTTGTGTTAGTGTTACACCAGACCAGATGTATGTACTGGTTTGTGTTAGTGTTACACCAGACCAGATGTATGTACTGGTTTGTGTTACACCAGACCAGATGTATGTACTGGTTAGTGTTAGTGTTACACCAGACCAGATATATGTACTGGTTAGTGTTAGTGTTACACCAGACCAGATGTATGTACTGGTTTGCCACTGTATATTATATTTGTAAAATGTCATCACGTATGATATGCGGCTCCGAGTCACGTATGATATGCAGCTCCGAGTCACGTATGATATGCGGCTCCGAGTCACGTATGATATGCGGCTCCGAGTCACGTATGATATGCGGCTCCGAGTCACGTATGATATGCGGCTCCGAGTCACGTATGATATGCAGATCCGAGTCACGTATGATATGCGGATCCGAGTCACGTATGATATGCGGCTCCGAGTCACGTATGATATGCGGCTCCGAGTCACGTATGATATGCGGCTCCGAGTCACGTATGATATGCAGATCCGAGTCACGTATGATATGCAGATCCGAGTCACGTATGATATGCGGCTCCGAGTCACGTATGATATGCGGCTCCGAGTCACGTATGATATGCGGCTCCGAGTCACGTATGATATGCGGCTCTGAGTCACGTATGTTATGCAGATCCGAGTCACGTGTATTGAGACATGTTACTGTCTGTTTCAGTCACACAGTGAATTTATTGATTAACATGCCGAGGGACTGCTATGAGGAACTGCTAGCTCCAATGGCCGAGATTGACCTCAGTGGCATAGAGAACAAGGAAGTGGAATACGACGGGAAAAATATGGAGGCTGTTGTAATACTTCTGAACTTCCTGTACGACAGACTAGACAGGGTATGATAGTTTATGTAATACTTCTGAACTTTCTGTATGACAGACTAGACAGGGTATGATAGTTTATGTAATACTTCTGAACTTCCTGTACAACAGACTAGACAGGGTATGATAGTTTATGTAATACTTCTGAACTTCCTGTACGACAGACTAGACAGGGTATGATAGTTTATGTAATACTTCTGAACTTCCTGTACGACAGACTAGGCAGGGTATGATAGTTTATGTAATACTTCTGAACTTCCTGTACGACAGACTAGACAGGGTATGATAGTTTATGTAATACTTCTGAACTTCCTGTACGACAGACTAGACAGGGTATGATAGTTTATGTAATACTTCTGAACTTCCTGTACGACAGACTAGACAGGGTATGATAGTTTATGTAATACTTCTGAACTTCCTGTACGACAGACTAGACAGGGTATGATAGTTTATGTAATACTTCTGAACTTCCTGTACGACAGACTAGACAGGGTATGATAGTTTATGTAATACTTCTGAACTTCCTGTACGACAGACTAGACAGGGTATGATAGTTTATGTAATACTTCTGAACTTCCTGTACGACAGACTAGACAGGGTATGATAGTTTATGTAATACTTCTGAACTTCCTGTACGACAGACTAGACAGGGTATGATAGTTTATGTAATACTTCTGAACTTCCTGTACGACAGACTAGACAGGGTATGATAGTTTATGTAATACTTCTGAACTTCCTGTACGACAGACTAGACAGGGTATGATAGTTTATGTAATACTTCTGAACTTCCTGTACGACAGACTAGACAGGGTATGATAGTTTATGTAATACTTCTGAACTTCCTGTACGACAGACTAGACAGGGTATGATAGTCTATGTAATACTTTTCAATGAAATATAGAAATATATTACGCTTCAATGTAGATTCCAGTATTTTATTTCAGAATCATGCAGTAAATAAATTGTGATAGCTCCGGGTTAGCCAGGGTATATACACCTTAAAATTCATATCTTTCACAATTCTTACAATAGAACCGGAAGCTGCGCAATGCATTTGTACAAGATGCTGAAATAAATAGGGAGTAATGTTTTCGACACATTACACCGTCTAAATATGTTGAATTTCTTTACACACGGCAAAACTAACAGCGAAATACGAGTGTAGGACAATATCCCCCCCGGACAATATCCCCCCGTATATTTTGACCCAGGCGGACAATATCCCCCCGTCAAAAAAGACAGGGCGGACAATATCCCCCCATCAAAAATACAAGGCGGACAATATCCCCCCCGTGGATAATCCTAGGGCGGACAATATCCCCCCCGTAGAAAATCATAGGACGGAGAAAGAGTAACTAACAAGAATGGGTTAACAACCTTTATTTCCATATATACAAGCACATAAGCATGATAAATAATGATGTAGGACAGTGCGATATTTTGTGTGAATTTTGGTGTTTATTATAGTCTTATTCACGAAAGTGCTAATTGAGACTTGTCATTTAGCACATAGTGGCGAAACCTAAGAATTGTTCACAGTCTTATACACTCGCCAATCGCGAACAGGAAACTGGCTGTCGTTTTCGCTCCATCCCGGTACTGGCGGCATAATTTGTTAAGTCTCTTCTGGAGAGAAACGCTCGTCTTCTTAGCGCGTTTGGCCGATGGTTGTCCAGTCCGCTGACGTTCCATCTCGGTGTTCACGGCTGTCTGGTCTTTCTGCAGACAGGAGAGTACTGTCCACAGACTGGGATTACTATGTCCAACTAAATGTCTAAATGAGTTATTCCAACTTTCGCAATTGTTATTAGTTCTGTCGCCTCCATTGAGTGTAGTTTCATGTACATTCCATGTGGGTGGTGGAAAGCGCGGTGGTGTACGGCGCATTCTGATGATTCCATTGGGTCCCCTAACCGATTTGTAGCCGCCGCTGACATATGTGTTGTCGAAATAGTCTATCACTGGCATCAAAGAGTCTGGCGCAAGGTCCTTCAGTGCCGTCATTCCTTCGACAACCTCGTCAACCGGCAGGAACGCCAGGCCGTCAATCATTCCGACAAACTGCTTCAGCTCGTCGTTTTCTCGGTACTCAGTGGCGAGGCCTTCCGCTTGTACTCGTCTCCAGGTACTCTGGGTGAGATGATAGAAACACCCCTTGATGTCGACGTCGCCCAACATGGTTTTCACAGCATTGTGGATGGCGAGTTCAAAGTCCATGATCACTGTGGATGGCGTGGGGCGAATGTCTCGTAGTAAACAAGCGTCAAGTAATCCGTTTAAACATTCCTCATACACAGACTGACATTTAGACGGTAGGAGAGCATACACAGCCGACACGGGGATCTCGCCTACATGCACACGAATCACGAAGAGTTGTTCAAACTGTGGAGGAGAAGTACCAAATGTGCCGTCCATGTACCATGTGTCATTTTCCGCGAGTAGATTCAACCCGGCGTCTGTGCCGAATACAATGATGCGATTGTCCGATATCATCAATTAGCCAAACAATTAACATGCTTTAATTCCATTTGCAAACCAATCAGTTTAGGTGCAGTTGAAAGAAGCAATCAAATCTTCAATTAGCCAAACAAACAATTAACATAATCAAAGTCCATTTACCAATCAGTGCAGTTGAAAGAAGCAATCAAACAAATCAAGTGAACACATTATGAGCCCAAAACTAAGGTCAAAGATGGACAAAATATCACAATGTGACACAATATTACTTATACAGAAATAAAATAAAGCTTGTTAATTTGCGTTAATTTATAAGTTTATAAGGGGGGATAATGTCCAGGAGGGATATTGTCCGCCCTGTGATTTTCTACGGGGGGGATATTGTCCGCCTTGTCTTTTTGATGGGGGGGATATTGTCCGCCCTGTGATTTTCTACGGGGGGGATATTGTCCGCCCTGTCTTTTTGATGGGGGGATATTGTCCGCCTGGGTCAAAATATACGGGGGGATATTGTCCGGGGGGATATTGTCCGTTCCCCGCGCAATACGATATGAAAATCTATGGAACATTTATGGGATCCCAAATCTGAACATGCCGGTGTCACCGTAAAAATCACCCATTCATGAAATTACTCAATTGAGGCAGTCGACAGGATAAGATAAATATTATAATATAAAACTGATGAAAATCCCTAAAGTGACTAATAACAATGATTACCTTGTTTATCAGCATAATAAAATTATTATTTAGTCTGTATATAGTGACGGCCAGAGATAATGTTCCCCTTACCTGCTGCTTGGGGAATATCACCCCTGGTCGACACTATATACGGTACTGATATCATATCCAGTAAAATAGACAAGTTTGGAATCTTATTTGTATCGTGGGTTAATAGTTTCCATAGGGGTATGAACTACATTGGGCATGGTTAAAGTGTGTGGAGGCCGAAACCCGCGATTCATTACTTATATTTACATTAATTATTCTTTTCAATGTGACAAAGAAAAAAAATCACACTTTCCAATTAAAAGGTATTTAGTCAAATTTGCGACTTACCGTGTGGCGGGGACCTGATAATTAGATCATCCTTGGAACAGCGTAAACTGTAAGACACGCCTTTTCACGCGACGAACGTTGCCTAACACTGCGAATGCGCATGCCCGTAACATGCATGTCAGCTGCATATCATTAGTTGGAAACCCTCATACGAAATTGTATGCAATCAGGGCACATACGTTCATCGAAGGAAATGCAATAGCGATGTAAATATTTTTATTCTCAATGCTTTGCGTACAGTGGAGTCGTGTTCTGACATATAAAACGGGTTTCCACCATAAAAATAGAATTGTTTGTTTAAGTAATCAGCCCTGAACGTTGATGCCACCATTTTGCAATTATATCATCTTGTAATAATTCCAGCCAACCAAGTCATTAAAAGAGAGTCTTACGCCAATCTTACACTGTCTATGTGAGACGTGCCGGGCCAACAGATCCATCAGAAAATTCTGTAGAATTAAGGTAAGTAACTTAACAATCTTACATCGTCGTTCATGGACCTTACTCTTGAAGTTTGTAATCTTAAACCATCGTTCATGAACCTTACTCTTGAAGTTTGTAATCTTAAATTGTCGGTCATGGACCTTACTCTTGAAGTTTGTAATCTTAAATTGTCGGTCATGGACCTTACTCTTGAAGTTTATAATCTTAAACTGTCGTTCATGGACCTTACCCTTGAAGTTTATAATCTTAAACCATCGGTCATGGACCTTACTCTTGAAGTTTGTAATCTTAAATTGTCGGTCATGGACCTTACTCTTGAAGTTTATAATCTTAAACTGTCGTTCATGGACCTTACCCTTGAAGTTTATTATCTTAAACCATCGTTTATAATCTTAAACCATCGTTTATAATCTTAAACCATCGGTCATGGACCTTACTCTTGAAGTTTATAATTAACATCATCATGGTTTTGAAGTTTACAATCTTATGTCATTGTTTTTGGTTTAAATTTAACATG
Organism: Archivesica marissinica; assembly: GCA_014843695.1. Taxonomy (NCBI): domain Eukaryota; kingdom Metazoa; phylum Mollusca; class Bivalvia; order Venerida; family Vesicomyidae; genus Archivesica; species Archivesica marissinica. Next base: position 71,437,569 of record CM026402.1, read on the forward strand.
GTGGACTACTTTGAAGTTATAATCTTACATCGTCACTGACTCTTGAAGTGTATAATCTTACATGACAGTTTAACATTGTCAGTACAGAGTTATCTTTAACAATGACAGTTTAACATTGTCAGTACAGAGTTATGTTTAACAATGACAGTTTAACATTGTCAGTACATAGTTATGTTTAACAATGACAGTTTAACATTGTCAGTACAGAGTTATGTTTAACAATGACAGTTTAACATTGTCAGTACAGAGTTATGTTTAACAATGACAGTTTAACATTGTCAGTACAGAGTTATGTTTAACAATGACAGTTTAACATTGTCAGTACAGAGTTATGTTTAACAATGACAGTTTAACATTGTCAGTACAGAGTTATGTTAACAATGACAGTTTAACATTGTCAGTACATAGTTATGTTTAACAATGACAGTTTAACATTGTCAGTACAGTTATGTTTAACAATGACAGTTTAACATTGTCAGTACAGAGTTATGTTTAACAATGACAGTTAACATTGTCAGTACAGAGTTATGTTAACAATGACAGTTTAACATTGTCAGTACAGAGTTATGTTTAACAATGACAGTTTAACATTGTCAGTACAGAGTTATGTTAACAATGACAGTTTAACATTGTCAGTACAGAGTTATGTTTAACAATGACAGTTTAACATTGTCAGTACAGAGTTATGTTTAACAATGACAGTTTAACATTGTCAGTACAGAGTTATGTTTAACAATGACAGTTTAACATTGTCAGTACAGAGTTATGTTTAACAATGACAGTTTAACATTGTCAGTACAGAGTTATGTTTAACAATGACAGTTTAACAGTGTCAGTACAGAGTTATGTTAACAATGACAGTTTAACAGTGTCAGTACAGAGTTATGTTTAACAATGACAGTTTAACAGTGTCAGTACAGAGTTATGTTTAACAATGACAGTTTAACAGTGTCAGTACAGAGTTATGTTTAACAATGACAGTTTAACAGTGTCAGTACAGAGTTATGTTTAACAATGACAGTTTAACAGTGTCAGTACAGAGTTATGTTTAACAATGACAGTTTAACAGTGTCAGTACAGAGTTATGTTTAACAATGACAGTTTAACATTGTCAGTACAGAGTTATGTTTAACAATGACAGTTTAACAGTGTCAGTACAGAGTTATGTTTAACAATGACAGTTTAACATTGTCAGTACAGAGTTATGTTTAACAATGACAGTTTAACATTGTCAGTACATAGTTATGTTAACAATGACAGTTTAACATTGTCAGTACAGAGTTATGTTTAACAATGACAGTTTAACATTGTCAGTACAGAGTTATGTTTAACAATGACAGTTTAACATTGTCAGTACAGAGTTATGTTTAACAATGACAGTTTAACATTGTCAGTACAGAGTTATGTTTAACAATGACAGTTTAACATTGTCAGTACAGAGTTATGTTAACAATGACAGTTTAACATTGTCAGTACAGAGTTATGTTTAACAATGACAGTTTAACATTGTCAGTACAGAGTTATGTTTAAAATGACAGTTTAACATTGTCAGTACAGAGTTATGTTTAACAATGACAGTTTAACATTGTCAGTACAGAGTTATGTTTAACAATGACAGTTTAACATTGTCAGTACAGAGTTATGTTTGACAATGACAGTTTAACATTGTCAGTACATAGTTATGTTTGACAATGACAGTTTAACATTGTCAGTACAGAGTTATGTTTAACAATGACAGTTTAACATTGTCAGTACATAGTTATGTTTAACAATGACAGTTTAACATTGTCAGTACAGAGTTATGTTTAACAATGACAGTTTAACATTGTCAGTACAGAGTTATGTTTAACAATGACAGTTTAACATTGTCAGTACAGAGTTATGTTTAACAATGACAGTTTAACATTGTCAGTACAGAGTTATGTTAACAATGACAGTTTAACATTGTCAGTACAGAGTTATGTTTAACAATGACAGTTTAACATTGTCAGTACAGAGTTATGTTTAACAATGACAGTTTAACATTGTCAGTACAGAGTTATGTTTAACAATGACAGTTTAACATTGTCAGTACAGAGTTATGTTTAACAATGACAGTTTAACATTGTCAGTACAGAGTTATGTTTAACAATGACAGTTTAACATTGTCAGTACAGAGTTATGTTTAACAATGACAGTTTAACATTGTCAGTACAGAGTTATGTTTAACAATGACAGTTTAACATTGTCAGTACAGAGTTATGTTTAACAATGACAGTTTAACATTGTCAGTACATAGTTATGTTTAACAATGACAGTTTAACATTGTCAGTACAGAGTTATGTTTAACAATGACAGTTTAACATTGTCAGTACAGAGTTATGTTTAACAATGACAGTTTAACATTGTCAGTACAGAGTTATGTTTAACAAGACAGTTTAACATTGTCAGTACAGAGTTATGTTTAACAATGACAGTTAACATTGTCAGTACAGAGTTATGTTTAACAATGACAGTTTAACATTGTCAGTACAGAGTTATGTTTAACAATGACAGTTTAACATTGTCAGTACAGAGTTATGTTTAACAATGACAGTTTAACATTGTCAGTACAGAGTTAACAGTTTAACAGTCAGTACAGTAGGTTTAACAACAGACAGTTTAACAGTCAGTACAGAGTTATGTTTAACAATGACAGTTTACATTGTCAGTACAGAGTTATGTTTAACAATGACAGTTTAACATTGTCAGTACAGAGTTATGTTTAACAATGACAGTTTAACATTGTCAGTACAGAGTTATGTTTAACAATGACAGTTTAAACATTGTCAGTACAGAGTTATGTTTAACAATGACAGTTTAACATTGTCAGTACAGAGTTATGTTTAACAATGACAGTTTAACATTGTCAGTACAGAGTTATGTTTAACAATGACATTTAACATTGTCAGTACAGAGTTATGTTTAACAGTACAGAGTTATTTTAACATTGTCAGTACAGAGTTATGTTTAACAATGACAGTTTAACATTGTCAGTACAGAGTTATGTTTAACAATGACAGTTTAACATTGTCAGTACAGAGTTATGTTTAACAATGACAGTTTAACATTGTCAGTACAGAGTTATGTTTAACAATGACAGTTTAACAGTGTCAGTACAGAGTACAATGACAGTTTATTGTCAGTACACAATGACAGTTTAACATTGTCAGTACAGAGTTATGTTTAACAATGACAGTTTAACATTTGTCAGTACAGAGTTATGTTTAACAATGACAGTTTAACATTGTCAGTACAGAGTTATGTTTAACAATGACAGTTTAAACATTGTCAGTACAGAGTTATGTTTAACAATGACAGTTTAACATTGTCAGTACAGAGTTATGTTTAACAATGACAGTTTAACATTGTCAGTACAGAGTTATGTTTAACAATGACAGTTTAACATTGTCAGTACAGAGTTATGTCAATGACAGTTTACATTGTCAGTACAGAGTTATGTTTAACAATGACAGTTTAACATTGTCAGTACAGAGTTATGTTTAACAATGACAGTCAGTACAGAGTTATGTTTAACAATTGTCAGTACAGAGTTACAATGACAGTTTAACATTGTCAGTACAGAGTTATGTTTAACAATGACAGTTTAACATGTCAGTACAAAGTTTAACAATGACAGTTTAACATTGTCAGTACAGAGTTATGTTTAACAATTGTCAGTACAGAGTTATGTTTAACAATTTTAACATTGTCAGTACAGAGTTATGTTTAACAATGACAGTTTAACATTGTCAGTACAGAGTTGTCAGTACAGAGTACAGAGTTATGTTTAACAGACAGTTTAACATTGTCAGTACAGAGTTATGTCAGTACAGAGTACAGAGTTATGTTTAACAATTTTAACATTGTCAGTACAGAGTTATGTTTAACAATGACAGTTTAACATTGTCAGTACAGAGTTATGTTTAACAATGACAGTGTCAGTACAGAGTTATGTTTAACAATGACAGTTTAACAGTGTCAGTACAGAGTTATGTTTAACATGACAGTTTAACATTGTCAGTACAGAGTTATGTTTAACATGGTTTTTGTCAGTACAGAGTTATGTTTAACATGACAGTTTAACATTGTCAGTACAGAGTTATGTTTAACATTAACATTGTCAGTACAGAGTTATGTTTAACATTTAACATTGTCAGTACAGAGTTATGTTTAACATTGTCAGTACAGAGTTATGTTTAACACATTGTCAGTACAGAGTTATGTTTAACATTGTCAGTACAGAGTTATGTTTAACATTGTCAGTACAGAGTTATGTTTAACATTGTCAGTACAGAGTTATGTTTAACATTGTCAGTACAGAGTTATGTTTAACATTGTCAGTACAGAGTTATGTTTAACATTGTCAGTACAGAGTTATGTTTAACATTGTCAGTACAGAGTTATGTTTAACATTGTCAGTACAGAGTTATGTTTAACATTGTCAGTACAGAGTTATGTTTAACATTGTCAGTACAGAGTTATGTTTTTGTCCCGGCGGTTTTGTTAATCACATTGGAGATAGATCTACATGTATTTTATTATGTTTAAGGTATTACCTCCCTTGAAAGATGAGGTGAAGCATTTACCTGAGGAAGGGAGCACTCTCAGAAACAGGTAAGAATTACGTAAACAATGGTAAGTGCTTCTCTCACTTATAGTTTATATTAGGGATGGCAATGAATAGTGATTTTGCTATTCGAATATTCGGTCGGGAAGGTATTCGAATATTCGATATAATTCTATCAAAAACTCAAAATCACACAAACTCTTAGAAAAATTGCCAAATTAACTTAATTTCTGTTTTACACCTAGATATCATCTTCTTCTAGATTATATCTATCTTCTAGTTAACTAGACCAAATTTGCTCGAGCACGTTGTCTGGTCCCGAGCAATAATCTCTATGCACATTGTTCTACGTCGGATGACTTGAACTCTCGAACTAGATCACTCGTCTCACAATATCTCATTACTACTTCAGTTAACACCTATCTGAAACACAATCATTCGAGTGCCCAGGACGCAGAAAATGTCTCACCTTTCACGGATTTGATGAACATCTCATTTCATCGGTACATGCGCGTAATTTAGACGTCGTGAAATTGGCAATTGATATTCTATCGTTAATGATTTTCGCTCCATAAATCCCTGAAGCATGACTGCCGGTGAACTCTGAAGGAAAGTGTCCATGGGAAGCATTTAAAAACTAGCTGATACAGAATTTTTCAAACGTCTAAAAAAGAGCATTAGAGAGACATTATTATGTTTGATATGTATGTTGTTGTGTGTTGTATACTTTGGAAATAAACGGGGTTACCCATTAGGGGCCTCAAAAATAAAAAAGCTTGAAAAACATGTAAAATGCATGGGTTTGCCATAAGACTGTTCATAATTATCTGCGGACACCACGGTATGACCCCAGTAATAACCGAAATATAGATAACTTGTTACTCTACTGTCTGATTAGCACAGTGGTTAGCATGCTCGCTTCTCACCAATGCAACCCGGGTTCGATCCTTGGACCGGGAAGTATGTGAGATGGTACGGTGGTAGCCAGATCGGACAGGTGGATTTTCTCAGAGTACTCCGGTTTCCTCCCACATGAATGACCACATATACGCTTTCATCCGCGCCAACGAGAGTGATTAATATAAGTTGTTAAAACTTGCTTCGCAATCGTTGTAAAATAAATAAAGTTTAAAACTTACTCTACATCGAGTAAAATTAAATTTGACGTTATTAGTCCCCGACCGGTTTGAGGACTATAGGATTGCTCTCGTCCGTACGTATGTTCGTCTCACTTTCATGTCCGGGCTGTGACCTTGGAGGATTTTTAAATAACTGCACACAAATGTCAGCCACATCAAGATGCTGTGTCACGTTCATGACCCGGGTCCCTACCTCTAAAGTCGAGGTCACACATTGAGGTTAAAGGTCAGATATTGGTATAATTAGTGTCCAGTCTTTAACTTTGTCATACATGTACATGGGGAGATTTTCAAATAACTATGCACAAATGCTTGCCACATTAAGATAATGTATCGCGTCCAAGACCCGGGTCCCTACAATCAAGGATTCACTCAGAGGTTAAAGATCAAATATTGGTATAATTTATCGTGCCTGCTCTGTTTCTTTGTCATGGATGAGGGATTCTGAAATAATGTGGTACAAATATTGCTCATATGAACATGATGTGTTGTGGCCCTTTTTCAAAGGTCAAGGTCACATTTTGAGGTTAAAGGTCAAATATTGTTATATTTCATGTTCGGGCTGTAGATTTGTCATGCATTGAGGATTTTCAATTAACTACAACGGAAATGTTCGCTACATGAAGAACGAGTGTCTCATCCAAGACCCTTGACCCTGCCTGAGAGGTCAAGGTCACACTTAGAGGTTCACTCTGATGAGATTATGTGTCATACCTCGTACCCCCACCACCTCCCTCTAATGACACCCCCCCCCCATTTATACACATACCACTTTATTGCTGCCATCTGGTAGGGGACTTTGTGAAGTTCAGTCACTACTGCTGAACATGCTTGTACTCAGTCACTACTGCTGAACATGCTCGTACTCAGTCACTACTGCTGAACATGCTTGTACTCAGTCACTACTGCTGAACATGCTCGTACTCAGTCACTACTGCTGAGCATGCTCGTACTCAGTCACTACTGCTGAACATGCTCGTACTCAGTCACTACTGCTGAACATGCTCGTACTCAGTCACTACTGCTGAACATGCTCGTACACAGTCACTACTGCTGAACATGCTCGTACTCAGTCACTACTGCTGAACATGCTCGTACTCAGTCACTACTGCTGAACATGCTCATACTCAGTCACTACTGCTGAACATGCTCATACTCAGTCACTACTGCTGAACATGCTTGTACTCAGTCACTACTGCTGAACATGCTTGTACTCAGTCACTACTGCTGAACATGATCATACTCAGTCACTACTGCTGAACATGCTCGTACTCAGTCACTACTGCTGAACATGCTCATAGCGGAACTGAGTTCAGTCACTACTGCTGAACATGCACGTAGCGGAACTGAGTTCAGTCACTACTGCTGAACATGCTCGTACTCAGTCACTACTGCTGAACATGCTAGTAGCAGAACTGAGTTCAGTCACTACTGCTGAACATGCACGTAGCGGAACTGAATTCAGTCACTACTGCTGAACATGCTCGTAGCGGAACTGAGTTCAGTCACTACTGCTGAACATGCTCGTAGCGGAACTGAGTTCAGTCACTACTGCTGAACATGCTCGTAGCGGAACTGAGTTCAGTCACTACTGCTGAACATGCTAGTAGCAGAACTGAGTTCAGTCACTACTGCTGAACATGCTCGTAGTGGAACTGAGTTCAGTCACTACTGCTGAACATGCTAGTAGCGGAACTGAGTTCAGTCACTACTGCTGAACATGCTCGTAGCAGAACTGAGTTCAGTCACTACTGCTGAACATGCTCGTAGCAGAACTGAGTTCAGTCACTACTGCTGAACATGCTCGTAGCGGAACTGAGTTCAGTCACTACTGCTGAACATGCTCGTAGCGGAACTGAGTTCAGTCACTACTGCTGAGCATGCACGTAGCAGAACTGAGTTCAGTCACTACTGCTGAACATGCACGTAGTGGAACTGAGTTCAGTCACTACTGCTGAACATGCACGTAGCGGAACTGAGTTCAGTCACTACTGCTGAACATGCACATAGCGGAACTGAGTTCAGTCACTACTGCTGAACATGCTCGTAGCGGAACTGAGTTCAGTCACTACTGCTGAACATGCTCGTAGCAGAACTGAGTTCAGTCACTACTGCTGAACATGCTCGTAGCGGAACTGAGTTCAGTCACTACTGCTGAACATGCTCGTAGCGGAACTGAGTTCAGTCACTACTGCTGAACATGCTCGTAGCGGAACTGAGTTCAGTCACTACTGCTGAACATGCTCGTAGCGGAACTGAGTTCAGTCACTACTGTTGAACATGCTCGTAGCGGAACTGAGTTCAGTCACTACTTCTGAACATGCTCGTAGCAGAACTGAGTTCAGTCACTACTGTTGAACATGCTCGTAGCAGAACTGAGTTCAGTCACTACTGCTGAACATGCTCGTAGCGGACTGAGTTCAGTCACTACTGCTGAACATGCTCGTAGCAGAACTGAGTTCAGTCACTACTGCTGAACATGCTCTAGCGGAACTGAGTTCAGTCACTACTGCTGAACATGCTTGTAGCGGAACTGAGTTCAGTCACTATTGCTGACATGCTCGTAGCGGAACTGAGTTCAGTCACTACTGCTGAACATGCTCGTAGCGGAACTGAGTTCAGTCACTACTGCTGAACATGCACATAGCGGAACTGAGTTCAGTCACTACTGCTGAACATGCTCGTAGCAGAACTGAGTTCAGTCACTACTGCTGAACATGCTCGTAGCGGAACTGAGTTCAGTCACTACTGCTGAACATGCACATAGCGGAACTGAGTTCAGTCACTACTGCTGAACATGCTCGTAGCGGAACTGGAGGAAGTTTGTATAAACAAGTTGTTAATATAAAAGATGTTATCACAATTTACGGCATAATATTTGTGCAACTTCTATTTGACCACTGCTTGCATGTCCATACATGGTTATACACGGGTTGTACACAGTTTGTACACGGGTTGTACACAGGTTGTACACAGTTTGTACATGGGTTGTACATGGGTTGTACACGGGTTGTACACAGTTTGTACATGGGTTGTACACGGGTTGTACACAGGTTGTACACGGGTTGTACACGGGTTGTACACAGGTTGTACACGGGTTGTACACAGTTTGTACACGGGTTGTACACAGGTTGTACACAGTTTGTACATGGGTTGTACATGGGTTGTACATGGGTTGTACACAGTTTGTACATGGGTTGTACATGGGTTGTACACGGGTTGTACACAGGTTGTACACAGGTTATACACAGGTTGTACATGGGTTGTACATGGGTTGTACACGGGTTGTACATGGGTTGTACATGGGTTGTACATGGGTTGTACACAGGTTGTACACAGTTTGTACACGGGTTGTACACGGGTTGTACATGGGTTGTACACAGGTTGTACACGGGTTGTACACAGTTTGTACATGGGTTGTACATGGGTTGTACACGGGTTGTACACAGTTTGTACATGGGTTGTACATGGGTTGTACACGGGTTGTACACAGGTTGTACACGGGTTGTACACAGGTTGTACACGGGTTGTACACAGTTTGTACACGGGTTGTACACAGGTTGTACACAGTTTGTACATGGGTTGTACATGGGTTGTACACGGGTTGTACACAGTTTGTACATGGGTTGTACATGGGTTGTACACGGGTTGTACACAGGTTGTACACAGGTTGTACACAGGTTGTACATGGGTTGTACATGGGTTGTACACGGGTTGTACACAGGTTGTACACGGGTTGTACACAGTTTGTACATGGGTTGTACATGGGTTGTACACGGGTTGTACACAGGTTGTACATGGGTTGTACATGGGTTGTACACAGGTTTTACATGGGTTGTACACGGGTTGTACATGGTTTGTACATGGGTTGTACACAGGTTGTACACAGGTTGTACACAGGTTGTACACTTGTACATGGGTTGTACACGGTTTGTACACAGTTTGTACACGGGTTGTACACGGGTTGTACACGGGTTGTACACAGTTTGTACATGGGTTGTACACGGGTTGTACACAGGTTGTACATGGGTTGTACACGGGTTGTACACGGGTTGTACACGGGTTGTACACGGGTTGTACACGGGTTGTACACAGGTTGTACATGGGTTGTACACGGGTTGTACACAGGTTGTACATGGGTTGTACACAGTTTGTACATGGGTTGTACACGGGTTGTACACAGGTTGTACATGGGTTGTACACGGGTTGTACACGGGTTGTACACAGTTTGTACATGGGTTGTACACGGGTTGTACACAGGTTGTACATGGGTTGTACACGTGTTGTACACAGCTTGTACACAGGTTGTACATGGATTGTACATGGTTTGTACATGGGTTGTACATGAGTTGTACACGGGTTGTACACAGGTTGTACACAGGTTGTACATGGGTTGTACACGGGTTGTACACAGGTTGTACACAGTTTGTACCTGGGTTGTACATGGGTTGTACATGGGTTGTACATGGGTTGTACACGGGTTGTACACAGGTTGTACATGGGCTGTACACGGGTTGTACATGGGTTGTACATGGGTTGTACACGGGTTGTACATGGTTTGTACATGGGTTGTACACGGGTTGTACATGGTTTGTACATGGGTTGTACATGGTTTGTACATGGTTTGTACACGGGTTGTACATGGTTTGTACACAGGTTGTACACGGTTTGTACACGGGTTGTATATTTTCAGATTATGTAAGTTACTGACGTCACCCATATTAGAGGTGAAGGAACTTGCAGCAGATTTTCTGTTTGTACTGTGCAAGGAAAGTGGTAAGTGTTATATACATGTGATTGTACTGTACAAGGAAAGTGGTAAGTGTTATATACATGTGTTTGTACTGTGCAAGGAAAGTGGTAAGTGTTATATACATGTGATTGTACTGTGCAAGGAAAGTGGTAAGTGTTATATACATGTGTTTGTACTGTGCAAGGAAAGTGGTAAGTGTTATATACATGTGATTGTACTGTGCAAGGAAAGTGGTAAGTGTTATATACATGTGATTGTACTGTACAAGGAAAGTGGTAAGTGTTATATACATGTGTTTGTACTGTACAAGGAAAGTGGTAAGTGTTATATACATGTGATTGTACTGTACAAGGAAAGTGGTAAGTGTTATATACATGTGTTTGTACTGTACAAAGAAAGTGGTAAGTGTTATATACATGTGTTTGTACTGTACAAGGAAAGTGGTAAGTGTTATATACATGTGATTGTACTGTACAAGGAAAGTGGTAAGTGTTATATACATGTGTTTGTACTGTACAAAGAAAGTGGTAAGTGTTATATACATGTGTTTGTACTGTACAAGGAAAGTGGTAAGTGTTATATACATGTGATTGTACTGTACAAGGAAAGTGGTAAGTGTTATATACATGTGTTTGTACTGTACATCACTAGTGGTTAGCGACGCCCCATGAAGAGATTTAGGTCTCAGAGGATAGTGCAAGTTACAGCCAGTCCAGAGACTCATCCATGTAAAACACTGGCTTGGGACCTTGGTTTAAAAGCACTGACTTGGGACCTTGGTGTAAAGCAATGACCTGGGACCTTGGTGTAAAGCAATGACCTGGGACCTTGGTGTAAAGCAATGACCTGGGACCTTGGTGTAAAGCAATGACCTGGGACCTTGGTGTAAAGCAATGACATGGGACCTTGGTGTAAAGCAATGACCTGGGACCTTGGTGTAAAGCAATGACCTGGGACCTTGGTGTAAAGCAATGACTTGGTACCTTGGTGTAAAACACTGACCTGGAACCTTTGTGTAAAACACTGACCTGGAACCTTGGTGTAAAGCAATGACTTGGTACCTTGGTGTAAAACACTGACCTGGAACCTTGGTGTAAAGCGATGACTTGGTACCTTGGTGTAAAACACTGACCTGGAATTGGTATTGTAATTACCCCCATTTGTGGCTTCACTATCAGCATTTACCTCCCTTGATATTAACTGTTTTGTGTTATTACATGTATGCTGAGCTGACCTATTTGGAGCATTTGTTGGACTTAAATGGCCACCAGTAAAGTTATCTTGGTAATCATGAAACCATATATATTTCAGTTAACCGGATGGTCAAGTACACAGGTTATGGCAACAGTGCTGGGTTGTTAGCCAATAGAGGTTTGATGCTGGGAGGTCAGAGTCAAGGTCAAGGCGATTACTCTAGTGACTCAGAGGACACCGATACCGAGGAATACTCTAACATGGCAGAGAGGTATGTACACAATACATACCGAGGAATACTCTAACATGGCAGAGAGGTATGTACACAATACATACTGAGGAATACTCTAACATGGCAGAGAGGTATGTACACAATACATACTGAGGAATACTCTAACATGGCAGAAAGGTATGTACACAATACATACTGAGGAATACTCTAACATGGCAGAGAGGTATGTACACAATACATACCGAGGAATACTCTAACATGGCAGAGAGGTATGTACACAATACATACTGAGGAATACTCTAACATGGCAGAAAGGTATGTACACAATACATACTGAGGAATACTCTAACATGGCAGAGAGGTATGTACACAATACATACCGAGGAATACTCTAACATGGCAGAGAGGTATGTACACAATACATACTGAGGAATACTCTAACATGGCAGAAAGGTATGTACACAATACATACTGAGGAATACTCTAACATGGCAGAGAGGTATGTACACAATACATACCGAGGAATACTCTAACATGGCAGAGAGGTATGTACACAATACATACTGAGGAATACATGACAGAAAGGTATGTACACAATACATACTGAGGAATACTCTAACATGGCAGAGAGGTATGTACACAATACATACTGAGGAATACATGACAGAAAGGTATGTACACAATACATACTGAGGAATACTCTAACATGACAGAGAGGTATGTACACAATACATACTGAGGAATACTCTAACATGGCAGAGAGGTATGTACACAATACATACTGAGGAATACTCTAACATGGCAGAAAGGTATGTACACATTACATACTGAGGAATACATGACAGAAAGGTATGTACACAATACATACTGAGGAATACTCTAACATGGCAGAAAGTACACAATACATACTGAGGAATACTCTAACATGGCAGAGAGGTATGTACACAATACATACTGAGGAATACTCTAACATGACAGAAAGGTATGTACACAATACATACCGAGGAATACTCTAACATGGCAGAGAGGTATGTACACAATACATACCGAGGAATACTCTAACATGGCAGAGAGGTATGTACACATTACATACTGAGGAATACATGACAGAAAGGTATGTACACAATACATACTGAGGAATACTCTAACATGGCAGAGAGGTATGTACACAATACATACCGAGGAATACTCTAACATGGCAGAGAGGTATGTACACAATACATACCGAGGAATACTCTAACATGACAGAAAGGTATGTACACAATACATACTGAGGAATACTCTAACATGGCAGAGAGGTATGTACACAATACATACTGAGGAATACTCTAACATGGCAGAGAGGTATGTACACAATACATACTGAGGAATACATGACAGAAAGGTATGTACACAATACATACTGAGGAATACATGACAGAAAGGTATGTACACAATACATACTGAGGAATACTCTAACATGGCAGAGAGGTATGTACACAATACATACTGAGGAATACATGACAGAAAGGTATGTACACAATACATACTGAGGAATACTCTAACATAGCAGAGAGGTATGTACACAATACATACTGAGGAATACTCTAACATGGCAGAGAGGTATGTACACAATACATACTGAGGAATACTCTAACATGACAGAAAGGTATGTACACAATACATACTGAGGAATACTCTAACATGGCAGAGAGGTATGTACACAATACATACTGAGGAATACATGACAGAAAGGTATGTACACAATACATACTGAGGAATACTCTAACATGACAGAAAGGTATGTACACAATACATACTGAGGAATACTCTAACATGACAGAAAGGTATGTACACAATACATACCGAGGAATACTCTAACATGGCAGAGAGGTATGTACACAATACATACTGAGGAATACTCTAACATGGCAGAAAGGTATGTACACATGTATCCCGTGTACATATTTATGTATCCTGCGATCCAGATTTATGTACTAGTATACTGCATACAGATTTAAATATTATGCATACAGATTTAAATATTATGCATACAGATTTAAGTATTATGCATACAGATTTAAGTATTATGCATACAGATTTAAATATTATGCATACAGATTTAAGTATTATGCATACAGATTTAAGTATTATGCATACAGATTTAAGTATTATGCATACAGATTTAAGTATTATGCATACAGATTTAAGTATTATGCATACAGATTTAAGTATTATGCATACAGATATGTATATAGATAATACAGATATGTATATAGATAATACAGATATGTATATAGATAATACAGATATGTATATAGATAATACAGATATGTATATAGATAATACAGATATGTATATTATAATACAGATATGTATATTATATACAGATATGTATATTATGCATACAGATGTAAGTATTATGCATACAGATTTAAGTATTATGCATACAGATTTAAGTATTATGCATACAGATATGTATATTATGCATACAGATATGTATATTATGCATACAGATATGTATATTATGCATACAGATGTAAGTATTATGCATACAGATTTAAGTATTATGCATACAGATATGTATATTATGCATACAGATATGTATATTATGCATACAGATATGTATATTATGCATACAGATATGTATATTATGCATACAGATATGTATATTATGCATACAGATGTAAGTATTATGCATACAGATTTAAGTATTATGCATACAGATTTGTGTATCAGCATGAAGTAGACATGTTGAAAACAATGGTGATCAATGCATGTTATTGTGTGTGATACGTACAGTCTACCTCCGTTATGTCAAAGTCGAACTACGGTTATCTCGAAGTCGGATCAAAGTCCGTTTCAGACACTATCATAGTACATATAACATTCTCCGTTTATATCGATTTTCGTTAAGTCAAGCCGAATTATGTCGAAGTATTTTGTTCGGTCTGAGGGAATTCGACATAGCGGATGTAGACTGTATATGTTCATTTTCATTTTGTCATTAGAAGGTCATTAAAGATAATTTATGGAAATATTAACAACTATATAAACTTTGTTTTTTTGTGTGTACAGAGTGAACCCAGTAACCGGCCGATATGAACAAGATAAACCGAAACCTTGGGAGGGAATGACAGATGAGCAGAAGGAGTATGAAGCCATGAAGCTTGTTGAAGCTATGGATAAATTAAGCAGGTAGATAGTTTATTACACATCACTGGTAGATAGTTTATTACATGTCACAGGTAGATAGTTTATTACATGTTGCTCGTAGATAGTTTATTACATGTCACAGGTAGATAGTTTATTACATATCACAGGTAGGTAGTTTATTACATGTCACAGGTAGGTAGTTTATTACATGTCACAGGTAGGTAGTTTATTACATGTCACAGATAGATAGTTTATTACATGTCACAGGTAGATAGTTTATTACATATCACAGGTATATAGTTTATTACATGTCACAGGTAGATAGTTTATTACATGTCACAGGTAGATAGTTTATTACATATCACAGGTAGATAGTTTATTACATATCACAGGTAGATAGTTTATTACATATCACAGGTAGATAGTTTATTACATGTCACAGGTAGATAGTTTATTACATATCACAGGTAGATAGTTTATTACATATCACAGGTAGATAGTTTATTAGATGTCACAGGTAGATAGTTTATTACATATCACAGGTAGATAGTTTATTACATATCACAGGTAGATAGTTTATTACATGTCACAGGTAGATAGTTTATTACATATCACAGGTAGATAGTTTATTACATATCACAGGTAGATAGTTTATTACATATCACAGGTAGATAGTTTATTACATATCACAGGTAGATAGTTTATTACATGTCACAGGTAGATAGTTTATTACATATCACAGGTAGATAGTTTATTACATATCACAGGTAGATAGTTTATTAGATGTCACAGGTAGATAGTTTATTACATATCACAGGTAGATAGTTTATTACATATCACAGGTAGATAGTTTATTACATGTCACAGGTAGATAGTTTATTACATATCACAGGTAGATAGTTTATTACATATCACAGGTAGAT
The DNA here is from genome assembly GCA_014843695.1 of Archivesica marissinica. NCBI lineage: Eukaryota > Metazoa > Mollusca > Bivalvia > Venerida > Vesicomyidae > Archivesica > Archivesica marissinica. Next base: position 71,453,533 of record CM026402.1, read on the forward strand.
AGTTTATTACATGTTGCTGGTAGATAGTTTATTACATGTTGCTGGTAGATAGTTTATTACATGTCACAGGTAGATAGTTTATTACATGTCACAGGTAGATAGTTTATTACATATCACAGGTAGATAGTTTATTACATATCACAGGTAGATAGTTTATTACACGTCACAGGTAGATAGTTTATTACATATCACAGGTAGATAGTTTATTACATATCACAGGTAGATAGTTTATTACATATCACAGGTAGATAGTTTATTACATGTCACAGGTAGATAGTTTATTACATGTCACAGGTAGATAGTTTATTACATGTCACAGGTAGATAGTTTATTACATGTTGCTGGTAGATAGTTTATTACATGTTGCTGGTAGATAGTTTATTACATATCACAGGTAGGTAGTTTATTACATGTCACAGGTAGATAGTTTATTACATATCACTGGTAGATAGTTTATTACATGTTGCTGGTAGATAGTTTATTACATGTTGCTGGTAGATAGTTTACTACATGTCACAGGTAGATAGTTTATTACATGTTGCTGGTAGATAGTTTATTACATGTCACAGGTAGATAGTTTATTACATGTCACAGGTAGATAGTTTATTACATGTCACAGGTAGATAGTTTATTACATGTCACAGGTAGATAGTTTATTACATATCACAGGTAGATAGTTTATTACATGTCACAGGTAGATAGTTTATTACATATCACAGGTAGATAGTTTATTACATGTTGCTGGTAGATAGTTTATTACATGTTGCTGGTAGATAGTTTATTTCATGTCACAGGTAGATAGTTTATTACATGTTGCTGGTAGATAGTTTATTACATGTTGCTGGTAGATAGTTTATTACATGTCACAGGTAGATAGTTTATTACATGTCACAGGTAGATAGTTTATTACATGTCACAGATAGATAGTTTATTACATGTCACTGGTAGATAGTTTATTACATATCACAGGTAGATAGTTTATTAGATGTTGCAGGTAGATAGTTTATTACATGTCACAGGTAGATAGTTTATTACATGTCACAGGTAGATAGTTTATTACATATCACAGGTAGATAGTTTATTACATGTCACTGGTAGATAGTTTATTACATGTCACTGGTAGATAGTTTATTACATATCACAGGTAGATAGTTTATTAGATGTTGCAGGTAGATAGTTTATTACATGTCACAGGTAGATAGTTTATTACATGTCACAGGTAGATAGTTTATTACATGTCACTGGTAGATAGTTCATTACATATCACAGGTAGATAGTTTATTAGATGTTGCATGTTTCCTCTGTTTATAGTAGATAGGTCCTATTAAGTGTTTTCCTCTGTTTCCTCACAACAATTCCACTATCGCTTCTTATGATTATTAAATTACTATATCTCGACAGATCTCGTACAGTATATGCAATGGGTACTTATTTGTAAAATAATGGTATCTGTTTATTAACACGATTTTGATAAAATCACATTTATCACACCGCAACATCTGGTTAGGGAATAACAGTAAAAACAAAGGATTCTAGCTAAAAGGACCTATTTACATTTTGGAGTAAATCATCATTGACTTTATCTGTCAAGGGAGGTAATAGAACATTAGACATGTCTCTCATTAATTTTCCGTACTCTAGCAGAGACATCCAGCTCTGAAGACTAAAGTTTAAACTTTATTTATTTTACAATGATTGCGAAGCAAGTTTTAACAACTTATATTAATCACTCTCATTGGTGCGGATGAAAGCGTATATGTGGTCATTCGTGCGGGAGGAAACCGGAGTACCCGGAGAAAACCCACCTATCCTATCTGGCATCCACCATACCAATTCACATCCTTCCCAGTCTGAGGATCGAACCTGGGTTGCATTGGTGAGAAGCGAACACGGTAACCACTGCGCTAATCGGACAGCCAACTGAAGACTAGCAGGTTTGGGATACATGAACTGAGGTTTGTATAAATCACCAAATTGAAGAAATTGTTCATCTTTAACTAGGTTTTCCCATGGAAGTAATTGTTCATCTTAACCAGGTTTTCCCATGGAAGTAATTGTTCATCTTAACCAGGTTTTCCCATGGAAGTAATTGTTCATCTTTAACCAGGTTTTCCCATGGAAGTAATTGTTCATCTTTAACCAGGTTTTCCCATGGAAAGGTCTTTGAAAATATTGGGCAGTTCTCAAAGATTTTCATATATTGGCTGTACCCTGGTCATATATTGATTTTGAAATAATTTGAAATTTCAAGGTTTAGAGATTATTTTCTATAAAGTGAATTTTCAATTTTCAGACAAGGCATCATACAACCAAGCATTCTGGGGGATGACGGTCGTCCACAACCTGTATCACACATTCTGGAGTTAGTTGAGAACCAGCCTAATGTTCCACCAGCAGACGGATCTGATGATAATTAAACTGTATCACAAAATCTGGTCAATTGATGATCTGGACTGTATCTCACATTTACAATTAGTTCAGAACCAGTCTGACCTGCCAACATTAGAATGTGATGATCATGAATCTAAACTGTATCAGATCTGTACAGATACCAGTCTAACCAATCTCACGCATGTGATGGTCATGATCTACTCTAATACTTTACCCGCTGATAATATAGACTGTATCCAAAATACCTGGATTAGTTGAGAACCAGTCAAACCTGCAGAATTCCTGCAGAGTATTTAATTCTGCTAGTCAGCGGGTCTACGCGCAATACTAAGCTATAAAGCCTAAAGATTAAATATCGTAATATTAACCATTTTCTCCATCTATACAACACGCTATACATCACGGTATACAACACGCTATACAACACCTTTATAGTTACACACATATATCCGTCATTCCACGTTACTATATATTCCCATTGATTAAGGATGGCAATGGGTATTCGAGTACTCTGAAGAACGTCCTAGTATCAAATAGCAAAATGATAATCGAGTATTCGGGGGAGGGGGGGGAATGGCTGAATGTGTATCAGACATTAATCAATGCCAATTATTCCTTTCAATTTTCAATAAAACACAATAATTATCTTAATCCCACCACATCCACATCTGGGGGGCAAATAATCCACACACTGAAACGCTGAAACGTGTCAAAATAATCAATAAACAAGTCAACAGTATGACATTATTGGCAGGTGTTTGTGCCGCTAATATCATTTGTCACTTAATCAAGATGAAGAAAAAATAAATAATTGATGCAAGATTAATTTCGTAGCTAGACGTTTGATAGTAAACTGTTAATATGTTTGTTTAATAATTATGTCAATATAAACTTTGATGAATTGAGAAATTAATTAGCAGGTGTCCTGTGATCGAAGTTTGTTGCATAACTCTTTTGAAGAGGAGGTCTTAGCCTGGTTTAATGTCAATAAAGTTAACGGTATGTCCCCCCCCCCCCCCTCGATTACAACCCAATGTTTTTATCACAGAATCAGATAAGCTAGCATCAGTTTTCAGACAAGCATCATCCGAAATACTTACCTGTAAATTACATCAAACATTATTGCAATGTGCATATAGCCAAGAATTAAATGATAGTTTCCAAGTACTCAGGTACTCGATAGGTACTCGACTCGAGTATCAATGAACTGTGTCTGAGTACTCAAGTATCAATGAACTGTGTCTGAGTACTCGAGTATCAATGAACTGTGTCTGCATAATCGAGTATCAATGAACTGTGTCCGAGTACTCGAGTATCAATGAACTGTGTATGCGTACTTGAGTATCAATGAACTGTGTCTGAGTACTCGAGTATCAATGAACTGTGTCTGCGTACTTGAGTATCAATGAACTGTGTCCGAGTACTTGAGTATCAATGAACTGTGTCTGAGTACTCGAGTATCAATATTGCTACTTGTTGCCATTCTTATTATCGATAACAGTGTGCCTATTGCTTATCAGCAGTATGGAGATACAGTGTGCCTATTGCTTATCAGCAGTATGGAGATACAGTGTGCCTATTGCTTATCAGCAGTATGTAGTACAGTGTGCCTATTGCTTATCAGCAGTATGTAGTACAGTGTGCCTATTGCGTATCAGCAGTACGGAGATACAGTGTGCCTATTGCTTATCAGCAGTATGTAGTACAGTGTGCCTATTGCTTATCAGCAGTATGTAGTACAGTGTGCCTATTGCGTATCAGCAGTACGGAGATACAGTGTGCCTATTGCTTATCAGCAGTATGGAGATACAGTGTGCCTATTGCTTATCAGCAGTATGGAGATACAGTGTGCCTATTGCTTATCAGCAGTATGTAGTACAGGGTGCCTATTGCTTATCAGCAGTATGTAGTACAGTGTGCCTATTGCTTATCAGCAGTACGGGCATAAGACGAGTAATTGGCCTCTTCTGTCAGGTTAACAGAATAGTTTACATGTGTCACAGGATAGTTTACATACATATGTCACAGGAGGACATTTTAGTGTTTACAGTTCCCGCGGACCATGACTTGAAAAATAACAGGACATATGGTACTGATCAAAAGAGATACGAGCATGTTGTTTTCGATGGTTTAATATATTTTTCAAGTCATGGTCCGCGTGAACTGTAAACACTAAAATTTCATCCTGTAACACATGCGCTGCAGAAAACCCAACACAATGGGGGAAAATACAAATGTCTGTTGAATCTTTGATGATAAAAATTAAACCATGGTATTTTCTAGAAAACCAAGTTTCAATTGAAAACCACACACCATGTAGTTACTGTGCAAATATTCAATGTTCTACAGCTCAACTCCCCTACTGTGCTTACGCCCAATAGCCAAAGCAGATGAAATTCAAAATTTATAGCAAGTAGTTACCTCCCCTCGTAAATTGTTCATGTTGGTAGCAAGTAGTTACCTCCCCTCGTAAATTGTTCATGTTGGTAGCAAGTAGTTACCTCCCCTCATCAATTTTTCATGTCAGTAGTAAATAGCAGGTTCCAGATTACATACTTTGATGTCATGTCCTGTTAAGCATGGTTTAACCTGGACTGTGTACAACAACAACAACAACAACAACATAATAGAGAATGAATCAGTGATCATTTAAATGTAGTAAATGTCATTTATGTATTATTGTTAATAGAATGTATTTTCGTTTTGTTCATAATATGAAATCCAATTGGAAGACGTACACATGTTTAATGCATTACAGAGATTATCCTTCATATGCGCGGGTGTGGGACAAGGATATTCCACCGAGTGGTCAGAATATGTAAACTAAGATTATCCTTCATATGCGCGGGTGTGGGACAAGGATATTCCACCGAGTGGTCAGAATATGTAAACTAAGATTATCCTTCATATGCGCGGGTGTGGGACAAGGATATTCCACCGAGTGGTCAGAATATGTAAACTAAGATTATCCTTCATATGCGCGGGTGTGGGACAAGGATATTCCACCGAGTGGTCAGAATATGTAAACTAAGATTATCCTTCATATGCGCGGGTGTGGGACAAGGATATTCCACCGAGTGGTCAGAATATGTAAACTAAGATTATCCTTCATATGCGCGGGTGTGGGACAAGGATATTCCACCGAGTGGTCAGAATATGTAAACTAAGATTATCCTTCATATGCGCGGGTGTGGGACAAGGATATTCCACCGAGTGGTCAGAATATGTAAACTAAGATTATCCTTCATATGCGCGGGTGTGGGACAAGGATATTCCACCGAGTGGTCAGAATATGTAAACTAAGATTATCCTTCATATGCGCGGGTGTGGGACAAGGATATTCCACCGAGTGGTCAGAATATGTAAACTAAGATTATCCTTCATATGCGCGGGTGTGGGACAAGGATATTCCACCGAGTGGTCAGAATATGTAAACTAAGATTATCCTTCATATGCGCGGGTGTGGGACAAGGATATTCCACCGAGTGGTCAGAATATGTAAACTAAGATTATCCTTCATATGCGCGGGTGTGGGACAAGGATATTCCACCGAGTGGTCAGAATATGTAAACTAAGATTATCCTTCATATGCGCGGGTGTGGGACAAGGATATTCCACCGAGTGGTCAGAATATGTAAACTAAGATTATCCTTCATATGCGCGGGTGTGGGACAAGGATATTCCACCGAGTGGTCAGAATATGTAAACTAAGATTATCCTTCATATGCGCGGGTGTGGGACAAGGATATTCCACCGAGTGGTCAGAATATGTAAACTAAGATTATCCTTCATATGCGCGGGTGTGGGACAAGGATATTCCACCGAGTGGTCAGAATATGTAAACTAAGATTATCCTTCATATGCGCGGGTGTGGGACAAGGATATTCCACCGAGTGGTCAGAATATGTAAACTAAGATTATCCTTCATATGCGCGGGTGTGGGACAAGGATATTCCACCGAGTGGTCAGAATATGTAAACTAAGATTATCCTTCATATGCGCGGGTGTGGGACAAGGATATTCCACCGAGTGGTCAGAATATGTAAACTAAGATTATCCTTCATATGCGCGGGTGTGGGACAAGGATATTCCACCGAGTGGTCAGAATATGTAAACTAAGATTATCCTTCATATGCGCGGGTGTGGGACAAGGATATTCCACCGAGTGGTCAGAATATGTAAACTAAGATTATCCTTCATATGCGCGGGTGTGGGACAAGGATATTCCACCGAGTGGTCAGAATATGTAAACTAAGATTATCCTTCATATGCGCGGGTGTGGGACAAGGATATTCCACCGAGTGGTCAGAATATGTAAACTAAGATTATCCTTCATATGCGCGGGTGTGGGACAAGGATATTCCACCGAGTGGTCAGAATATGTAAACTAAGATTATCCTTCATATGCGTGGGTGTGGGACAAGGATATTCCACCGAGTGGTCAGAATATGTAAACTAAGATTATCCTTCATATGCGCGGGTGTGGGACAAGGATATTCCACCCGAGTTGTCAGAATATGTTGTCAGAAACAATGCCCCTATAACCAGGGGAGGTGGGTCTGTTGTACAAGAAAATAATTGTTGGTTTATTGGGCTTTTTTTCCCCACAATGATGTATCATAATGTACCCATATCATCAACCCGGGGTTTTGATACTGTCCACAGAATGCCCCATAATGTTATACAATGCCCCGATAATGTTATACAATGCCCCATAATGTTATACAATGCCCTATAATGTTATACAATGCCCCTATAATGTTATACAATGCCCCTATAATGTTATACAATGCCCCTATAATGTTATACAATGCCCCTATAATGTTATACAATGCCCCTATAATGTTATACAATGCCCCTATAATGTTATACAATGCCCCTATAATGTTATACAATGCCCCTATAATGTTATACAATGCCCCTATAATGTTATACAATGCCCCATAATGTTATACAATGCCCCATAATGTTATACAATGCCCCATAATGTTATACAATGCCCCATAATGTTATACAATGCCCCATAATGTTATACAATGCCCCATAATGTTATACAATGCCCCATAATGTTATACAATGCCCCATAATGTTATACAATGCCCCATAATGTTATACAATGCCCCATAATGTTATACAATGCCCCTATAATGTTATACAATGCCCCTATAATGTTATACAATGCCCCTATAATGTTATACAATGCCCCTATAATGTTATACAATGCCCCTATAATGTTATACAATGCCCTATAATGTTATACAATGCCCCTATAATGTTATACAATGCCCCTATAATGTTATACAATGCCCCTATAATGACTTACAATGCCCCATAATGTTATACAATGCCCCTATAATGTTATACAATGCCCTATAAGGTTATACAATGCCCCTATAAGGTTATACAATGCCCCTATAAGGTCCCTAGACATGGCACCATGGCTATACTAGCAATAAACGCACATTCATGTAAAAGTGTACCATTTAGATTTGCGACAAACATATACCCAGACCAGCCTGCGTATCTCTGCTGTCTGCCCAGGGACTGATGAGTGATGAAGGCTCTGTACAATGAACAGTTGAGATACAATAAAGGTGTTTTTCAAAACATTAATTCATATTGGCAGTACTCCACCAAGAAACACACATTTCCAAGGATACTGATCACAATGACTTAATTTGATGCTCGGAAATTCCATCTAATTTGATGCTCGGAAATTCCATCTAATTCAGTCTTATTGCCTTAAATTTCTTGGAGGAATACCCTTCTCAAAAAATGCTAATTGGGTCGTCTACCTGTGTTAAAGTCTATTATTCGTAAGACAAATATCGTGGGAAAACGGAGCCATTTTATGTTGAGAATGCAGGAAATGGCGTATCAGAGCATCTGGATTTCATAGTTTGTTGAGGGGACATGTCCTCAGATCCCCTAGTAGCGACAGGCCCTCCAAAAGACCGTGTAACAATTCTGAATACGGATTTCATTTTGCACCCAACTTTTTGAAACCTGGCTATGGCCCTGGAAACGAGGCTCCCCCCCCACCGGTGCATATGATGGATACATCTTCACACACTACTTGGCCACGACACACATTTTATTGCCAACTCGGTTAATCATTGAATCTGCAGTGAAAATTTCAACTTTCTTCCAGCTGAAGCAATCTTTGATTCATTGAATCGGCAGTGCTCACAAATGGATGGAATCAAAGGTTTACACCCAAAAAATACACTGAGCTAGTCTGCATGTGTAATTACGTATTTATGGAGCATTTTAATCGCCTGTGTTACTATGAAATTGTCTATAAGACACAGACAGTTACATCATCTAACCAGCTATGCGAAAATAGTAGAAATGTTGAAAATGTATACACGTGGAATCGAGACTGTATATGTGTGGAATCGAGACTGTATATGTGTGGAATCAAGACTGTATATATGTGGAATTGAGACTGTATATGTGTGGAATCGAGACTGTATATGTGTGGAATCAAGACTGTATATGTGTGGAATCAAGATTGTATATGTGTGGAATCAAGACTGTATATGTGTGGAATTGAGACTGTATATGTGTGGAATCGAGACTGTATATGTGTGGAATCAAGACTGTATATGTGTGGAATCAAGACTGTATATGTGTGGAATCAAGACTGTATATGTGTGGAATCAAGACTGTATATGTGTGGAATCAAGACTGTAGACACGTGGAATCAAGACTGTATATGTGTGGAATCAAGACTGTATATGTGTGGAATCAAGACTGTAGACACGTGGAATCGAGACTGTATATGTGTGGAATCAAGACTGTATATGTGTGGAATCAAGACTGTATACGTGTGGAATCAAGACTGTATATGTGTGGATTCAAGATTGTATATGTGTGGAATCAAGACTGTATATGTGTGGAATCAAGACTGTATATGTGTGGAATTGAGACTGTATATGTGTGGAATCAAGACTGTATATGTGTGGAATCAAGATTATATATGTGTGGAATCGAGACTGTATATGTGTGGAATCAAGACTGTATATGTGTGGAATCAAGACTATATACACGTGGAATCAAGACTGTATACGTGTGGAATCAAGACTGTATACGTGTGGATTCAAGATTGTATATGTGTGTAATCAAGACTGTATATGTGTGGAATCAAGACTGTATACGTGTGGAATCAAGATTGTATATGTGTGGAATCAAGACTGTATACGTATGGAATCAAGATTGTATATGTGTGGAATCAAGACTGTATATGTGTGGAATCAAGACTGTATACCTGTGGAATCAAGATTGTATATGTGTGGAATCAAGACTGTATACGTGTGGAATCAAGACTGTATATGTGTGGAATCAAGATTGTATATGTGTGGAATCGAGACTGTATACGTGTGGAATCGAGACTGTATATATGTGGAATCAAGACTGTATATGTGTGGAATCAAGATTATATATGTGTGGAATCGAGACTGTATATGTGTGGAATCGAGACTGTATATGTGTGGAATCAAGACTGTATACGTGTGGAATCAAGACTGTATACGTGTGGAATTGAGACTGTATATGTGTGGAATGAAGACTGTATATGTGTGGAATCAAGACTGTATACGTGTGGAATCAAGACTGCATACGTGTGGAATCAAGACTGTATATGTGTGGAATCAAGACTGTATATGTGTGGAATCAAGACTGTATATGTGTGGAATCGAGACTGTATATGTGTGGAATCAAGACTGTATATGTGTGGAATCAAGATTGTATATATGTGGAATCAAGACTGTATATGTGTGGAATCAAGATTGTATATGTGTGGAATCAAAACTGTATACGTGTGGAATCGAGACTGTATATGTGTGGAATTGAGACTGTATACGTGTGGAATCGAGACTGTATACATGTGGAATCAAGATTATATATGTGTGGAATCAAGACTGTATATGTGTGGAATCGAGACTGTATACGTGTGGAATCAAAACTGTATATGTGTGGAATCAAAACTGTATACATGTGGAATCAAGACTGTATACGTGTGGAATCAAAACTGTATACGTGTGGAATCGAGACTGTATACGTGTGGAATCAAAACTGTATACGTGTGGAATCGAGACTGTATATGTGTGGAATCAAGACTGTATATGTGTGGAATCAAAACTGTATATGTGTGGAATCGAGACTGTATATGTGTGGAATCAAGATTGTATACGTGTGGAATCGAGACTGTATATGTGTGGAATCAAGACTGTATATGTGTGGAATCAAAACTGTATATGTGTGGAATCAAGACTGTATACGTGTGGAATCGAGACTGTATGTGTGGAATTGAGACTGTATACGTGTGGAATCAAGACTGTATATGTGTGGAATCAAGACTGTATACATGTGGAATCGAGACTGTATATGTGTGAATATTTATGCAGTCATTTCTGTTACAGGAAAGATCCCTTTCTATTATTTTTGTAGCCGATGTACATGCAAATGTTGAATGTCATACGTTTGTGTACAAATGTGTTCATAATTTAGAAACTACATGTATGTTCCAGAATGTAAATAAAAAACATGGTTTACAAATTTCGTGTAACTTTGGATTATTCAGAATTTGTCTTGTATTTCCATGTCTACTGATATAGCCTGGTACCACTGTTCTGAGTGCGACGTATATATCCATGTCTACCGATATAGCCTGGTAACACTGCTCCAAGAATGGTGTATATGTCCATATCTACTGATATAGCCTGGTACCACTGTTCCAAGTATGGTGTATATGTCCATATCTACTGATATATCCTGGTACCACTGCTCCAAGCATGGTGTATATATCCATGTCTACCGATATAGCCTGGTACCACTGCTCCAAGCATGGTGTATATGTCCATATCTACTGATATAGCCTGGTACCACTGCTCCAAGCATGGCGTATATTTCCATATCTACTGATATAGCCTAGTACCACTGCTCCAAGCATGGCGTATATTTCCATATCTACTGATATAGCCTGGTACCACTGCTCCAAGCATGGCGTATATGTCCATATCTACTGATATAGCCTGGTACCACTGCTCCAAGCATGGCGTATATTTCCATATCTACTGATATAGCCTGGTACCACTGCTCCAAGCATGGCGTATATGTCCATATCTACTGATATAGCCTAGTACCACTGCTCCAAGCCTGGTGTATATTTCCATATCTACTGATATAGCCTGGTACCACTGCTCCAAGCATGGCGTATATTTCCATATCTACTGATATAGCCTGGTACCACTGCTCCAAGCATGGCGTATATGTCCATATCTACTGATATAGCCTGGTACCACTGCTCCAAGCATGGCGTATATTTCCATATCTACTGATATAGCCTGGTACCACTGCTCCAAGCATGGTGTATATGTCCATATCTACTGATATAGCCTGGTACCACTGCTCCAAGCATGGCGTATATGTCCATATCTACTGATATAGCCTGGTACCACTGCTCCAAGCATGGTGTATATGTCCATATCTACTGATATAGCCTGGTACCACTGCTCAAGCATGGCGTATATGTCCATATCTACTGATATAGCCTGGTACCACTGCTCCAAGCATGGGTATATGTCCATATCTACTGATATAGCCTGGTACAAGCATGGTGTATATGTCCATATCTACTGATATAGCCTGGTACAAGCGTGGTGTATATGTCCATATCTACTGATATATCCTGGTACAAGCTGGGTATATGTCCATATCTAGATATAGCCTGGTACAAGCATGGCGTATATGTCCATATCTACTGATATATCCTGGTACCACTGCTCCAAGCATGGTGTATATTTCCATATCTACTGATATAGCCTGGTACCACTGCTCCAAGCATGGCGTATATGTCCATATCTACTGATATATCCTGGTACCACTGCTCCAAGCATGGCGTATATTTCCATATCTACTGATATAGCCTGGTACCACTGCTCCAAGCATGGCGTATATGTCCATATCTACTGATATAGCCTGGTACCACTGCTCCAAGCATGGCGTATATTTCCATATCTACTGATATATCCTGGTACCACTGCTCCAAGCATGGTGTATATTTCCATATCTACTGATATAGCCTGGTACCACTGCTCCAAGCATGGCGTATATTTCCATATCTACTGATATATCCTGGTACATCCATATCTACTGATATAGCCTGGTACCCTCCAAGCATGGCGTATATGTCCATATCTACTGATATACCTGGTACAAGCATGGCGTATATGTCCATATCTACTGATATAGCCTGGTACCACTGCTCCAAGCATGGCGTATATTTCCATATCTACTGATATATCCTGGTACAAGCATGGCGTATATGTCCATATCTACTGATATAGCCTGGTACCACTGCTCCAAGCATGGCGTATATTTCCATATCTACTGATATATCCTGGTACCACTGCTCCAAGCATGGCGTATATGTCCATATCTACTGATATAGCCTGGTACCACTGCTCCAAGCATGGCGTATATTTCCATATCTACTGATATAGCCTGGTACCACTGCTCCAAGCATGGCGTATATGTCCATATCTACTGATATAGCCTGGTACCACTGCTCCAAGCATGGCGTATATGTCCATATCTACTGATATAGCCTGGTACCACTGCTCCAAGCATGGCGTATATTTCCATATCTACTGATATATCCTGGTACAAGCATGGCGTATATGTCCATATCTACTGATATAGCCTGGTACCACTGCTCCAAGCATGGCGTATATTTCCATATCTACTGATATAGCCTGGTACCACTGCTCCAAGCATGGCGTATATGTCCATATCTACTGATATAGCCTGGTACCACTGCTCCAAGCATGGCGTATATGTCCATATCTACTGATATAGCCTGGTACCACTGCTCCAAGCATGGCGTATATGTCCATATCTACTGATATAGCCTGGTACCACTGCTCCAAGCATGGCGTATATTTCCATATCTACTGATATAGCCTGGTACCACTGCTCCAAGCATGGCGTATATGTCCATATCTACTGATATAGCCTGGTACCACTGCTCCAAGCATGGCGTATATTTCCATATCTACTGATATAGCCTGGTACCACTGCTCCAAGCATGGCGTATATGTCCATATCTACTGATATAGCCTGGTACCACTGCTCCAAGCATGGCGTATATGTCCATATCTACTGATATAGCCTGGTACCACTGCTCCAAGCATGGCGTATATTTCCATATCTACTGATATAGCCTGGTACCACTGCTCCAAGCATGGCGTATATGTCCATATCTACTGATATAGCCTGGTACCACTGCTCCAAGCATGGCGTATATGTCCATATCTACTGATATAGCCTGGTACCACTGCTCCAAGCATGGTGTATTTCCATATCTACTGATATAGCCTGGTACCACTGCTCCAAGCATGGCGTATATGTCCATATCTACTGATATAGCCTGGTACCACTGCTCCAAGCATGGCGTATATTTCCATATCTACTGATATAGCCTGGTACCACTGCTCCAAGCATGGCGATACTGGCGTATATGTCCATATCTACTGATATAGCCTGGTACCACTGCTCCAAGCATGGCGTATATTTCCATATCTACTGATATAGCCTGGTACCACTGCTCCAAGCATGGCGTATATTTCCATATCTACTGATATAGCCTGTACACTGGTACAAGCATGGCGTATATGTCCATATCTACTGATATAGCCTGGTACCACTGCTCCAAGCATGGCGTATATGTCCATATCTACTGATATAGCCTGGTACCACTGCTCCAAGCATGGCGTATATTTCCATATCTACTGATATATCTGGTACAAGCATGGCGTATATGTCCATATCTACTGATATAGCCTGGTACCACTGCTCCAAGCATGGCTATATTTCCATATCTACTGATATACCTGGTACAAGCATGGCGTATATGTCCATATCTACTGATATAGCCTGGTACCACTGCTCCAAGCATGGCGTATATGTCCATATCTACTGATATAGCCTGGTACCACTGCTCCAAGCATGGCGTATATTTCCATATCTACTGATATAGCCTGGTACCACTGCTCCAAGCATGGCGTATATGTCCATATCTACTGATATAGCCTGGTACCACTGCTCCAAGCATGGCGTATATGTCCATATCTACTGATATAGCCTGGTACCACTGCTCCAAGCATGGCGTATATGTCCATATCTACTGATATAGCCTGGTACCACTGCTCCAAGCATGGCGTATATGTCCATATCTACTGATATAGCCTGGTACCACTGCTCCAAGCATGGCGTATATTTCCATATCTACTGATATAGCCTGGTACCACTGCTCCAAGCATGGCGTATATTTCCATATCTACTGATATAGCCTGGTACCACTGCTCCAAGCATGGCGTATATTTCCATATCTACTGATATAGCCTGGTACCACTGCTCCAAGCATGGCGTATATGTCCATATCTACTGATATAGCCTGGTACCACTGCTCCAAGCATGGCGTATATGTCCATATCTACTGATATAGCCTGGTACCACTGCTCCAAGCATGGCGTATATGTCCATATCTACTGATATAGCCTGGTACCACTGCTCCAAGCATGGCGTATATTTCCATATCTACTGATATAGCCTGGTACCACTGCTCCAAGCATGGCGTATATTTCCATATCTACTGATATAGCCTGGTACCACTGCTCCAAGCATGGCGTATATTTCCATATCTACTGATATAGCCTGGTACCACTGCTCCAAGCATGGCGTATATGTCCATATCTACTGATATAGCCTGGTACCACTGCTCCAAGCATGGCGTATATGTCCATATCTACTGATATAGCCTGGTACCACTGCTCCAAGCATGGCGTATATGTCCATATCTACTGATATAGCCTGGTACCACTGCTCCAAGCATGGCGTATATGTCCATATCTACTGATATAGCCTGGTACCACTGCTCCAAGCATGGCGTATATGTCCATATCTACTGATATAGCCTGGTACCACTGCTCCAAGCATGGCGTATATGTCCATATCTACTGATATAGCCTGGTACCACTGCTCCAAGCATGGCGTATATGTCCATATCTACTGATATAGCCTGGTACCACTGCTCCAAGCATGGTGTATATTTCCATATCTACTGATATAGCCTGGTACCACTGCTCCAAGCATGGCGTATATTTCCATATCTACTGATATAGCCTGGTACCACTGCTCCAAGCATGGCGTATATGTCCATATCTACTGATATAGCCTGGTACCACTGCTCCAAGCATGGCGTATATTTCCATATCTACTGATATATCCTGGTCAAGCATGGCGTATATCCATATCTACTGATATAGCCGTACCACTGCTCCAAGCATGGTATATTTCCATATCTACTGATATACCTGGTACAAGCATGGCGTATATGTCCATATCTACTGATATAGCCTGGTACCACTGCTCCAAGCATGGCGTATATGTCCATATCTACTGATATATCCTGGTACCACTGCTCCAAGCATGGCGTATATGTCCATATCTACTGATATAGCCTGGTACCACTGCTCCAAGCATGGCGTATATGTCCATATCTACTGATATAGCCTGGTACCACTGCTCCAAGCATGGTGTATATTTCCATATCTACTGATATAGCCTGGTACCACTGCTCCAAGCATGGCGTATATGTCCATATCTACTGATATAGCCTGGTACCACTGCTCCAAGCATGGCGTATATTTCCATATCTACTGATATAGCCTGGTACCACTGCTCCAAGCATGGCGTATATGTCCATATCTACTGATATAGCCTGGTACCACTGCTCCAAGCATGGCGTATATTTCCATATCTACTGATATATCCTGGTACAAATGGCGTATATTTCCATATCTACTGATATAGCCTGGTACCACTGCTCCAAGCATGGCGTATATTTCCATATCTACTGATATACCTGGTACAAGCATGGCGTATATGTCCATATCTACTGATATAGCCTGGTACCACTGCTCCAAGCATGGCTATATTCCATATCTACTGATATACCTGGTACAAGCATGGCGTATATGTCCATATCTACTGATATAGCCTGGTACCACTGCTCCAAGCATGGCGTATATTTCCATATCTACTGATATAGCCTGGTACCACTGCTCCAAGCATGGCGTATATGTCCATATCTACTGATATAGCCTGGTACCACTGCTCCAAGCATGGCGTATATTTCCATATCTACTGATATAGCCTGGTACCACTGCTCCAAGCATGGCGTATATGTCCATATCTACTGATATAGCCTGGTACCACTGCTCCAAGCATGGCGTATATGTCCATATCTACTGATATAGCCTGGTACCACTGCTCCAAGCATGGCGTATATGTCCATATCTACTGATATATCCTGGTACAAGCATGGCGTATATGTCCATATCTACTGATATAGCCTGGTACCACTGCTCCAAGCATGGCGTATATTTCCATATCTACTGATATAGCCTGGTACCACTGCTCCAAGCATGGCGTATATGTCCATATCTACTGATATAGCCTGGTACCACTGCTCCAAGCATGGCGTATATGTCCATATCTACTGATATATCCTGGTACCACTGCTCCAAGCATGGCGTATATGTCCATATCTACTGATATAGCCTGGTACCACTGCTCCAAGCATGGCGTATATTTCCATATCTACTGATATAGCCTGGTACCACTGCTCCAAGCATGGCGTATATGTCCATATCTACTGATATAGCCTGGTACCACTGCTCCAAGCATGGCGTATATGTCCATATCTACTGATATAGCCTGGTACCACTGCTCCAAGCATGGCGTATATGTCCATATCTACTGATATAGCCTGGTACCACTGCTCCAAGCATGGCGTATATTTCCATATCTACTGATATAGCCTGGTACCACTGCTCCAAGCATGGCGTATATGTCCATATCTACTGATATAGCCTGGTACCACTGCTCCAAGCATGGCGTATATGTCCATATCTACTGATATAGCCTGGTACCACTGCTCCAAGCATGGCGTATATGTCCATATCTACTGATATAGCCTGGTACCACTGCTCCAAGCATGGCGTATATTTCCATATCTACTGATATAGCCTGGTACCACTGCTCCAAGCATGGCGTATATGTCCATATCTACTGATATAGCCTGGTACCACTGCTCCAAGCATGGCGTATATTTCCATATCTACTGATATATCCTGGTACCACTGCTCCAAGCATGGCGTATATGTCCATATCTACTGATATAGCCTGGTACAAGCTGGCGTATATGTCCATATCTACTGATATAGCCTGGTACCACTGCTCCAAGCATGGCGTATATTTCCATATCTACTGATATAGCCTGGTACCACTGCTCCAAGCATGGCGTATATTTCCATATCTACTGATATAGCCTGGTACAACACTGGTACAAGCATGGCGTATATGTCCATATCTACTGATATAGCCTGGTACCACTGCTCCAAGCATGGCGTATATGTCCATATCTACTGATATAGCCTGGTACCACTGCTCCAAGCATGGCGTATATTTCCATATCTACTGATATACTGGTACAAGCATGGCGTATATGTCCATATCTACTGATATAGCCTGGTACCACTGCTCCAAGCATGGCGTATATTTCCATATCTACTGATATATCCTGGTACAAGCATGGCGTATATGTCCATATCTACTGATATAGCCTGGTACCACTGCTCCAAGCATGGCGTATATGTCCATATCTACTGATATAGCCTGGTACCACTGCTCCAAGCATGGTGTATATTTCCATATTACTGATATAGCCTGGTACCACTGCTCCAAGCATGGCGTATATGTCCATATCTACTGATATAGCCTGGTACCACTGCTCCAAGCATGGCGTATATGTCCATATCTACTGATATATCCTGGTACCACTGCTCCAAGCATGGCGTATATGTCCATATCTACTGATATAGCCTGGTACCACTGCTCCAAGCATGGCGTATATTTCCATATCTACTGATATAGCCTGGTACCACTGCTCCAAGCATGGCGTATATGTCCATATCTACTGATATAGCCTGGTACCACTGCTCCAAGCATGGCGTATATTTCCATATCTACTGATATAGCCTGGTACCACTGCTCCAAGCATGGCGTATATGTCCATATCTACTGATATAGCCTGGTACCACTGCTCCAAGCATGGCGTATATGTCCATATCTACTGATATAGCCTGGTACCACTGCTCCAAGCATGGCGTATATGTCCATATCTACTGATATAGCCTGGTACCACTGCTCCAAGCATGGCGTATATGTCCATATCTACTGATATAGCCTGGTACCACTGCTCCAAGCATGGCGTATATGTCCATATCTACTGATGATATAGCCTGGTACCACTGCTCCAAGCATGGCGTATATGTCCATATCTACTGATATAGCCTGGTACCACTGCTCCAAGCATGGTGTATATTTCCATATATACTGATATAGCCTGGTACCACTGTTCCAAGCATG
>CM026402.1:71473417-71529398 GCA_014843695.1 Archivesica marissinica
ATTAATAACTGATGTTAATCACTCATGGTGACGTCAGGTTCTATTTGACGTATATCTAGGTTCCTGGTGGCATGGATGCAAATCATACTACAGTTTGTCATATGTACACTTGTACCTTCGCGTAAGAGGAAACACATGTACTATGGCTGCCACGTGTACACGTGTAAACGGAGCCGTGTCGTTTTAGTTTATTTATTTTACAACGATTGCGAATCAAGTTTTAACAACTTATATCAATCACTCTCGTTGGCGCGGCTGAAAACGTAAACGTGATCATTCGTGTGGGAGGAAACCCGAGTACCTGGAGAAAACCCACCTGTTCGATCTGGCGACCACCGTACCATCTCACATAATTCTCACATTGGTGAGAAGCGAGCGCGCTAACCACTGCGCTATTCGGACAGCCCAAATCTGTACTGGCAATACACATGTACTAATTCAGTAACTGTACACACTATAATTGATGATAAAAACTAGATCTACCATAATAATTATTGTCAACAGATTGTATGACAATAGTTGAGTAATATATACCAGTTTGTAATTTGACTATTGTCCTAACCATCCTAGTGTTTTTCGCGGCCGTTTGCCTGTATAGGTGTGATTCAGTGAACCAGAATTATTCCTGAACTGCAATGATGTAAGCAGCATCTCAGGTGTTAACCGGTGTAAGTAAGTAGCATACCATATGCATACTTGAACATGTGTAAACGATGCCGTGTCCTGTATTAAGGATCGTGTACACGTTTACAAAATATGTACACGTGGCAGCCCTAACAGGTACCCACCGAAAACCTATCATGTCCGATCACCTCATTTACTTCCAACACCGAAGATCAAATCATGGGCATGTGAATCAAGCAATGAGAGACAACGGTCAGTTACTGCCCCTGAATACTCCCTAAAAGTAGATAAGTCCTAAGTGATTTCCTCTGTTTTTATCGTTGTTTCCTTTGCACAACTTGTTAGCAATTATATTCCACTTTCGCTTCTTATGATTATTAAACTACTAAATCTAAACAGATATTCTGAAGTATATGCAATGGGTACTTATTTATAAAATAATGTTATCAATTAAGTAACACGATTTTTTTAACACGATACTATCATATTTATGATACCGCAACATCTTGTTAGGGAACAACAATAAAAACAAAGGATTCCAACTAAAAGGACCTGTTTACATTTTGGAATAAATCAGACTTTATATGTCAAGGGAGGTAATCGAAAATTAGAGTTGTCTCTTATTGTGCTTGCGTCAAATACATACGTGAGTTTGCATCTCTCCGAGTGCTATCCACTAGTTTACTCTTGTAATTACTGTGGTGGTAAATGGTACCATATAGCGTGTTGAAATATTATGTATGTAACTGCTATTACAGTCTCCATTGTATCTTTTGAAGATAAAAATTATTCAAGGAACGACATAATTATGCCCGACTCTGACCAACTGCAGATCTATTGTTGTAAAACGTACCCCACCCTTGTTTACCCGTGTTGTAAAACGTACCCTACCATTGTTTACCCGTGTTGTAAAACGTACCCCACCGTGTTTACCCGTGTTGTAAAACGTACTCCACCATTGTTTACCCGTGTTGTAAAACGTACCCCACCATTGTTTACCAGTGTTGTAAAACGTACTCCACCATTGTATACACGTGGTGTAAAAACGTACTCCACCATTGTATACACGTGGTGTAAAAACGTACTCCACCATTGTATACACGTGGTGTAAAACTTACACCACCATTGTTTACCAGTGTTGTAAAACATACTCCACCATTGTTTACCAGTGTTGTAAATCGTACCCCACCATTGTTTACCCGTGTTGTAAAACATACTCCACCATTGATTACCAGTGTTGTAAAACGTACTCCACCATTGTTTACCAGTGTTGTAAAACGTACTCCACCATTGTTTACCCGTGTTGTAAAACGTACTCCACCATTGTTTACCCGTGTTGTAAAACGTACCCCACCATTGTTTACCAGTGTTGTAAAACGTACTCCACCATTGTATACACGTGGTGTAAAAACGTACTCCACCATTGTATACACTAGTTGTAAAAACGTACTCCACCATTGTATACACGTGGTGTAAAACTTACACCACCATTGTTTACCAGTGTTGTAAAACATACTCCACCATTGTTTACCAGTGTTGTAAATCGTACCCCACCATTGTTTACCCGTGTTGTAAAACATACTCCACCATTGATTACCCGTGTTGTAAAATGTACCCCACCATTGTTTACCAGTATTGTAAAACATACTCCACCATTGTTTACCAGTGTTGTAAAACGTACTCCACCATTGTTTACCAGTGTTGTAAAACGTACCCCACCATTGTTTACCAGTGTTGTAAAACGTAACCCACAATTGTTTACCAGTGTTGTAAAACGTACCCCACCATTGTTTACCAGTGTTGTAAAACATACTCCACCATTGTTTACGCGTGTTGTAAAACGTTCTCCACCATTGTTTACCAGTGTTGTAAAACGTACCCAACCATTGTTTACCAGTGTTGTAAAACGTAACCCCACCATTGTTTACCCGTGTTGTAAAACGTACTCCACCATTTTACCAGTGTTGTAAAACGTACTCCACCATTGTTTACCAGTGTTGTAAAACGTACCTCACCATGTTTACCCGTGTTGTAAAACGTACCCAACCATTGTTTACCAGTGTTGTAAAACGTACCCTACCATTGTTTACCCGTGTTGTAAAACGTACTCCACCATTGTTTACTAGTGTTGTAAAACGTACTCCACCATTGTATACATGTTGTGTAAAACGTACTCCACCATTGTATACACGTGGTGTAAAACGTACCCCACCATTGTTTACCCGTGTTGTAAAACGTACCCCACCATTGTTTACCCGTGTTGTAAAACGTACTCCACCATTGTTTACCAGTGTTGTAAAACGTACACCACCATGTTTACCCGTGTTGTAAAACATATCCAACCATTGTTTACCAGTGTTGTAAAACGTACCCCACCATGTTTACCCGTGTTGTAAAACGTAACCCACCATTGTATACACGTGTTGTAAAACGTACCCCACCATTGTTTACCCGTGTTGTAAAATGTACACGCCATTGTTTACCAGTATTGTAAAACATACTCCACCATTGTTTACCAGTGTTGTAAAACGTACCCCACCATTGTTTACCAGTGTTGTAAAACGTACCCCACCATGTTTACCCGTGTTGTAAAAAGTACCCCACCATGTTTACCCGTGTTGTAAAACGTAACCCACCATTGTATACACGTGTTGTAAAACGTACCCCACCATTGTTTACCCGTGTTGTAAAATGTACACGCCATTGTTTACCAGTATTGTAAAACATACTCCACCATTGTTTACCAGTGTTGTAAAACGTACCCCACCATTGTTTACCAGTATTGTAAAACATACTCCACCATTGTTTACCAGTGTTGTAAAACGTACCCCACCATTGTTTACCCGTGTTGTAAAACATACTCCACCATTGTTTACCAGTGTTGTAAAACGTACTCCACCATTGTTTACCAGTGTTGTAAAACGTACCCCACCATTGTTTACCCGTGTTGTAAAACGTAACCCACCATTGTTTACCCGTGTTGTAAAACGTACCCCACCATTGTTTACCAGTGTTGTAAAACGTACTCCACCATTGTATACACGTGGTGTAAAACGTACCCCACCATTGTTTACCAGTGTTGTAAATCGTACCCCACCATTGTTTACCAGTGTTGTAAATCGTACCCCACCATTGTTTACCAGTGTTGTAAATCGTACCCCACCATTGTTTACCAGTGTTGTAAATCGTACCCCACCATTGTTTACCAGTGTTGTAAATCGTACCCCACCATTGTTTACCAGTGTTGTAAAACGTACCCCACCATGTTTACCCGTGTTGTAAAACGTACCCCACCATGTTTACCCGTGTTGTAAAACGTACCCCACCATTGTATACACGTGTTGTAAAACGTACCCCACCATTGTTTACCCGTGTTGTAAAATGTACACGCCATTGTTTACCAGTGTTGTAAAACATACTCCACCATTGTTTACCAGTGTTGTAAAACATACTCCACCATTGTTTACCAGTGTTGTAAAACGTACCCAACCATTGTTTACCAGTGTTGTAAAACGTACCCAACCATTGTTTACCAGTGTTGTAAAACGTACCCCACCATTGTTTACCAGTGTTGTAAAACGTAACCCACAATTGTTTACCAGTGTTGTAAAACGTACCCCACCATTGTTTACCAGTGTTGTAAAACATACTCCACCATTGTTTACCAGTGTTGTAAAACGTACCCCACCATTGTTTACCAGTGTTGTAAAACATACTCCACCATTGTTTACCCGTGTTGTAAAACGTACCCCACCATTGTTTACCCGTGTTGTAAAACGTACCCCACCATTGTTTACCCGTGTTGTAAAACATACTCCACCATTGTTTACCAGTGTTGTAAAACATACTCCACCATTGTTTACCAGTGTTGTAAAACGTAACCCACCATTGTTTACCAGTGTTGTAAAACGTAACCCACCATTGTTTACCCGTGTTGTAAAACGTACCCCACCATTGTTTACCAGTGTTGTAAAACGTACTCCACCATTGTATACACGTGGTGTAAAACGTAACCCACCATTGTTTACCAGTGTTGTAAATCGTACCCCACCATTGTTTACCAGTGTTGTAAATCGTACCCCACCATTGTTTACCAGTGTTGTAAAACATTCTCCACCATTGTTTACGAATAGTTCAAAGAAACAACACGGTTCGTATCCACAAATTAGTTTATTAGCATGTGACTATATAGTTATCAATCTGAGATGAAGTTCCTCGCATAATACTGGTCTAAAGTTTCAATAATACTACATTATTGAGTCCATGCGGAAGTCGTGATAGCGCAGTAGTAGCTCGTACGCTTCATGTGTGAAAGGCCCGGAGTTCGAGCCAGCTGTAGCATTTACGAGTGTGTCTTTAAGCAAGGTACTTAAATTCCACATTGTCTCTTCTCCACCTCGAAGCCGGCGAATGACAGCCCAAGAAACACGGGCCAATTTTGATATATCATTATATTCTCATACTAGACACATATCACGGTTGGACACCAGTAATGTCAATAATTTAAATAAATCAAATTTAACCAGATAGCAACATTGGTTGTAACAGACGGATATGTAGTCCAATGGTAACACGCTGGACTGGTAATCCATGGATCGCAGGTTCGATCCCCCGTCTGACCATAATAAAATTAACAGTCTTTCAGATGGGACGTTAAATCGAGGTCTCGTGTCGGTGCTTTACACCGTGCACGTAAAAGAACCAGAGGAGAATCTGGAATGGGTCTCTGTCTGTATCATGCACTATCATGCAACATCTAAAATAACTAATCTCTTCATGAGGCGTCGCTCATATGGGCAACCGGTAGCGACGATAAATAAACGTAAAAACACAGCAACATTGGTGCTGCTCAAAATTCTATTCTAGTACATGTATATATATAATTATATATATGTTCCATTTATGGTAACCCCTTGCGGGGAACTAGACATGTTTCCCTTTGCGATCTAAGCGGTTAACCAGTACTAAGCAATGTGTGCATACGTTGCCGTGACCGAGTATCGAACCCGCGACCCATCGAATCCAAATCCGAGACCTAAATCTGGTTCACTGATGCCATGAGTTATATACACATACGCAAACTGCCTGGTGTCTTCATAAATCAAAACACAAAGTCTAATCACTTAATTGCCCGTCACTGCTGTCGGTTCGAGTCCCACTGGGGGGTGTTGTACTCTTTCACCTGAGGAAGCTATCCAGCTACCTTGTCGAAGGTCTATGGTTCTACCTGGTGCCTGTCCGTGCCTGAAATACTGCTCGCATCTTGAAAATCGCCGTATGACCTAATTAATTTGTCGGTGCGACTTTTATCCCTCAAAAGAAACAAATAAACAAACACAATGAATTGTATCGTATATTCCTCAAGACAGGTATTTTGTCAGGACTCTACATACATATATTCATAAGAGAGGATATAAAACATTTATTGAAACGATATAAACAATGTTAGGTACATTAAAAGTTGGTAGAAAAATAAGTTGACAATCAAATATAATGATAGCATAATATGGAAAACGTTACAAATAGAAGGAGAATTCCAATAGTTTTGGAAGATCTGAATTACATGCAATTTGTGAAATACAAAATACAAGTATAATGAATGTTACATGGTTGGGAATATCCGAATTAGTGTAGTATCCGAAATACAAGCAATTAAACAGTACACAATACAAGTAGAATGAATGTTAAATGGTGGGAATATCTGAATGATTGTAGTATCCGAAATACAAGCAATTAAACAGTACAAAATACAAGTAGAATGAATGTTACATGGTTGGGAATATCTGAATGATTATAGTATCCGAAATACAAACAATTACATAGTACACAATACAAGTAGCGCGAATGTTTAATGTTTGGGAATATCCGAACTCTGTGATAATGTCCGAAATTGATAGCAATTACGCAAAATAACGAATGCTGAATGTTTGGGAATATCCTAATTATAGCATTATCCGAATAACAAAGCACTTACGCAATATAAATACCAACAACTAGAATGCCAGCTACCTGATTATTATACTGCACAAGTAGAATAGCTATAGATAGGAAAAACTGTATTAGAAATCCATGCACATATTAGAATATAAAATATTATTAGAACATGGAAATTATGACGATGGCTACTTTCGTAGGATATAGCAGCTGCTCGCCGTGTATTATGACGTTTACTCTACTTTCGTAGGATATAGCAGATGCTCGCCGTGTATTATGACGATTACTCTACTTTCGTAGGATATAGCAGCTGCTCGCCGTGTATTATGACGATTACTCTACTTTCGTAGGACATAGCAGATGCTCGCCGTGTATTATGACGATGACTACTTCCGTAGGACATAGTAGATGCTCGCCGTGTATTATGACGATGATTACTTCCGTAGGACATAGTAGATGCTCGCCGTGTATTATGACGATGACTACTTTCCTAGGATATAGCAGATGCTCCCCGTGTATTATGACGATGACTACTTTCCTAGGATATAGTAGATGCTCGCCGTGTATTACAATGATTACTACTTTCGTAGGATATAGTAGATGCTCGCCGTGTATTATGACGATGACTACTTCCGTAGGACATAGTAGATGCTCGCCGTGTATTATGACGATGACTACTTTCATAGGATATAGCAGATGCTCGCCGTGTATTTTGACGATGACTACTTTCCTAGGATATAGTAGATGCTCGCCGTGTATTACAATGATTACTACTTTCGTAGGATATAGTAGATGCTCGCCGTGTATTATTACGGTGACTACTTTCCTAGGATATAGCAGATGGTCGCCGTGTATTATTACGGGGACTACTTCCGTAGGACATAACAGATGCTCGCCGTGTATTATTACGGTGACTACTTTCCTAGGATATAGCAGATGCTCGCCGTGTATTATTACGGTGACTACTTTCATATGATATAGAAGGTGCTCGCCGTGTATTATTACGGTGACTATTTACCTAGGATATATAAGATGCTCGCCGTGTATTATTATGGTGACTACTTTCCTAGGATATAGAAGATGCTCGCCGTGTATTATTACGGTGACTACTTCCGTAGGACATAACAGATGCTCGCCGTGTATTATTACGGTGACTACTTTCCTAGGATATAGCAGATGCTCGCCGTGTATTATTACGGTGACTACTTTCATATGATATAGAAGGTGCTCGCCGTGTATTATTACGGTGACTATTTACCTAGGATATATAAGATGCTCGCCGTGTATTATTATGGTGACTACTTTCCTAGGATATAGAAGATGCTCGCCGTGTATTATTACGGTGACTACTTCCGTAGGACATAACAGATGCTCGCCGTGTATTATTACGGTGACTACTTTCCTAGGATATAGCAGATGCTCGCCGTGTATTATTACGGTGACTACTTTCATATGATATAGTAGCTGCAGCATTAATTAATAGATAATTGAATGGAAATACGAACAACAACAGTTCATAATTATGTATGTACCAATAACGGAGCGCAATAAAATATCACACACAAACATGTATCATAATATTCATGTGTGAACATCGGTAATAAGAAATAGTTCCGGTATGAGTTTCAAGTTAGTTTCTGTTTGCTGTCAAAATTCAAAACTACAGACAAAACAAATTCATTAGAATATATTACTTTATAATTAACTGTTCATGATTGTCAGAAAATAGCTAAACTACAACAGTACATCCCTCGGAGGAATGTGGAACTCAAGCAGTGGCAGAGAAAATGCCATCTTTCACTGTTAGAAAACAAACAAACAAACGTGGGTGAGAAAGCTCAATCATTCATTGGAAAACATCAAAGACAACAACGTATTGTATTATACTTTGATAGACGGATCTGTCGTCCAGTTGTTAACACGCTGGACTGGTAATCCAGGGATCGCATGTTCCTTTCCCCGTCTGCACCTACTAAAATTAACAGCCTTTCAGGTAGGACACTAAACCGAGGTCTCGTGTCGGTGTTTTACACCGTGCATGTAAAAGAATCAGAGGAGACTCTGGAATGGGTCTCTGTCTGTATCATTGCACTATCCTACAACCATCTAAACTGACTAATCCTTTCAGGAGGCGTCGCTCATATGGGCAACCGGTAGCGACGATAAATAAACGTAAAGCACACATTATTATACCTTGCATCATTAAAAATAACATGAATAGTTGAAGAATGGCATATAACAGGAGAATAGTGTAAAATAACACACACATACGATTATTTGAGCACAAAACTGGAACACATCTATGGGGCGACGTTTTACTATTTATTCGTTATTTATGGATATCCATAATTCGATTTATGGATACCCATAGTTCCAGGTGCACCGTTTTGCTATTAATTCAGCATTTATGAATATCCATAATTCGATTTTAGGATATCCATAAATATATTATTGTATATCCATATATCGAATTATGGATATCCAAAATTGGAATTATGGATATCCATAAATCGAATTGTGGATATCCATAAATACTGAATAAATAGCAAAGCGGCGCCCCATACACATCAGTTCGATCCCCCGTCTGGCCCTAATAAAATTAACAGTCTTTCAGATTGGACATTAAACCGAGGTCTCGTGTCGGTGCTGTACACCGTGCACGTAAAAGAACCCGAGGAGACTCTGGAATGGGTCTCTGTCTGTATCATTGCACTATCCTCCAAAATCTAAAATGACTTCTTCAGGAGGCGTCGCTCATATGGGCAACCGGTAGCGACGATAAATAAACGTAAAACACACATACACATCAGTATTTTACTAATACTGTACATGCGTGAAAGTAAGGGTGAAATATGACGTTTTGGTCTCTGTATATGTTCTTAATTATACTGGACAAGACATATACTTTATAAATATATATTTTAAAGTATAAACAATGAAATGAAAGTACATACATTTATCTGTCTTCGTATATGTAGGAGAATATGATTAATTGATCAAATAATGACGTTATTGCAAGTTACCATATAACTCTATTGAAATCACACTAGAGACTGCTAATTTACAAGGGGGACAACTTTTGCACTTGGATCCCATATTAATAGTCACTAATGCTTATTACTGTTGTCTCCCTTACATCACGATTATCCTATTCGGCAGGTTTAGTTTACTGGCATGGAACGTTAACTTAGCTAAGACCCAGATCGTGCGACCCCCCACTGAGTAAATTGGTTCCGGTTCGTTGTAGGCCTAGATAGTAGTTCTTGCAAATAATTTGATATGTTTTACTGTACAGCCAGTGTTTTATATGTTTGATATGTTTACTGTACAGCCAGTGTTTTATATGTTTGATATGTTTTACTGTACAGCCAGTGTTTTATATGTTTGATATGTTTTACTGTACAGCCAGTGTTTTATATGTTTGATATGTTTTACTGTACAGCCAGTGTTTTATATGTTTGATATGTTTTACTGTACAGCAAGTGTTTTATATGTTTGATATGTTTTACTGTACAGCAAGTGTTTTATATGTTTGATATGTTTTACTGTACAGCAAGTGTTTTATATGTTTGATATGTTTTACTGTACAGCCAGTGTTTTATATGTTTGATATGTTTTACTGTACAGCCAGTGTTTTATATGTTTGATATGTTTTACTGTACAGCCAGTGTTTTATATGTTTGATATGTTTTACTGTACAGCCAGTGTTTTATATGTTTGATATGTTTTACTGTACAGCCAGTGTTTTATATGTTTGATATGTTTTACTGTACAGCCAGTGTTTTATATGTTTGATATGTTTTACTGTACAGCCAGTGTTTTATATGTTTGATATGTTTACTGTACAGCCAGTGTTTTATATGTTTGATATGTTTTACTGTACATCCAGTGTTTTATATGTTGATATGTTTTACTGTACAGCCAGTGTTTTATATGTTTGATATGTTTTACTGTACAGCCAGTGTTTTATATGTTTGATATGTTTTACTGTACAGCCAGTGTTTTATATGTTTGATATGTTTTACTGTACAGCCAGTGTTTTATATGTTTGATATGTTTTACTGTACAGCCAGTGTTTTATATGTTTGATATGTTTTACTGTACAGCCAGTGTTTTATATGTTTGATATGTTTTACTGTACAGCCAGTGTTTTATATGTTTGATATGTTTTACTGTACAGCCAGTGTTTTATATGTTTGATATGTTTTACTGTACAGCCAGTGTTTTATATGTTTGATATGTTTTACTGTACAGCCAGTGTTTTATATGTTTGATATGTTTTACTGTACAGCCAGTGTTTTATATGTTTGATATGTTTTACTGTACAGCCAGTGTTTTATATGTTTGATATGTTTTACTGTACAGCCAGTGTTTTATATGTTTGATATGTTTTACTGTACAGCAAGTGTTTTATATGTTGATATGTTTTACTGTACAGCCAGTGTTTTATATGTTTGATATGTTTTACTGTACAGCCAGTGTTTTATATGTTTGATATGTTTTACTGTACAGCCAGTGTTTTATATGTTTGATATGTTTTACTGTACAGCCAGTGTTTTATATGTTTGATATGTTTTACTGTACAGCCAGTGTTTTATATGTTTGATATGTTTTACTGTACAGCCAGTGTTTTATATGTTTGATATGTTTTACTGTACAGCCAGTGTTTTCATTTCTTATTGTGAATGGGGTGAATTTTGCTGTTTTTATTTCTCATTAGATTGCAGGTGTGGTAAATACATATATAAATACGCCTCTGCATGTTGAAATATTGACATCGCGAATGATTTCGGATTCAAGATTTCAATGTTCATTCGGTGAAATATAATTCGATAATTCACCGAAACAAACAAATATCCTCTTATTATTAAAATATGTAGCATTGGTGCGTATTTTCATTATTTTCATTTTCTATTTTTCTATATGTTGCGTTTACAAGGACATGGGTCTGTCACATTTTTTGGTCTCAGCCACGTTCCTTCTAGCACCTGTGGTTTTTATCGTTAAATTGCATATGAAATTATGATGAAAAATAATTCTAAGCAAAAATGATTCTGGGTATACATATATCAGTATAAAAATATTAACAGTTTAGGTGAACGTGAACTAATTATATGGAAAACAAACAAATACACACTGGTGTAAACAATCTTAGATTAACTGTGATATAAACGTATCGATATGTTGAATGAGAGAGGGTGCTGGATTTTCAGGTAGGCCTACTTCTAATTCTGTTGTTGGAACACATTTTCTTTTATGCTTTCCAACGAATGATTCAAACAGTGGAAGATGACGTTTTAACGTAATCACCGAAATATGTGTTTCCACTCTTGACTTAGCCTGGGTTCCAGTCTGTCGATTTTTCACTTTTTAACTTCTGGCAAAATGACGTTGATATGATCAGAAGCTCAATACGGCCCAATTAATAGTCTTGATGTTAACAAATATTTTTTTGACTGACCAGGCAAAATATATCGACGCCTGTTCCCAGGCTACTCGTGGCTATGAAATCAAATCATATCTTAAACTAAATAAACACACATATCCTCTATGTTTTCACTTTTGTCCATAACCATATCTTGTGTCGTATTTTATAAAAATCATGTTAATAAATTCATAACAATTTACAGTAAAAGTTGGACATACTGTAGGACATACTGTAGGACATACTGTAGGATATACCGTAGGATATACTGTAGGATATACTGTATGGCATAATGTAGGACATACTGTATGACATACGGTAGGATATACTGTAGGATATACTGTAGGACATATTGTAGGACATACTGTAGGACATATTGTAGGACATACTGTATGTCATACCGTAGGACAGACTGTATGTCATAATGTAGGACATACTGTAGGACATACTGTAGTACATACTGTATGACATAATGTAGGACATACTGTAGGACATACTGTAGGACATACTGTAGGACATAATGTAGGACATACTGTAGGACATACTGTAGGACATACTGTAGGACATACTGTAGGACATACTGTAGGATATACTGTAGGACATACTGTAGGACATACTGTATGGCATAATGTAGGACATACTGTAGGACATACTGTAGGACATACTGTAGGACATACTGTATGGCATAATGTAGGACATACTGTAGGACATACTGTAGGACATACTGTATGACATAATGTAGGACATACTGTAGGACATACTGTAGGACATACTGTAGGACATACTGTATGGCATAATGTAGGACATACTGTAGGACATACTGTAGGACATACTGTATGGCATAATGTAGGACATACTGTAGGACATACTGTAGGACATACTGTAGGACATACTGTATGGCATAATGTAGGACATACTGTAGGACATACTGTAGGACATACTGTATGGCATAATGTAGGACATACTGTAGGACATACTGTAGGACATACTGTATGGCATAATGTAGGACACACTGTAGGACATACTATATATATACTGTAGGACATACCGTAGGACATACTGTAGGACATACTGTAGGACATACAGTAGGACATAATGTATGACATACTGTAGGACATACTGTAGATATACTGTAGGACATACTGTAGGACATACTGTAGATATACTGTACAACATACTGTAGGACATACTGTAGGACATACAGTAGGACATAATGTATGACATACTGTAGGACATACTGTAGATATACTGTAGGACATACTGTAGGACATACTGTAACTATACTGTACAACATACTGTAGGACATACTGTAGGACACACCGTAGGACATACTGTAGGACATACTGTAGGACATACCGTAGGACATATTGTAGAACATACTGTAGGACATACTGTAGATATACTGTAGGACATACTGTAGTACATACTATAGGACATACCGTAGGACATACTGTAGGACATACTGTAGGACATACCGTAGGACATACTGTAGGACATACTGTAGGACATACTGTAGGACATACCGTAGGACATATTGTAGGACATACTGTAGGACATACTGTAGGACATACTGTAGGACATACCGTAGGACATATTGTAGAACATACTGTAGGACATACTGTAGGACATACTGTAGTACATACTATAGGACATACCGTAGGACATACTGTAGGACATACTGTAGGACATACCGTAGGACATACTGTAGGACATACTGTAGGACATACCGTAGGACATACTGTAGGACATACTGTAGGACATACCGTAGGACATACTGTAGGACATACCGTAGGACATAATGTAGGACATACCGTAGGACATACTGTAGGACATACTGTAGGACATACTGTAGGACATACCGTAGGACATACCGTAGGACATACCGTAGGACATACTGTAGGACATACCGTAGGACATACCGTAGGACATACCGTAGGACATACCGTATTTAGGACATACTGTAGGACATACCGTAGAACCTACTGTAGGACATACCGTAGGACTTACTGTAGGACATATCGTAGGACATACTGTACGACATACCGTAGGACATACTGTAGGACATACTGTAGGACATATCGTAGGACATACCGTAGGACATATCGTAGGACATACTGTAGGACATACTGTAGGACATATTGTAGGACATACCGTAGGACATATTGTAGGACATACTGTAGGACATACCGTAGGACATTGTAGGACATATCGTAGGACATACTGTAGGACATACTGTAGGACATACTGTAGGACATCTAGGGATTTAATAATTTACTAATTATTAGATGAGAAAATGGACGAAAATCGATAGTATGTGATGAAAAATAAACAACAGTAAAAACAGATAAAAAATAATGAAAAGGACCTATCATGGGCAGTATATATCACATCACCACTGTTTCCCATTCCACACATATACTACACAGAACGTTTCAACATATAAATGTTTGAAAGCACCAGAATACAGAACATATAATGCTTTGTTGGACGTAAATGTACATGAACCTTATTATATATGAATACAAAATCATAAAAATAAACTCTCTTTTCCTGGTCATATTCCTGCCCAGAAACACCAAAATCGCGTCTTAAAGCAGTGCATTTTTGTCGGGCCCCAAATGGCAGCATTTTTATTCCTGTCCAAAATACCAAATCATGTCTTAAAGCAGTACATATTTTTCGGGCCCCAAATGGCAGCATTTTTATTCCTGTTCAAAAAGACCATAATCGCAGTACATTTTTTTCGGGCCCCAAAGAGCAGCAATTTTAAATAAACATGCTAAAAGTGATGTACATTGTGCAAGTCCGCCATCGCGGTCAAGTGGGTAAGATCGCTGACTTGTATCCCCCTGTAACATATCACCACTGATTGTCACGGGTTCGAGCCCCACCCAGATCGTGCCCTTTCTTGCGGAGGTTGGTGCACCGAGTACTGATTAATCACTCGAGTCTGCCCAGCAAAGGTGTTGTTAGGTAAACTGCCCGTCGCTCAAATGGACAACCGGTAGCGACGCAAAATAAACTTAAATAAAAAAACGACCAGTGTCGTAAAAACTACAATTACGTGATAACAACATTATTAAAGTGGAAGTCGCGATAGTAGCGCATTCGCTTAGGTGCGAACAGACCGGAGTTCGCGCCCATCTATAGCCGTTACGATTGTGTTCTTAGGCAATGCACTTAAATTTTGCGTTGCCTCTTCTCTCTCCTTCGTGGCGATGGATTCCATCAGGAATGAGGTCTCGAGAGTGATTAATATAAGTTGTAAGAACTTGGTTCGGAATCGAGCTAAGATAAATTTGCATAAAAATGTGTAGAAACAACACATTTTATTTCACTGATAAATATATTTCATTGGAAAGCATAGAATATAAATAATTATATTGTATTACAACCTTAATCTAGTAGCTAATTGTCTTATTAACCCATTCAACATCAAGTAACTGACATGGACTGGTCCGTGATATTTTTAGACCAATAAATTAATAACAAAATTACATTTGGATCAGTTCATTTATCAAAATGGGTAATTATTTTTCGAAAAATAGTTATATTACTTGAAAAAAGTGCAGATCCTGATGAACGGCTCGTCACGAGCCGGCTCATCTGGATCTACACTTTTTTGTAAGCCAATTTAGAGGTCTGTGGTGTTGAAAGGGTTAAATATTGTGAGTCCATTTGAACAGGAATATGACTGTAAAATCATTAACCCTTACTGTGATGGAAACGAGTATTTTCGTTCTAGCAATCAGCATAGAGCCAGATCAGTCGACACAGGACGTGCATAGAAAGTGTCATCTGGGCAGGTTATATGCTGTTTGCAATGCAGATAGTGGAGCTAAAACATTTGGCTGAATAGCAAACAACATAGAGCCAGATAGGTCGACACAGAGCGTGCATAGAAAGTGTCATCTGGGCAGGTTATATGCTGTTTGCTATGCAGATAGTGGAGCTAAAACATTTGGCTGAATAGCAAACAACATAGATCCTGATCAGTCGCGGCGTTACGGTTGATCTGGATCTATGTTGTTTGCACATTCCTTTCAATCCATTAGCCCGCATGATAAGGGCTTTAAACAAATATAATGCTATAAGTACGTTGCCGTTGCCATTTCCTTGTCACACAGACGGATTTGTAGTCCACTGGTTAACACAATATACTGGGGATCCAGGGATCTCAGGTTCGATCCCCCGTCTGACTCTAATAAAATTAACAGATCTCGTGTCGATGCTTTACACCGTGCACGTAAGAGATCCAGAGGAGATTCTGGAATGGGTCTCTGTCTGTATCATTTCAATATCATCCAAAACTCTAAAATAACGAATCTCTTCAGGAGGCGTCGCTCATATGGGCAACCGTAGCCTGGCTTCCAGTCTGTCGATTTTTAACTGTTTAGCTTCTTGCAAAATAACGAATCTCTTCTGGAGGCGTCGCTCATATGGGCAACCGTAGCCTGGCTTCCAGTCTGTCGATTTGTAACTGTTTAGCTTCTTGCAAAATAACGAATCTCTTCTGGAGGCGTCGCTCATATGGGCAACCGTAGCCTGGCTTCCAGTCTGTCGATTTTTAACTGTTTAGCTTCTTGCAAAATAACGAATCTCTTCTGGAGGCGTCGCTCATATGGGCAACCGTAGCCTGGCTTCCAGTCTGTCGATTTGTAACTGTTTAGCTTCTTGCAAAATAACGAATCTCTTCTGGAGGCGTCGCTCATATGGGCAACCGTAGCCTGGCTTCCAGTCTGTCGATTTTTAACTGTTTAGCTTCTTGCAAAATAACGAATCTCTTCTGGAGGCGTCGCTCATATGGGCAACCGTAGCCTGGGTTCCAGTCTGTCGATTTGTAACTGTTTAGCTTCTTGCAAAATAACGAATCTCTTCTGGAGGCGTCGCTCATATGGGCAGCCGTAGCCTGGCTTCCAGTCTGTCGATTTGTAACTGTTTAGCTTCTTGCAAAATAACGAATCTCTTCTGGAGGCGTCGCTCATATGGGCAACCGTAGCCTGGCTTCCAGTCTGTCGATTTTTAACTGTTTAGCTTCTTGCAAAATAACGAATCTCTTCTGGAGGCGTCGCTCATATGGGCAACCGTAGCCTGGCTTCCAGTCTGTCGATTTTTAACTGTTTAGCTTCTTGCAAAATAACGAATCTCTTCTGGAGGCGTCGCTCATATGGGCAACCGTAGCCTGGCTTCCAGTCTGTCGATTTTTAACTGTTTAGCTTCTTGCAAAATAACGAATCTCTTCTGGAGGCGTCGCTCATATGGGCAACCGTAGCCTGGCTTCCAGTCTGTCGATTTTTAACTGTTTAGCTTCTTGCAAAATAACGAATCTCTTCTGGAGGCGTCGCTCATATGGGCAACCGTAGCCTGGCTTCCAGTCTGTCGATTTTTAACTGTTTAGCTTCTTGCAAAATAACGTTGATATGATCAGAATCTCAATACGGCCCAATTAATAATCTCGGTGTTAATATATATTTATTTGACTGACCAGGCAAAATATATCGACCCCTGTTTCCAGGCTAGGGTAACCGGTAAATTCGTATCATGCTGGGTCTCGAACTCTAAATATTGTTTCGATAGCAAGTAGAGACATATGTCAAAGAACGTGTATGAATCTAGAAGTAACCGATGTAGCCCAATACGTCAATAGTGCATACTAAACATTGGTTGGTAGTATCGAACAGCGAATTTGCAATACGAATATTGAAATGGGCACATCAATATTAGATCGATCAATCTGTATCGATCGATATTCCTCTTTTGTCAAAAATTGATAAAAATCGCCAACATCGTTACAACTTTACAATGAGTGGCCTCGCTGGCTTTTCTATTACCTCCCTTGGCAGATAAAGTCTGATTTATCCCTAAATGCATAGCGGTCCAGTTAGTTGGAATCCTTTGTTTTTACCGTTGCTCCCTAACCAGATGTTGCGCTATGATAAATGTGATTTTATCCAAATCATGTTAATTAATTAATAATAATGTTTTTATCCATTGGATGTATTGTAGGATATTATACTGTCGATATAATTATAACAACAATGCGAAATGACAATGATGCTAATGAACAATTCACCACGCGTCTGTTATAAAACCCACATACGGGCTTTAAACAACGACTGGTTATTGACACATGTGTGCGCTACTAATGGAGTCAAGTACAAACCAATATAACGAGCATTGACGACATGCCCTCTAACTACTATGTGCTTGGTAATACATGTTTTTTACGTGTATTTATCGTCACTACCGGTTGCCCATATGAACGCCGCCTCCTGAAGAGATTAGTTATTTTAGATTTTGGAGGATAGTGCATGATACAGACAGAGACCCATTCCAGAATCTCCTCTCGTTCGTTTACGTGCACGGTGTAAAGTACCGACACGAGACCTCGGTTTAACGTCCCATCTGAAAAAATGTTAATTTTATTAGGGTCAGACGGGGGATCGAACCTGCGATCCCTGGATTACCAGTCCAGCGTGTTACCACTGGACTACATATCCGTCTATAGTATTTTGTGTTCCAGCTGATAGGCCTACTTGGCAAGCAAACTGATAATTAAGTAAGATAATTTAATTTCAGTTATCAGACAGAATAAGTATACGTTTCCACCTTTTAATCAACCTGTAATTCAGTTATATATAAAACAGCACACACACATACTGGCGTGATTTAGGCATGCTACAGTATAGGCAGAGTGAAGTTTCAGGTGAATGCTGTTTTCTAATGTTGTTAAAAATCACTTGTCACACAAACCATTTGTATCATGCGATGTGTTTTGTATGCTAAATCATGATGAATGCAAACAAATGATTTAACTACAGCATATGATAGTCTGCGTCCATCGCTCACCAATATGGTGCACGGGACACGTCACTTGTTACCACATGACTGATTACCACATGATTGTTTGATCAAGAAATGATAGGGATGATGTGAGCAAGTAGTTAAACGTTGTAGAAATTACCATGAGCACCACGATACGTAGTTACCCAAACTTGTCCTGTCTCTGTTGGTTTGGGTCAAATGTCACAGGGAAAGAAAACACGTGCAGCAGACCTGAAGCTCGAACCCGGAACATCTTTCGGCTGGGGGATTGCTCTACCGACTGGCTGACTACGTATTCCCACTTGTGATAAAGCTTGTGACAAAAGCATGGAACACATTAGAGTGTTCATGTGCTACTCCTGGGGAACTTGCATTGCGAGAGCACGTGCGCGTGCGCGTGCTGATCACGCGGTCTTAGATTCACTTCTCTCTGTGATTTCAGTAACCCTGTATATTGGCGCATACAATAATCCACATCCTTTGGTTTCTAACAAAATGTGAGCCGCAACTTGAAGTTGGAAATAAGTACAGACTGACTGTATACTCGGCAATCAATGTACAGATTATGGCAAAGGGTAACACGCCCATTTGTTTCTCTCTTTCCATTGGGTCATTTATATATTAATATGGGGATATATTTGACCTACATCTGGTTAATTGTCAAAGTAAACGTGTACGTGGGACATTCCAATACATATGAAGTTGTTGCTTCACGAATCGTGTCAATTTTAACCTCTAAACCGGAAGTGCGCATCATCGCCTTATCTGCATTGGCTCATCTTCATCCGCAAGCGCATCTTC
Organism: Archivesica marissinica; assembly: GCA_014843695.1. Lineage (NCBI taxonomy): Eukaryota > Metazoa > Mollusca > Bivalvia > Venerida > Vesicomyidae > Archivesica > Archivesica marissinica. The sequence goes on from CM026402.1 coordinate 71,493,027, forward strand.
CAAATCTCCCATCTTAGCTTTTCTTTTATGCGAAAGAACCAAAAATGCAATTCCTGCGGCGATATAGAATACGAAAACAATCCACGAGAGTACAAACGAGTATCCGTACTGGTACTGCGCACCTGCTGGAATCCGAGCCGGAAGGTTTGCCTCTCCATACTCCGTGGTTCGGATGAAGACTTCGTTCATGACGACCATACACGCAGCTGAAATAAAACGTGTATTAATCGATTAATTACAAATTATCAATTAATTCAACATGAACTGTACCCTGCACAAGAGACAGCTCTACATGACCTGGAGGTATGGAACGTGTGACTGGGGCAACACGTACATTGAACTGTTCCACTTTCCGGCGACACACAGGAAGGGAGCCCTTCCCATTTCCCCATGAATCGATCGTTTGAATAATTGACAATATATGTATATAACATATCTGTCCTAAAGGAGGATATGCCATTAATTTCCTCTGTTTTTATCTTGCATGATCATCCTTTTATATTTATTTATATCCTTTATGATCCACTAATCATAAATATTTGAAATCCCGACAGATTTCCTGTGGTATTTTCAATGGTTATGGTACTGTAAAAATTAATTAATTAATTAACATGATTAGGATAAAGTCACATTAATAAAATTCCAACATTTTGATAGGGAACAATAGTTAAAGCGGATCAATATACATTTAATAATATATCTAACTTGACGTATATCTGCCAAAAGGACGTTTTATTAGGAAAAAAACACCAATATCTCTCGTTGCGATTATTTGACTATTAACCCATTCAACCCCAAGTAACTCACATGGACTGGTGCGTGATATTTTCAGACCAATAAATTAATAAGAAAATTACCTTTGGACCAATTCATTTATCAACATGGGTAATTTTATCTAAAAATAGTAATAATTATTACTGGCAAAAAAGTGCAGATCCTGATGAGACGGCTCGTCACGAGCCGGCTCATCTGGATCTACACTTTTCATAAGCCTATTTAGAGGCCTTGTGGGGTTGAAAGGGTTAATTGACTATGTAGCTAAAATTACTTGTATACGATGTACTGTAATTGACGATTTTAAGTTTGACTTGTCCAAAGAAAAGAGTAATTCGAAATAATTCAGCAACATTTGCATGTACATGTATCATATAAAAGCAGAAATTGGAGCTGATATCGGTTTCGAACTGACAACTAAACATTCGTAAATATCAAAATCTCGAGTCGAGTCAAGCAATTGGTACACAATTCGGGTGATATTATTTCGGATATCGTAAAAGTAATTACTATAGCTATATTTCATGTGTGTGGTTCCCGGAGTATGGAAACGAATCAAAGCTATATGATAATACTTATGTGATTTACCTGTTTATCGGAAAAAGGAATATCCTGATAATGTGGGGAACAAAAACGATTTGAGAAGCTATATTGGCAAAGAGCGAAATCAATTCATTAGAGTTGCAGCGCCATTGAGAGATAATACATATTAATATGATAGCATACATATACTGTGTTTGGGTTATTTCGTTGTGTAAGGGGGGTGTTATAAAGTCGCACCAACACGGCAACAGTTTAGGTGAACGTCAACACGGTGTACTGAGAATCCAGGGATCGCAGGTTCGATCCCCCGTTTGACCCTAATAAACTTAACAGTCTTGCAGATGGGACTTTAAATAGAAATCTCGTGTCGGTGCTTTACACCGTGCACGTAAAAGAACCAGGATACTCTGGAATGGGTCTTCGTCTGTATCATACTAGCACTACATTCCAAAAATCTAAAATGACTAATCTCTTCAGGAGGCGTCGTTCATACGGGCAACCGGTAGCGACGATAAATAAACGTAAAATAAACACGCACACAGGTGTAACGTTATGTTGGGTCAATCAGCAGACCTATTTGTCAGAGCCTTTGTATTATTGTAACCACGTGACTTGCACCCTACCTCTTTTCTTCATGTAATATGAAATGTGTGATATCAAATGAGTGTGATTCTGGGAATTAGAAATATCGCGAGGATGGTATTATATCCGGCATTTTATTAGTGTGCTAGTTAGTACGTGTAAAATTACATGTCACGATCTAACTTATAATAAACGTGTCGTTCTCGTTAGAACAATTAAGACGGACATCCGGACTGGGATTGGAAAGATCGGTGCACAACGAAGTATTAACTACATCGCTATGAAAGACACATTCCTGCAAATTAGCAATCCCGCCTTGGAAATATCGTGTACATTTTTTATTGTCAGTTGTGTTTGTTTAGTGCTAAAAAGTCGAACCAACATCTTTTGTTATAAACGATGCTGTTTTCGGAGAATTCGGTCGATTTCCTTTTTATACTGAGTCAAAAAAGAAACGATACCAAACTAAAAATGACGTAAAACGAATAAAACCATAGAAAGGTTTAATATATTATTACGCATCAGTACCTGGTATCTTATTGCAACGTCAGCCAACCATAAACACAGGTAAATAAACACCCGATAATCCTGGAACGCCGAATTTCCGATTAGCACGTGCTCCTCAACAAAGACAACTTCCTACACATGTACAAATCGGAAAACCGGTTTATTGTACTGGTATTGCATTATCATCGAGGAAAAACACCTTACATACCCATTGTTACCTCTAACAAAATGCCTAGGCTAAACCGCAATCAGAGAATGCGTGCCATTGGCATGATTGACGGCGGTTTACGTCAGCGTGACGTCGCAAATCGACTCGGGGTTACGCGGATCACGATAACACGTCTACTTCGACGTTATCGAACACATGGATCGGTGGACGACCGTCCAAGATCTGGTCGACCACGTGTGACGACGCGTGAACAGGACCGTCACATTCGGACGTCACATTTACGTGACCGGTTCCTACCTGCTACGCACACAGCTGCCGTTACTCCTGGGATGACCAACAATCGCATCAGTGCACAAACAGTCAGGAACCGGCTCGGTGAACGTGGCATTCGTGCCTATCGGCCATACGTTGGACCCATCCTGACACGACGTCACCGTGACGTACGGCGGGAATGGACGACGGAACGTGCTCGCTGGACTCGGTTACAGTGGAATTCGGTGATGTTTAGCGATGAATCGCGGTTCTGTTTGCGTCGAGCGGATGGCAGAGAGCGGGTATATCGCAGACGCGGTGAACGTTACGCCGACGCATGTGTACGTCAGGTCGATCTGTTCGGGGGCGGAAGCGTTATGGCGTGGGGCGGTATCACCTTCGGCAGTCGCACTGAACTGTTAGTGGTGGACGGGAACCTAAACGCCCAGCGGTACTGTGATGAGATCCTTGCGCCAGTTGTTGTGCCGTTCTTTAACGCCAACAGAAACGTCACACTGTTCCAACAGGACAACGCCAGGTGTCATACTGCTCGGATTTCCACCACATTATTGGAGCAGAACAATATTGAAACCCTGCCGTGGCCTGCTTTGTCACCAGACTTGTCACCCATAGAACATTTGTGGGATACGTTAGACCGCCGCGCCAGACGACGTCAGCCGGTAACGTTAAACCAACTGAGGGATGTTTTGCGTCAGGAGTGGACACATATTGACCAGCAAGAGATTCAGACATTTTTCCGTTCGATGCGACGGCGGTGCATTGCAGTGAGAGACGCAAATGGTGCCCATACTCGGTATTGACGTATGTGTGAAAACTCCATTAGACCCCTGTCCGACGAATTACGTCATCACGCAGCAGACAGTTTCGGAGGCTCATTATGCTTTATGTGCTCCTCTTTCAAACATGTTGGACTATCATCTTATGAATTTTCAAAGAATTTTCTTAATAAATGTTGAAATTATAGACACATAAACACCAGGTATCGTTTCTTTTTTGACTCAGTATATTTGTGGAACAAGGAAAATGTTAGTAATATAGAAGTAAATATGGTTGTACAAAGAATATATGACCAATATCTACAGCAATGGTGCATGCAATTAAGTTCCTTTTCTAAATTGGAAAATTATAATATATTTAAGACTGAATTCACGCAAGACAAATATTTAAGTTGTGTTGATAATATGAACATCGGGCTGCATTATCTAGATTTCGATGTTCAGCCCATACATTGGCAATAGAAGAAGGAAGATTTCGAAACATTGAAAGAAATTTAAGAGTGTGCTCAAAATGTAACATGCATCAAGTAGAATCAGAGTATCATTTCTTATTAGTTTGTCCTTATTATAATGATATAAGAAATACATATTTACCTAGATATTATTGTTCATATTCCAACCATTAATACCTTTAGAACACTCATTTATTTAGCAACAGGTAGCAACAGGTAAAAGAAATGATATTAATTAACTAAATGAATGTTCCTACTTGTAAAATATTGATTTGTGAGACACTGAATACCAACTATATTTTTAAACAACAATATATTTCGTAAATGTTAATGCTATGCTTACTCACACCTTATATAATATCATGCTTTTCTGTAACTTTGTATGTAACCACCAATCATTTCTTGGCGATGGACATGTACATGTTTATGCCAATACAAACTTTGACTTGTTATAACGATAGCGATTCGTCTCACAGCCTTTGTTATAAACTGCGACTCTCCGGCTATTATTGGTTGAGGAAGACCCCGTTGCACACCCGAGCAGTACTTAAGGCACGGACGGTCACCGGCATACCACAAGCTGGATAGCTTCCTCACATGAAAGATGTAGATACCTCAATGGGGTTCGAGCTTACAGCGATGAGGATCATTGCTTTGAAGTCAATGACCGTACCCACTCGGCAGCGGAGACCCATAAGCAAAGGAAGACAGACCTCGATTATCAATAAGACAATGATTTTCTCAGTATCTAGTACTATTTAGGTACTATTTAGTTAGCCTCACTCTGTGGTTCTAGTTACCTCCTCTGACATTCGTCCACAGTTTTAAATAAGGTGAGTTAATGATGTGATAATAAAGTTCACGTCTTGCGTGATAATAACGTTCACCTATATTTTAGTCAGCCAATGGTAAGCAAACCTTTATAGTTATGACAACGCAGTGGTAACGTGTTCGCCTGGAGATTGTGCCCTTAGGCAAGCCACTTAAATTGCTTAAAACCTCTGTGCTACGCTCGCTCTCATGACGACGGATTCCATCAGGTATCGAGAGTGATTGAAATTTAAATGTAAGAACTTGTTCGCAATCGAGCTAAGATAGATTTGTATATAGTAACTGTTTACCCGTCATGAGGTGGAGCAATGCCGTCAATCGTTTGATGGTGTATCTGGGTCTGCGGACTGTATAGATAGCGAACACATGTACAAGGAACATCAGCATTAGAGTGATGACGCTGAATGCGCAGCCAGTACGCATGTAATCTGAAAGACAAATCGAAACTGAGGCTCAATGTAATTATCTATATATAGTAACATGTATATGTATAACGATGCTGAATGCGCAGCCAGTACGCATGTAATCTGAAAGACAAATCGAAACTGAGGCTCAATGTAATTATCTATATATAGTAACATGTATATGTATAAAGATGCTGAATGCGCAGCCAGTACGCATGTAATCTGAAAGACAAATCGAAACTGAGGCTCAATGTAATTATCTATATATAGTAACATGTATATGTATAGATATGCTGAATGCGCAGCCAGTACGCATGTAATCTGAAAGACAAATTGAATCTGAGACTCAATGTAATTATCTATATATAGTAACATGTACATGTATATATATGCTGAATGTACAACCAGTACGCATGTAATCTGAAAGTCAAATTGAAAGACACATAAACGAGCAACCAGTATACGTGTAATGCGTGATACACTTCTTGGAAGTAGATTTTAATTTGGTGTGTTCCATCTAACGATGTATTTATAGCATTTTGCATTTTAATTCTTAACCTTTATTCTTTTATGTTCTTAATATTTTTGATAACATTTTACATTGTTTTATTATTATTAGTATTATTTTTTAATTTGTTTATTGCTACCAAATTGATTGGTGTCCTTAATGTTGACTATTGTAATGTATGTTGTAAAATTGTCTTACTATGCTAAATTAATGTTAAGCACTTTTGAACGTATAATTTCTGTATGAAAAGAGTGCCATACAAATCTGGTATAATAATAATAATAATAATAATAATAATAATAATAATAATAATAATCTGAACACCAGATTGAAAGGCAAATATAAACGTTTAATGTAGTATCATTTTGCAACTACGGTCTATTAAGAAACATTTGTTATGGAATACATGCACACATTCTTCCCAGTTTTTCTTCAATGCATCGAAACAGATATATACAAACTTACCCAGAATTTGTCTGTCAAGTGCTTCGTCATAGATAATCTCCTTGGTTGAAGGAAAGAAGTCGTGAAACTCGCATCTCTCGCCTGAAAATACACACATATACAAACTATACAGTTGCATAGGTATGTAGACAATATAACAATGAATACTTATAACTTCTGTGTCTAATATTTCGTTCAGGTACCATATTCAACTGTTTACCCAAGCACTTCGGTCATGTTCTTTACAAACAGGTTTGACTGTATGCATGTAATATACCTTAAATATTATATAAATATTGCACTTCTAAGTGAGGAATATGAAACATATATCACCTCGAGAAGCATCAGCTGAGGTTAATATACGTGCATGCTTCGAGGGTGATATATTTCATATTGCCCACTGAGGAATGCAATATTTATTTTATTATATCGAACCCAGATACACATATTTATAAAGAAAACTGGCTGCATCAAACACCCAGGATTCGAGTTGACTTGTTTTAGTAAATCTATTTATATAATATGTAGGTATCTAGAAGCTGTTTTGTATGCATTTAAATAAGCGTCTATTAATTATGCTAGGCGCTTTGGTTTTAGCAATATCCCCATGAGCGTTTTACTGATTCAGACTGGAAGCAAAAGTCAGTCACTATTATCGAAACTATTAACCTGTCAACTGGTTAATATTATCTCGGAGGGGAATAGTAATAATAATGACTGTTGGCTATATGGGAATTTTGAATTGAGTCGTCACGTGAGGTATGTATTCCCATAGGAACCAATGAAAAACTCACCTTGACGTAATTGTTCCAGCGTTTCAGATTAGCAAGAATCTATTTTGTCATTATGTCCCCAAACTCGTCACTTGGCGCCAGTTACTGTTTCATTAAATTATTCGGCTGAACTTTATATATAAGGTTGAGCAAAGAACATAAAATAAAAATAGAGGAAACAATTGCATTGTTCAAAAACAAGCATACTACTTTCACGCTAACATGGAGACCGTTTCTGAACCACATTAATTAACTAATCTTTAAATGTTATAGTAGATATATATATATATATATATATATAGAGAGAGAGAGAAATCGTGTATCTACTATAACATTTGAAGATTAGTTAATTAATGTGGTTCAGAAACGGTCTCCATTTTAGCGTGAAAGTAGTATAATGCAATTGTTTCCTCTATATATATATATATATATATATATATATATATCTTCTCTCTCTCTCTCTCTCCCTCTTTCTCTTTCTCTCTCTTTCATATTTAATGTATCTGCGATTTAGCATGGAAATACTATATAAAATACATTAATTTATGTTAGTACATTGTATTGTTAACATATATTGATTTCGTATTTATGTATGTTGATAGAGAAATAAAAAATGGAATTAAAATAAAGAAGAAAAAGAACATACAGTTATAACGTAGGCTGATAAACTATAAACTATAATTACACACGTAATGTGATTATACATTTATTTGCCGTCGCTACCGATAGCCCATATGGTGTGACGGTGTTATTGATATAGTGGTCTCGGATTGGTTGAACAAGTGTAGGGAAACCCTTAAGAGTTATTGATACGTGAACTGATTGACTGAGTAGGTATTGTCACAAATAGTGAAAATGACTTCTAAATATTAAAATACAATATATGAGCTGCAATTTGGAATATTTTTGAACACAATGTATCTGTGTACTATTTGGTAACACCATTATAAATGCAGGTGTCAGTGCAACATTCACCACCAACTTACCTTACTTACTCAGAGTAGGGGGTGGGTGCCTTTAGTGGGAAATAAAAAAACGCAATTAGTCAACCCCATTGAAATTTGACATTTTCTTGTGGCTCAAAGGCCAGTCTGTTGAAAACTACTGTCTTTTGTGCCAAACTATTTTTGGGGAACATGTAATGGAACTGTGTGCTATAATGGTGGCCTATGGAAATTTCAATAGCTGTGTCTGACCATATGAGCGACGTGCCTCATGAAGATATTAGGATAGTGCAATGATACAGACAGAGACATTTTCCAGAGTACACAAGTTATAATCAACTTATCTACCGAAGCGGGTTACAACTCGGCCAGACGTTCCGATCTCCGGGGAGTTTGGTAAAGCAAGGCGACACAGAGGAAGTCACTATTCTGATAAATACACTGTTACTATTGGACGGCGAGTTTCAACATATATCTGTGAAGTTTTAATTTCTCGCTGGAAGTCTTCTTCTTCCGGAAGTACAATGAAATGTCATCTAATCTGATAAATGAATGATAGGGTAATGACAATTACGGATGTTCTGAACTGATGTAGAATAATAACGCACTTAGCGATATATTACATGGACAGTTGTAACACTAGTATCAGTTAGGGACATCTATGCAAACTCTGATTTCCCAATCGGGATATTTTGTGATTTATATGGCGGTTAATACTTCTCTCTTAATTGATTTTACAGACCATGATGTTTTTGCAGAATTGCAAAAAAAGAATTAAAGTATTTTCTGCGGACATTATTTATATTTACGCGAGTCATTAGTTAATTATGTTTAAATTTCAAGGCAAATTACCGCTTTCGCACTCAATTCGGTTTTAACTATTAATTAACAGGCTGTTCACATTGAGATTTAATACAGCTTTAGAATATTAAATCATACAATAATACAAATTAGAAGTACACATTACCAGGTACAAATAACAAGTACAAATACGAGACGGATCTGTAGTCCAGTGGTTAACACGATGGACTGTTAATCCAGGGATCGCAGGTTCCATCCCCCGTCTGACTCTAATAAAATTAACAGTCTTTTAGATAGGACTTTAAACCAGGTCTCGTGTCGGTGCTTTACACTGTGCACGTACACGAACCAGAGGAAATTCTTGAATCGGTCTCTATCTGTATCATTGCACTATCCTCCAAAATTCTAAAATGACTAATGACTTCAGGAGGCGGCGCTCACATGGGCAACCGGTAACGACGATAAATAAATGTAAAACACACACAAATACGAGTGTTCAGTTCAGTTTTTGTTGTACCTTCTTTTACTAGATAGTATTTTATTTTCATCATGCTAAAATAATACAGGTTATTACAATACACATAATTACAGCCATTTTATTAACATAACTCTGGTTTTTCGGGGAGGGCACTCGCTAATATTGGTTAAACTTATTGCCTTATTACTTATTACTTATTACCATTTGCTTCTAGATTTTATTCTCACAGTGAGAGCGCGATTTATATATCGTTTCTGTTAAAATATCTAGATATTTTTTTCTAATTCAAACTCATATTATTAATATCTGGAGTACCATTTTTGTACGTAGATTTTAAATCACTTTGCATCAAAAACCTAATGTTTGTTTTATTGCACCTTTAAAGTGGTTTCGCCACTTCTGATTAAACGATATCCTTAGTAGGTTGCTATGTGGCTTCAATCTTTCTGAATCTGAAGTTCCATGTTTTCTAGTGAGAACACTCCATATAGCGTTTACCATTTATTTAAGCCAACTCGACATGTTGAGGGAACACAACCACATGTTCTGTGTACATATGTATAGTGAAGTTAAGAGTGAGGGGAAACTCTTCATGTATCATACATTGGCTTTGCCTGCTGTACTTCATTAGTACACGTAGTACACGTAGTGTTGTTTTTGGCTGTATGTTTGTCTGTGTGCGTATAGGATAATAACCTGGGAACAGTGTCGCAAACTCTCCTTTTTCTTCTCGTAAGAATATGTCTAGGTTGCTACGGCTCTTACCAGGGTCTATCCTATTGTAGACTCGCTGGAGTTGTCTAGGGGGTTTCTTCGTTATTATATGTATTAATGATAACTCAACACAGTATTACATTTCTTCTATATAATATCTTGTTTAAATTGGCATCAGAAATATCCATATATATATAATCAGTGATCTATATATATATACATCGTATCATTAAAAGCTTATTTAACAATCCATTTGTGTGAGCCGACTATGCGCTTACACAGTATATTTAACATCCAATCTTTCTAATCCGTCATTACTCAATATCACTATAATCTAATCACTGTTTCTGATTAGATTAACTTTTAATCAACTTCTGGTATGGTTCGCCGAAACTCTATGTTTCTTCTGTGGCTGAACAATTTAATTATTCGACAAATCTTTATAAGTTATATTTCTTATAATGTCAATAATATCTAAGTATCATAAATACAGTTTATATGTTCTATATACTAGATTGAGATCACGACCTTTCTCGCTCCTGGAGTTAGGCTCTAGTGTGTCTGATCTATGTTAATAAAATCCATTTCTTATATACATAATTGAATCAGTGTATATATGATATAACAATTCCTAAAACATCTGTTATTCCTAAACATCTGTTATGTTATCTAATATTACACCATCAAACCAGTTCGGTGCCTTTGTATTACATAACTGGACACCTGCAACCACGGCCTGTTATCTAATATTACACCATCAAACCAGTTCGGTGCCTTTGTATTACATAACTGGACACCTGCAACCACGGCCTTGATAAACTGAGATTAGGCCTAACATCTTAAGTCATTTCCCGCGCGAAGCGAGATTGATAATTTTAGGCGCGAAAATAATAGCAGACGATTATGCATAAAACAAATATATATATATTACATGGTAAACATTTGGCCATATATAGAAACAGTTTAATGTATTTATATAATACATTACTATTTATATATAACAATAATAAATATTTCGTGCAAATTGGGGTTTTGCACAATCCTCCCTACCCGGGGAGAAGTTTGACATCGCCCGCTATCGGCCGATTTACAAATCTTCATTCCTTTGAATATACAGTAGAAAACAATCATAATATCAATACATCATATGTCCTAAAATAGCATTTCTTTCGCTAGGTACCAACATTCTAATCATAGAGGCAATAACTATTTACTGAACAACTGAAATAATACCAAGTACATTTACTAAGTCAAACATCACAGTCATTGAACTCTACTGAGAAAGTCTGCTAGAACATTTTGAGTCCCTTTGATATGTTTAATGGTCAGATTAAATTCTGAGAGACACAGTGCCCATCTTAAGAGGCGTTGATTGGACGTTTTCGACCTACTTAACCATACAAGGGGATTATGATCTGAATTAATTATTGTTTTGCTTGTGCTTACATATATGCGAAAATGTTCGATACCGGCCACTATAGCTAATAATTCCTTCTCTATTGTAGAGTAGTTTTTCTCTCGTGGAATAAGTTTTCGGGAATAAAATGCTACTGGGTGTGGTACTTGGTCAACGGTCTGAGTCAGTACAGCCGAAATTCCCAAATCGGAAGCATCAGTATAGAGTTCGAACTCTTGGTTAAAGTCAGGGGCCTTCAGTATGGGTTTATTGGTTAAAGCTTTCTTTAAGGATTCGAAAGCAAGTTGATGTTTATCGCTCCACTGAGTTATGATGTTCCCTGATCGCTTGCCCTTTAATAAGTCAGTCAGGGGAGCGGCGATCTCAGCGAACTGGGGAATGAATTTCCTGTAAAATCCTACTGATCCCAGATATCCTCGTAATTGTTTCTTGGTCTGTGGGGGAGAGATATTACTAATACACTCAACCTTGCTGGAAATTGGTTTGATTTTTCCCGACCCTAATTCATGTCCCAAGTACTTGACTGTTCCAGACCCAATTTTACACTTCTTCGGATTCAAAGTAACACCACTATCCTCTAGTCTATGAAATGTCCAATCCAAGTGATTTATGTGCTGTGACCATAAATTGGATCGAACAGCAATATCATCCAGATATGCGTCGGCAAATCTATCACGGATGGTTTCTGTCGGGGATTGAGCGATTATCTCGTTTATGGCCCTCTGGAAGGTAACTCCACCGTTTTTTAAACCAAATGGGAGAGTTAATGGTTCAAACAAGCCCCAGGGGGTTATGAACGCTGCAATTTCACTAGCTCGAGGGGTTAGCGGAATCTGCCAGTAACCTTTATTAAGATCTAAAATTGATATCAGACTCGAACCTGCGACCTGATCAATGAGATCGTCTAATCTCGGGATGGGGAAGGCTTCTCCTCGAGTCAGGTCATTAATTTTCCGATAATCAATACATGGTCGCCATTCTGAGTCTGATTTGCGTACCAATATTATGGGAGAGGCCCACTGGCTTCTGCTAGGGCGGATAATTCCTAACTCCAACATTTGATCTAGCTCAGTTTTTAATATTTGTTTCTTTTCTGGAGACATGCGGTAGTAAGGCTGGACTACGGGTGAAGCACCTTGCACATCAATATCATGGGTAACACCGTGGAAACGTCCCAGTTGTCCAGAGAATAAACGGGGGTAACGGTCAAATAACTGACTAATATCGTCCCTGTGGTCTGGGTTTAAATGACTGATATCCGGCCAGGTTTTCTTAGGTACAGATTCAAGAGGACTGCAAGGATCGAATTCTTTCTCAATGTCCGTAGGGGCTTGGTAATCTAATAGGGTAGGGTCTTGGGACTCATACACCGGACTACTATCAGCTAGAGCTGCACCCTCCTCCCTACCTGTCCAGGGCTTCAACTGGTTTACATGCATAACACGGTATTTTACTCTCTTATCAGGCATGTATATAATATAGGTATGCGACGCTACCTTTTCGTGTACCGGATACGGTCCCTGGAGGGCATTCTTCAGCTTATTACCTTTTAACGGTAATCGTACTAACACTAATTCACCACGCTGGAATACACGCATTTTCGCTTTCTTACTTCTGTCATACTTTGTTTTACGACCATCTGCGGCCTGTTGTGCATTCTCGCTGGCGTCACGTAACGCTTCAGCTAATCTATGACATAATTCTTGTACATAGTTATTTATGGGGATCCCTTCATCCCGCTCATTTCTAGCCCAGAGATCATAAGTGGAATCTAGATTATCTCTAGGTTCGCGCCCATATAGAAGGTAGAAGGGAGAATATCCTGTGCTAGAGTGCTCTGCACTTCTATATGCAAATAATAGCCAGGGTAGCATCTCATCCCAAGACGATAAAGAGTTCTCCCCAAGGATTCTAAGCATGGTTTTCAATGTACCATTATATTTCTCTATTGATCCGTTGGTTTGAGGCCTGTAACTCGTGCTAGTTAAGTGACGTATATCGTGCTCGGCTAGGAAGCGTGTGAATGTTTCAGCTATGAAAGCGCTTCCTCGGTCAGTCAACAGGGTCTGGGGTTTTCCATGTCGAGATATTATCTCGATCAGGGCTTTTTGTGCATTAACAGCTGTCGCTGCGGCGCATGGGAAAGATTCCGTATATTTAGTGGCATGATCAATAAAATTCAAGATATACTGGTTCCCATTTATAGTTTTCTTCATGGGTCCAACGAAATCAGCGGATATAAATTTGAATGGTTGGGATATAATGGGCAGGGGTTTCAATGGGGCTACAGTGGCTTTCTGTCCCTTACCCGCTCTCTGGCACGGCCCACAGCTATGGCAGAATCGTTTAACATCTGCGCGGATTCCCGGCCAAAAGAAGCGGCGCTTAATGCGCTTCAGGGTCTTACTAGGTCCCTGGTGTCCCGTACTTAAACTGTCATGGGCGAGTCCCGTTATATGATCACGGAATCCCCGTGGAACTACCACCTGATCATATATTTTCCAGGGTCGAACTTTGGACGTGTCTTGAGGTTGTTCTCTCCTCATAAGTAGTCGGGGTTCGAGCTGGATGTAATATCCTTGCCGAATAGGTGTTCCTTCTTGAGCCATTTCCCAGAGGGGTGCTAAGGTCGGGTCATTATTCTGTTCTTGCAATAATTTATCAGGACTCAAATCGTCAATAGAGGGAATATTTTGGGGTTTAACTGTACTGGCTTTCTCAGAGGGGGAATTGATCTCAATTGTATTCCGAAAAGGTAAGACATTGTGATTTGTATCGGTCGTGTTTTCTGAGTCTGGGTTGGACGTGACAATTTCATCAAACGGGATAATTTTCTTATTTGAGCGTGTAACCACGCCACAGGTAATCAAATCAGTGACAGGGGCAGTTTCACAGTCGTTACCTATTATAAGATCCACCCCCGCGGTGCATCTGTGTTTTAATACAGCCACCTTCAATGTTCCTTGGTATATTGGACAATCGACGCTAATCTTTGCTATCGGATAATTACCAGGGATATAATTGACACCGCGGATTGTTACCCGTTCACCTGTGTATTCTAAATGATCAGCGGTCTGATCAGTAGCCGACAATAAACTAATTGTCGCACCTGAATCTCTCAAATACGTCACTTGTGCGGTGTTATTATTTATGCGTGCTTGACCTGTATATTTGACAAGTAATGGATTTACCATCTCGGTATTTTCATATGAGTTCACTGGCTCATTGGTTATAAAGGCTGAACTATGAGTAGTGTTTGACACTTGGTGTCCGTTTGCTAGGTTTCTAGTACCCCTGTACCTAGGTGAATTGGGATCTGCCCAACACTATGTTCGTCCGTGGCCATTACGCCTACAATAACTACAATATTTTTCTATCCGGGGAGTTCTATGGGTAGCTTGGGAATTATCTATCCTAATATTGGGTCGATACATGGGTGATGGGATATATGGCCTTGGGGCTGGAGGTCGGTGTTCTGTATCTCTGGGTTTCACATTCGGATTTGAATTAATCCGTGTCCTGGGCGCTAATCTGCGGTGGAGGTTATATTCATCAGCCAGGGAAATACATTCCTGGAGAGTAGATGCTTTCTTATCCAGAATGAACAAATTAAGCTCATCACTTAGCTGGGAATCGAATCTATATCTCAAGAGCAGCTCGATCCAGTTGACCTCGCTCGGATCATTGTTCTCCGTCCATAGAGTCATTTGCTCCCTTAATTCCTTAATGAATTCGGAATATGTCTGCTGAGGTTTCTTTACCCAAGAGAAGAAATTCTTTCTATATACAGTGGGTGAGAGTCTATATTCATCCAAGATGGCGGCCTTGAGGGTATCGTAATTATTAGCGTCTTGGACAGGAAGAGTGGCATATATATTTCTGGCCTTGTCGGACAACTTGTCTATAATATGGCCCACCCATGTTTGTTTGGCGACCTGGCTAGCTTCGAACAGTCTCTCACATGTTGCGAAGAATTTATCTGGCCTCATAGTCTGGGTCCAAATAGGAACAGAAATGTTTGTCTTAGAGGGCCTATTATCTGTATGGAGGGGGTTATTTTGCTGAGATTCCTGATCTCTCTGGATTTCTCTCAGGCGAATCTCCATCTGCATTTTCTCCCTTTGCATTCTTTCCTCCCTGTCCCTTTCTTTCTCTTCTCTTTCCCCTCTTTGTTTTACTTCTTCCCTCTCTCTTTCTCTCTCTCTTTCTCTCTCTCTTTCTTCTCTTTGTTTTACTTCTTCCCTCTCTCTTTCTCTCTCTCTTTCTTCTCTTTGTTTTACTTCTTCCCTTTCTTTCTCATAAATCTCACCCTGACGTTCCAGATTTGCCTGATTAAAGAAGGGAAGTCTCATTAATTTGTCCCATATCTCATCACCTGTTGTCTGCAAGTCGGGGTGAACCGGCCCCTCAGTTTCCTTATTAGCACTCCTAGTTGTAGCCATTTTATTTTTTTATTTCCCAAAATTTTTAATCCCCAGAATGTATCTCCAAATGTATTATAGAATTGAGTTCAATAAAAGGAAGTAAATCACTAATATAATTTTAATGATAATATTAAGCCTCTATGAAAAGAAAACTGGTACTTACCGAAGTCTGTCTCGTCCGTTAATCCAATATATAATTTATCACATATTCAAAGTTTGCACATTTCCAATAATTTAATCCATTTCATTAATTTAATAATTCGTTGACGTCTTTCACTTATTTCCAAATTCTAACACTGTCTCGCATGCACTTCTGTTGTCCCACGTTAATTAATAGTCCCTTGTATTCTTCATGTATAAATCCTAGTGTCCTTCACAATATTCCATATATAAATTCTAGTGTCCTTCACAATATGTCACGATATGTCACCTCTTCTTTATTTCCAATCCCGGACGAGCGTCCCACTTGTCGCAAACTCTCCTTTTTCTTCTCGTAATAATATGTCTCGGTTGCTACGGCTCTTACCAGGGTCTATCCTATTGTAGACTCGCTGGAGTTGTCTAGGGGGTTTCTTCGTTATTATATGTATTAATGATAACTCAACACAGTATTACATTTCTTCTATAGAATATCTTGTTTAAATTTAGATTAACTTTTAATCAACTTCGATATGGTTCGCCGAAACTATATGTTTCTTCTGTGGCTGAACAATTTAATTATTCGACAAATCTTTATAAGTTATATTTCTTATAATGTCAATAATATCTAAGTATCATAAATACAGTTTATATGTTCTATATACTAGATTGAGATCACGACCTTTCTCGATCCTGGAGTTAGGCTCTAGTGTGTCTGATCTATGTTAATAAAATCCATTTCTTATATACATAATTGAATCAGTGTATATATGATATAACAATTCCTAAAACATCTGTTATTCCTAAACATCTGTTATGTTATCTAATATTACACCATCAAAACAGTTCGGTGCCTTTGTATTACATAACTGGACACCTGCAACCACGGCCTTGATAAACTGAGATTAGGCCTAACATCTTAAGTCATTTCCCGCGCGAAGCGAGATTGATAATTTTAGGCGCGAAGATAATAGCAGACGATTATGCATAAAACAAATATATATATATTACATGGTAAACATTTGGCCATATATAGAAACAGTTTAATGTATTTATATAATACATTACTATTTATATATAACAATAATAAATATTTCGTGCAAATTGGGGTTTTGCACACTAAGGACCATTCAAGAAATGTCGAAATACAAAAATAATTATGCAATATAGTATAACAATACGTGGATGTGGATTTAAAGACGTGCAATGAATGGAGAACAAGCTGTAACACTGTATGCATATGGGTTAATATAAACGTATTTACAGAATGAATACAGCGGAAGACACGTGCTATAACGGGAAGACACATGCTATAACGGGAAGACACATGCTATAACGGGAAGACACATGCTATAACGGGAAGACACATGTTATAACGGATCATCCGAATCGGAACATTGATGGCGGCGATTAGTTCGTGTCAAGGAAACATAGTTTTCAGTTTGGATGATAAATTGGGGCCACATAAAAGTGCACACATTTGCATCATATTACAATAACCAATGTGAAAGATTTAATTCTAGGTAGTGGTTGCCGTACTGAAGCAGACATGGGCGGGGGAAACGCTTTATTGTTCGCCCTCTAAGGTTGGCAGTTAATTGTATTAAGAAGTTGCAGATGGAACCTGGAAACGGTACTTTAATCGTACCTATGTAGTGGTAGGCTGCTAATTGATATGTAGTCCAGTGGTAACACGCTGGACTGGTAATCCAGGGATCGCAGGTTCGATACCCCGTCTGACCCTAATAAAATTAACAGTCTTTCAGATGGGACGTTAAACCGAGGTCTCGTGTCGGTGCTTTACACCATGCACGTAAAAGAACCAGATGAGACTCTGGAATAGGTCTCTGTCTGTATCATTGCACTATCCTCCAAAATCTAAAATGACTAATCTCTTCAGGAGGCGTCGCTCATATGAGCAACCGGTAGCGACGATAAATAAACGTAAAACACACACTACTAATTGATCCTTGTTTGTGAATGGATCATACACTATGTTTGTGGAGGATATATACATGCTGCATAGCAGCAGTGAAAGCTAACAATGGAGTATATGGTGTAATTTTTAAAAGGTTTCAATATAACATAAGGTATGTTTCAGGGAGTAATCCGAGACAAAGCATTGACGATTGAATAATGCAGGGTTAGCGGTGGACAACTGTGAGGGCATAGTAGATGGCAACTAGTACACTATGTGCAAGGGCTGACGATACGTGGGGCAGGTTATATGCGAAACTGCCGATTATTTGCTCAAGCCCGCATGTAGGTCAAGTTCAACATGTATTGTAAAGTTTATACAAATTTATTTTAGCTCGATTGCAAGTTCTTTCAAATTATATTAATCACTCTCGAGACCTCATTCCTGATGTAATCCATCGCCGTGAAGGAGAGAGAAGAGGCATGTGGAATTTAAATGCCTTGCATAAAAGCACAATCGTAATGGCTCCAGCGGGGCTCGAACTCCGGACGTTTAGCACCTGAAGCGAACGCGCATCCACTGCGCTATCACGACTTCCATGTATTAAATAGCGACACATGCGGGGCGATACAAGAGGTAGAGAATGCAGAGCAAACATGTCTTACTATGTTAAATTAATGTTAGGCACGTTTCTGTAGAAGAGTGCTATACAAATCTGCTATAATAATAATAATAATAATAATAATAATAATAATAATAATAATAAATAAAATTATTATTAAAAAAATAAATTAAATAAATAATAATAATAGTTATGTAATTGAAAATGGTAATGACATTCGTTATTCAATATTCGTTACCGATGTAGGTTCTCACTGTTGACGGGCACAGCAGATGCAAATAGATATATCAAAGTATATTTATATTAATAATGACTCATCGGAGAAATATTTATATCTAAACAGCTTGATTTGTAGAAACATATTTTGTTCAAGGTTTGTGAATTTGAAGAGCTCTATGTCATACGTTTGCATTATTTCTCGCGAGAGTCACGCGCATGAGGATCGCAGGTTCGATCCGCCGTCTGACCCTAATAAAATTAACAGTCTAGAATATATATATGATAGCGGATCAGTAGTTCAGTGGTTAATACGCTGGACTTGTAATCTATGGGTCGCAGGTTCGATCCCCTACTGCACCACACTAAAATGACTCGTTATTCGCTACCCGAGGCGAATTTTGTCCGCGCGTACAATAATCAGTGCGCGACAAACCCTTTCTATGGAAACGTCAGTATGAACTTTAGAAGGAGCAAATTTTGGGAAAAGCGGCGCCTATTCGGCGCAGACAAAAGCTGCGTTGAAAACGCTCCGAATACACGCTTCATGGAATTATTTTACAACGATTGCGAAGCAAATTCTAACAGCTTATATTAATCACTCTCGTTAGCGCGGATGAAAGTGTATTCTAGTATGTGGTCATTCGTGTGGGAGGAAACCGGAGTACCATGAGTACCCTGGGAAACCCCACCATCGGTCTCCACACGCTTTAAGCACGTCCAATGTAGTTCATACCCCAATGGAAACTATTAACCTGCGATTCATTCCTTAATTAAAATTAAACTGGTCCAATTTGTATAGAAACATCGTTCCATATCAAAGAGGTGTGTCGACTTTTGTATTTGTTCAAGACAAATGCTTGAAATGTTCACTGTGTAGAGTACTTATGCATGTGTAGAGCGTGGAGTGAAGGATGGGTGGGACGATGTGTATGGTGTGTGGGACGACGTGTATGATGTGTGGGACGATGTGTCTGATGGGTGGGACGACGTGTAGGATGTGTAGGACGACGTGAATGATGTGTAGGACGACGTGTAGGATGTGTGGGACGATATGTATGATGGGTGGGACGACGTGTATGATGTGTAGGACGATGTGTAGGATGTATGAGACGACGTGTAGGATATGTGGGACGATGTGTATGATGGGTGGGACGACGTGAATGCTGTGTAGGACCGACGTGTAGGATGTGTAGGACGACGTGTATGATGTGTAGGACGACGTGTAGGATGTGTGGGACGATGTGTATGATGGGTGGGATGACGTGTAGGATGTGTAGGACGACGTGTAGGATGTGTAGGACGACGTGTAGGACGACGTGTAGGACGACGTGTAGGATGACGTGTAGGATGTGTGGGACGACGTGTAGGATGTGTAGGACGACGTGTAGGATGTGTAGGACGACGTGTAGAATATGTAGGACGACGTGTAGGATGTGTAGGACGCGTGTAGGATGTGTGGGACGACGTGTAGGATGTGTAGGACGACGTGTATAATGTGTAGGACGACGTGTAGGATGTGTAGGACGACGTGTATAATGTGTAGGACGACGTGTAGGATGTGTAGGACGACGTGTAGGATGTGTAGGACGACGTGTATGATGTGTGGTACGACGTGTAGGATGTGTAGGACGACGTGTAGAATGTGTAGGACGACGTGTAGGATGTGTAGGACGACGTGTAGGACGACGTGTAGGACGACGTGTAGGATGTGTGGGACGACGTGTAGGATGTGCAGGACGACGTGTAGGACGACGTGTAGGACGACGTGTAGGATGTGTAGGATGTGTAGGACGACGTGTAGGATGTGTGGGACGACGTGTAGGATGTGTAGGACGACGTGTAGGATGTGTAGGACGACGTGTATGATGTGTAGGACGACGTGTAGGATGTGTGGGACGACGTGTATGATGTGTAGGACGACGTGTAGAATGTGTAGGACGACGTGTATGATGTGTAGGACGACGTATATAATGTGTAGGACGACGTGTATGATGTGCAGGACGACGTGTAGGATGTGTAGGACGACGTGTAGGATGTGTGGGACGACGTGTAGGATGTGTAGGACGACGTGTATAATGTGTAGGACGACGTGTAGGATGTGTAGGACGATGTGTAGAATGTGTAGGACGACGTGTAGGATGTGTAGGACGACGTGTAGGATGTGTAGGACGACGTGTAGGATGTATGGGACGACGTGTAGGATGTGTAGGACGACGTGTAGGATGTGTGAGACGACGTGTAGGATGTACGTGACGATGTGTAGGATGTGTGAGACGACGTGTAGGATGTACGTGACAATGTGTAGGATGTGTGAGACGACGTGTAGGATGTACGTGACAATGTGTAGGATGTGTGAGACGACGTGTAGGATGTGTGGGACGATGTGTATAATGTGTGAGACGACGAGTAGGATGTACGGGACAATGTGTATGATGTGTGAGACGACGTGTAGGATGTGTGGGACGACGTGTAGGATGTGTGGGACAATGTGTAGGATGTGTGAGACGACGTGTAGGATGTGTGGGACGACGTGTATGATGTGTAGGACGACGTGTAGGATGTGTGGGACGACGTGTAGGATGTGTAGGACGACATGTAGGATGTGTGAGACGACGCGTAGGATGTGTAGGACGACGTGTAGGATGTGTGAGACGACGTGTATGATGTACGTGACACTGTGTAGGATGTGTGAGACGACGTGTAGGATGTGTGGGACGATGTATAGGATGGGTGGGACGACGTGTATTATGTGTAGGACGAAGTGTAGGATGTGTAGGACAACGTGTAGGATGTACGTGACAATGTGTAGGATGTGTGAGACAACGTGTAGGATGTGTGAGACGACGTGTAGGATGTGTGAGACGACGTGTAGGATGTGTGAGACTACGTGTAGGATGTACGGGAGGATGTGTAGGATGTGTGAGACGACGTGTAGGATGTACGGGACGATGTGTAGGATGTGTTAGACGACGTGTATGATGTACGGGACGATGTGTTGGATGTGTGGGACGACGTGTAGGATGTGTGAGACGACGTGTAGGATGTGTGGGACGACGTGTAGGATGTGTGGGACGATGTGTAGTATGGGTGGGACGACGTGTATGATGTACGGGACGACGTGTAGGATGTGTGGGACGACGTGTAGGATGGGTGGTAGGATGTGTTGGATGTGTGGGACGACGTGCAGGATGGGTGGGACGATGTGTAGGATAGTAGGATGTACGGGACGACGTGTAGGATGTGTGAGACGACGTGTAGGATGTATGGGACGATGTGTAGAATGTGTGATACGACGTGTAGGATGTACGTGACGATGTGTAGGATGTACGTGACGATGTGTAAGATGTACGTGACGATGTGTAGGATGTACGGGACGATGTGTAGAATGTGTGAGACGACGTGTAGTATGTATGGGACGATGTGTATTCTGTGTGAGACGACGTGTAGGATGTACGTGACTATGTGTAGGATGTAGGTGAGGATTTGTAGGATGTACGTGACGATGTGTAGGATGTACGGGACGATGTGTAGAATGTGTAAGACGACGTGTAGGATGTACGTGACGATGTGTAGGATGTGTGAGACGACGTGTATGATGTACGGGACGACGTGTAGGATGTGTCAGACGACGTGTAGGATGTGTGAGACGACGTGTAGGATGTGTGAGACGACGTGTAGGATGTACGGGACGACGTGTAGGATGTGTAGGACGACGTGTAGGATGTACGGGACGATGTATAGGATGTGTGGGACGACGTGTAGAATGTGTGAGACGACGTGTAGGATGTACGGGACGATCTGTAGGATGTGTGGAACAACATGTAGAATGCGTGAGATGACGTGTAGGATGTATGGGACGATGTGTAGGATGTGTGAGACGACGTGTATGATGCGTGATACGACGAGTAGGATGTATGGGACGATGTGTAGGATGTGTAGGACGACGTGTGGATGTATGGGACGACGTGTAGAATGTATGGGACGACGTGTAGGATGTGGGAGACGATGTGTAGGATGTGTGAGACGACGTGTAGGATGTGTGGGACGACGTGTATGATGGGTGGGACGACGTGTAGGATGGGTGGGACGATGTGTAGGATGTACGGGACGACGTGTAGGATGCGTGAGACGACGTGTAGGATGTGTAGGACGACGTGTGGATGTATGGGACGACGTGTAGAATGTATGGGACGACGTGTAGGATGTGGGGGACGATTTGTAGGATGTGTGAGACGACGTGTAGGATGTATGGGACGACGTGTATGATGGGTGGGACGACGTGTAGAATGGGTGGGACGATTTGTATGATGTATGGGACGATGTGTAAGATATGTGAGACGACGTGTAGGATGTGTGGGACGACGGGTATGATGGGTGGGACGACGTGTAGGATGGGTGGGACGATGTGTAGGATGTACGGGACGACGTGTAGGATGCGTGAGACGACGTGTAGGATGTGTAGGACGACGTGTGGATGTATGGGACGACGTGTATAATGTATGGGACGATTTGTAGGATGTGTGAGACGGCGTGTAGGATGTGTGGGACGACGTGTATGATGGGTGGGACGACGTGTAGGATGGGTGGGACGATGTGTAGGATGTACGGGACGACGTGTAGGATGTACGGGACGATGTGTAGGATGTGTGGGACGACGTGTATGCTGTATGGGACGATGTGTAGGATGTACGGGACGATGTGTAGGATGTACGGGACGATGTGTAGAATTTATGGGACGATGTGTAGGATGTGTGAGACGACGTGTAGGATGCGTGAGACGACGTGTAGGATGTATGGGACGACGTGTAGGATGTACGGGACGACGTGTAGGATGTGTGGGACGACGTGTATGATGTATGGGACGATGTGTAGGATATGTGAGACGAAGTGTAGGATGTGTGGGACGACTTGTAGGATGTGTGGGACAACGTGTAGGATGGGTGGGACGACGTGTAGGATGGGTGGGACGACGTTTAGGATAGGTGGGACGACGTGTATGATGGGTGGGACGACGTGTAGGATGGGTGGGACGAAGTGTAGGATTGGGGACGACGTGTAGGATGGGCGAGAACACGTGTAGGATGGGTGGGACGACGTGTAGGATGTATGGGACGACGTGTGGATGTATGGGACGACGTGTAGAATGTATGGGACGACGTGTAGGATGTGTGGGACGACGTGTAGAATGCGTGAGATGACGTGTAGGATGGGTGGGTCGATGTGTAGGTGGGTGGGAAGACGTGTAGGATGTGTGGGACGACGTGTAGGATGTGTGGGACGACGTGTAGGATGTGTGGGACGACGTGTAGGATGTTGGGACGACGTGTAGGATGTGTGGGACGACGTGTAGGATGTGTGGGAAGACGTGTAGGATATGTGGGACGACGTGTAGGATGGGTGGGACGACGTGTAGGATGGGTGGGACGACGTGTAGGATAGGTGGGACGACGTGTAGAATGCGTGAGATGACGTGTAGGATGGGTGGGACGATGTGTAGGTTGGGTGGGAAGACGTGTAGGATGTGTGGGACGACGTGTAGGATGTGTGGGACGACGTGTAGGATGTGTGGGACGACGTGTAGGATGTGTGGGACGACGTGTAGGATGGGTGGGACGACGTCTAGGATGGGTGGGACGACGTGTAGGATGGGTGGGACGACGTGTAGGATGTGTGGGACGACGTGTAGGATGTGTGGGACGACGTGTAGGATGTGTGGGACGACGTGTAGGATGTGTGGGACGACGTGTAGGTTGGGTGGGAAGACGTGTAGGATGTGTGGGACGACGTGTAGGATGGGTGGGACGACGTGTAGGATGTGTGGGACGACGTGTAGGATGTGTGGGACGACGTGTAGGATGTGTGGGACGACGTGTAGGATGTGTGGGACGACGTGTAGGATGTGTGGGACGACGTGTAGGATGGGTGGGACGACGTGTAAGATGGGTGGCACGACGTGTAGGTTGTGTGGGACGACGTGTAGGAGTGGTGGGACGACGTGTAGGATGTGTGGGACGACGTGTAGGATGGGTGGGACGACGTGTAGGATGTGTGGGACGACGTGTAGGATGGGTGGGACGACGTGTAGGTTGTGTGGGACGACGTGTAGGATGTGTGGGACGACGTGTAGGATGTGTGGGACGACGTGTAGGATGTACGGGACGATGTGTAGGATGTGTTAGACGACGTGTATGATGTACGGGACGATGTGTTGGATGTGTGGGACGACGTGTAGGATGTGTGAGACGACGTGTAGGATGTGTGGGACGACGTGTAGGATGTGTGGGACGATGTGTAGTATGGGTGGGACGACGTGTATGATGTACGGGACGACGTGTAGGATGTGTGGGACGACGTGTAGGATGGGTGGTAGGATGTGTTGGATGTGTGGGACGACGTGCAGGATGGGTGGGACGATGTGTAGGATAGTAGGATGTACGGGACGACGTGTAGGATGTGTGAGACGACGTGTAGGATGTATGGGACGATGTGTAGAATGTGTGATACGACGTGTAGGATGTACGTGACGATGTGTAGGATGTACGTGACGATGTGTAAGATGTACGTGACGATGTGTAGGATGTACGGGACGATGTGTAGAATGTGTGAGACGACGTGTAGTATGTATGGGACGATGTGTATACTGTGTGAGACGACGTGTAGGATGTATGTGACTATGTGTAGGATGTACGGGACGATGTGTAGAATGTGTAAGACGACGTGTAGGATGTACGTGACGATGTGTAGGATGTGTGAGACGACGTGTATGATGTACGGGACGACGTGTAGGATGTGTCAGACGACGTGTAGGATGTGTGAGACGACGTGTAGGATGTGTGAGACGACGTGTAGGATGTACGGGACGACGTGTAGGATGTGTAGGACGACGTGTAGGATGTACGGGACGATGTATAGGATGTGTGGGACGACGTGTAGAATGTGTGAGACGACGTGTAGGATGTACGGGACGATCTGTAGGATGTGTGGAACAACATGTAGAATGCGTGAGATGACGTGTAGGATGTATGGGACGATGTGTAGGATGTGTGAGACGACGTGTATGATGCGTGATACGACGAGTAGGATGTATGGGACGATGTGTAGGATGTGTAGGACGACGTGTGGATGTATGGGACGACGTGTAGAATGTATGGGACGACGTGTAGGATGTGGGAGACGATGTGTAGGATGTGTGAGACGACGTGTAGGATGTGTGGGACGACGTGTATGATGGGTGGGACGACGTGTAGGATGGGTGGGACGATGTGTAGGATGTACGGGACGACGTGTAGGATGCGTGAGACGACGTGTAGGATGTGTAGGACGACGTGTGGATGTATGGGACGACGTGTAGAATGTATGGGACGACGTGTAGGATGTGGGGGACGATTTGTAGGATGTGTGAGACGACGTGTAGGATGTATGGGACGACGTGTATGATGGGTGGGACGACGTGTAGAATGGGTGGGACGATTTGTATGATGTATGGGACGATGTGTAAGATATGTGAGACGACGTGTAGGATGTGTGGGACGACGGGTATGATGGGTGGGACGACGTGTAGGATGGGTGGGACGATGTGTAGGATGTACGGGACGACGTGTCGGATGCGTGAGACGACGTGTAGGATGTGTAGGACGACGTGTGGATGTATGGGACGACGTGTATAATGTATGGGACGATTTGTAGGATGTGTGAGACGGCGTGTAGGATGTGTGGGACGACGTGTATGATGGGTGGGACGACGTGTAGGATGGGTGGGACGATGTGTAGGATGTACGGGACGACGTGTAGGATGTACGGGACGATGTGTAGGATGTGTGGGACGACGTGTATGCTGTATGGGACGATGTGTAGGATGTACGGGACGATGTGTAGGATGTACGGGACGATGTGTAGAATTTATGGGACGATGTGTAGGATGTGTGAGACGACGTGTAGGATGCGTGAGACGACGTGTAGGATGTATGGGACGACGTGTAGGATGTACGGGACGACGTGTAGGATGTGTGGGACGACGTGTATGATGTATGGGACGATGTGTAGGATATGTGAGACGAAGTGTAGGATGTGTGGGACGACTTGTAGGATGTGTGGGACAACGTGTAGGATGGGTGGGACGACGTGTAGGATGGGTGGGACGACGTTTAGGATAGGTGGGACGACGTGTATGATGGGTGGGACGACGTGTAGGATGGGTGGGACGAAGTGTAGGATTGGTGGGACGACGTGTAGGATGGGCGAGAACACGTGTAGGATGGGTGGGACGACGTGTAGGATGTATGGGACGACGTGTGGATGTATGGGACGACGTGTAGAATGTATGGGACGACGTGTAGGATGTGTGGGACGACGTGTAGAATGCGTGAGATGACGTGTAGGATGGGTGGGTCGATGTGTAGGTTGGGTGGGAAGACGTGTAGGATGTGTGGGACGACGTGTAGGATGTGTGGGACGACGTGTAGGATGTGTGGGACGACGTGTAGGATGTGTGGGACGACGTGTAGGATGTGTGGGACGACGTGTAGGATGTGTGGGAAGACGTGTAGGATGTGTGGGACGACGTGTAGGATGGGTGGGACGACGTGTAGGATGGGTGGGACGACGTGTAGGATAGGTGGGACGACGTGTAGAATGCGTGAGATGACGTGTAGGATGGGTGGGACGATGTGTAGGTTGGGTGGGAAGACGTGTAGGATGTGTGGGACGACGTGTAGGATGTGTGGGACGACGTGTAGGATGTGTGGGACGACGTGTAGGATGTGTGGGACGACGTGTAGGATGGGTGGGACGACGTGTAGGATGGTGGGACGACGTGTAGGATGGGTGGGACGACGTGTAGGATGTGTGGGACGACGTGTAGGATGTGTGGGACGACGTGTAGGATGTGTGGGACGACTTGTAGGATGTGTGGGACGACGTGTAGGTTGGGTGGGAAGACGTGTAGGATGTGTGGGACGACGTGTAGGATGGGTGGGACGACGTGTAGGATGTGTGGGACGACGTGTAGGATGTGTGGGACGACGTGTAGGATGTGTGGGACGACGTGTAGGATGTGTGGGACGACGTGTAGGATGTGTGGGACGACGTGTAGGATGGGTGGGACGACGTGTAGGATGTGTGGGACGACGTGTAAGATGGGTGGCACGACGTGTAGGTGTGTGGGACGACGTGTAGGATGGGTGGGACGACGTGTAGGATGTGTGGGACGACGTGTAGGATGGGTGGGACGACGTGTAGGATGTGTGGGACGACGTGTAGGATGGGTGGGACAACGTGTAGGTTGTGTGGGACGACGTGTAGGATGGTGGGACGACGTGTAGGTTGTGTGGGACGACGTGTAGGATGGGTGGAATGACGTGTAGGATGTGTGGGACGACGTGTAGGATGGGTGGGACACGTGTAGGTGTGTGGGACGACGTGTAGGATGGGTGGGACGACGTGTAGGTTGTGTGGGACGACGTGTAGGATGGGTGGAATGACGTGTAGGATGTGTGGGACGACGTGTAGGATGGGTGGGACGACGTGTAGGTTGTGTGGGACGACGTGTAGGATGGGTGGGACGACGTGTAGGATGGGTGGGACGACGTGCAGGATGGGTGGGACGATGTGTAGGTTGTGTGGGACGACGTGTAGGATGTGTGGGACGACGTGTAGGATGGGTGGGACGATGTGTATGATGGGTGGGACGACGTGTAGGATGTGTGGGAAGACGTGTAGGATGTGTGGGACGATGTGTAGGATGTGTGGGACGACGTGTAGGATGTGTGGGACGACGTGTAGGTTGTGTGGGACGACGTGTAGGTTGGGTGGGAAGACGTGTAGGATGTGTGAGATGACGTGTAGGATGGGTGGGACGACGTGTATGATGGGTGGGACGACGTGTAGGATGGGTGGGACGACGTGTAGGATGTGTGGGACGACGTGTAGGATCACAAACAGATGAGTGTTGATTTATTGTTGATCTTACTGTGAATGAATATAGCGCAAGAATGCTTCAGTAACGGAGAGAAAAGCTCATCTATTATCCGATGTGTGATGGTTACAGAGGGATGAATGTTGAGCGCTAGGCATCCAGTGTAGTTTATACACATCAATATATCCATGCTTAATATACACCAAATCTCCAAATTACATGTCACCTGAAACCATACCTAACTGACAATGCATACAATTGTATTGTAACAATATTGTTTAATGTATGCTGACTGTATACATAGTAAGCATTTTGGCGCCAACTTTTTTTAATGCAAATAATGATTAATTGCTATATCCAAAAATGTTTCACAGACACTTTAAAGCGACACTACATCGGTGAAAACGCACATGTCTGCAGAATGTAATTTGCTATTATATGGTATTATTTCCCCCCCCCCAAATATTTGACTGTAAAACTGAGTATTTCAACAAATAAAAAAACGTCGTATACGCGGTTTGTTGACATAACAAAATAATGTAAATAGGGTCGACATCCATGCGTTTATCCTGAATAACACAAGGTATGGTACATATTTTCCGTGATATATCACACGTGTGCCTATGCATATATATGTGTAGATTAATCTTAGTTAAATTATCTCTAATCGAAAGTATCGCGTGTTTAGTATTGACTCTAATGACAAACAAGCCCCAATTCAGGAGCGCGGATGACAGTTATATGAAATCCTAATTTCACTTTTGAAAGTTTGTATACAGTACCACAAAAACACTGTTTATTGATTCAATGTTAGTGTTCGAATGTATTCAGAAGAATGTGTAGTAGCAATGCATTTATACGTGAACAAATGCATTTGATTTGCTTTTGGCAATGTAATGTCGCTTTAAGCATACTAAGACAAAACATAGAGTAATCTGCTCATAACCCATTTCCTAATATATTGATAGAAACCGGAAGGTACGTCAGAGATAGGCTTGATCGAGAACATAAAACGTGTGCACTGTGCGAATCAGGAGATATAGAGGATGAATTACATCTAATTTTAAATGCAGTGTGTATGCTGAAGGGAAACGAACATTAAACGCTATTATCGAGTTAGTTCGAGTATGTACAAATTGGTTGAAATGCTAAATACCTGTTATAAAAATATTTCTATCCCTCTTAGTAAATAATTGATTGACTCTAAAAAGAAGGAACTCAGTGTTGGTTGGATAACATCAGAAAAATACATAACATTTAAATTCAGCTTTTTTATGGGAGTCGTTTCGAGGTCCAGAAGGGACTTCGAGGTCCTCAAGGGACCGAGGCAGCTAGGGGTTTCGAGGACACGCCTCTCCCTGAACATTTTGAAATATAGATGACCTTAAACGCCATTTTCTGCATGGTACATAGTGGAAGTCGTGATAGCGCAGTGGTTGCGCGTTCGCTTCATGTGCGAAAGGTCCGGAGTTCGAGCCCCGCTGGAGCCGTTACGATTGTGCCCTTAGGCAAGGCATTTAAATTCCACATTGCCTCTTCCATGGCGATGGATTCCATCAGGAATGAGGTCTCGAGAGTGATTAATATAAGTTGAAAGAATTGTATATTATCAGTTTATTAGGTTATTGGTCTGTTCTTTGCACCACCTGATATATAAAACTTTGAAGTGGAACAGAATGTGCTATATTGATGGGATAAGGGAGGGAAAATATGTATACTTGATCTATAGACGAAATTATTATCATGTCTGCATAAAGAAATATAATATACAGTAACTGATAGATGTTTCTCATTGGTTAGCATGGTTGTAGATTACTCAGAACCGGTACGGATTCTCGCAACATCAACATTGTGTTGTTATGATTGTAGATTACTCTGAATCGGTACGGATTCTCGGAACATCAACATTGTGTTGGTATGGTTGTATATTACTCAGAATCGGTACGGATTCTCGGAACATCAACATTGTGTTGTTGTGGTTGTAGATTACTCAGAATCAGAACGGATTCTCGGAACATCAACATTTTGTTGGTATGGTTGTAGAGTACTCAGAATTGGTACGGATTCTCGGAACATCAACATTATGTTGGTATGGTTGTAGATTACTCAGAATCGGTACGGATTCTCGGAACATCAACATTATATTGTTATGGTTGTAGATTACTCAGAATCGGTACGGATTCTTGGAACATCAACATTGTGTTGTTATGGTTGTAGATTACTCAGAATCGGTACGGATTCTCGGAACATGAACATTGTGTTGTTATGGTTGTAGATTACTCAGAATCGGTACGGATTCTCGGAATATCAACATTTTGTTGGTATAGTTGTAGATTACTCAGAAACGGTACGGATTCTCGGAACATCAACATTTTGTTGGTATGGTTGTAGATTACTCAGAATTGGTACGGATTTTCGGAACATCAACATTGTGTTGTTATGGTTGTAGATTACTCAGAATTGGTACGGATTCTCGGAACATCAACATTATATTGTTATGGTTGTAGATTACTCAGAATCGGTACGGATTCTTGGAACATCAACATTGTGTTGTTATGGTTGTAGATTACTCAGATTCGGTACGGATTCTCGGAACATGAACATTGTGTTGTTATGGTTGTATATTACTTAGAATCGGTACGGATTCTCGGAATATCAACATTTTGTTGGTATAGTTGTAGATTACTCAGAATCGGTACGGATTCTCGGAACATCAACATTTTGTTGGTATGGTTGTAGATTAATCAGAATTGGTACGGATTCTCGGAACATCAACATTGTGTTGTTATGGTTGTTGATTACTCAGAATATGTACGGATTCTCGGAACATCAACAATGTGTTTGCATTGTTGTAGATTACTCAGAATCGGTACGGAATCTCCTAACATCAACATTGTGTTGTTATGGTTGTAGATTACTCATAATCGGTACGAATTCTCGGAACATCAACATTGTGCTGTTATGGTTGTAGATTACTCAGAATCGGTACGGATTCTCGGAACATCAACATTGTGTTGTTATGATTGTAGATTACTCTGAATCGGTACGGATTCTCGGAACATCAACATTGTGTTGTTATGGTTGTATATTACTCAGAACCGGTACGGATTCTCGGAACATCAACATTATGTTGTTATGGTTGTACATTACTCAGAATCGGAACGGATTCTCGGAACATCAACATTGTGTTGTTATGGTTGTAGATTACTCAGAATCGGTACGGATTCTCGGAACATCAACATTTTGTTCGTATGGTTGTAGATTACTCAGAATCGGTACGGATTCTCGGAACATCAACATTGTGTTGTTATGGTTGTTGATTACTCAGAATCGGTACGGATTCTCGGAACATCAACATTGTGTTTGCATGGTTGTAGATTACTCAGAATATGTACGGATTCTCGGAACATCAACATTGTGTTTGCATTGTTGTAGATTACTCAGAATCGGTACGGAATCTCGGAACATCAACATTGTGTTGTTATGGTTGTAGATTACTCAGAATCGGTACGGATTCTCGGAACATCAACATTGTGTTGT
The DNA here is from genome assembly GCA_014843695.1 of Archivesica marissinica. Taxonomy (NCBI): domain Eukaryota; kingdom Metazoa; phylum Mollusca; class Bivalvia; order Venerida; family Vesicomyidae; genus Archivesica; species Archivesica marissinica. The sequence continues at coordinate 71,525,191 of CM026402.1, forward strand.
TATGGTTGTAGATTACTCAGAATCGGTACGGATTCTCGGAACATCAACATTGTGCTTTTATGGTTGTAGATTACTCAGAATCGGTACGGATTCTCGGAACATCAACATTATGTTGGTATGGTTGTAGATTACTCAGAATCGGTACGGATTCTCGGAACATCAACATTGTGTTGTTATGGTTGTAGATTACTCAGAATCGGTACGGATTCTCGGAACATCAACATTGTGTTGTTATGGTTGTAGATTACTCAGAATCGGTACGGATTCTCGGAACATCAACATTGTGTTGTTATGGTTGTAGATTACTCAGAATCGGTACGGATTCTCGGAACATCAACATTTTGTTGTTATGGTTGTAGATTACTCAGAATCGGTACGGATTCTCGGAACATCAACATTATGTTGGTATGGTTGTAGATTACTCAGAATCCGTACGGATTCTCGGAACATCAACATTGTGTTGTTATGGTTGTAGATTACTCTGAATCGGTACGGATTCTCGGAACATCAACATTATGTTGGTATGGTTGTAGATTACTCAGAATCGGTACGGATTCTCGGAACATCAACATTGTGTTCTTATGGTTGTAGATTACTCAGAATCGGTACGGATTCTCGGAACATCAACATTGTGTTTGCATGGTTGTAGATTACCCAGAATCGGTACGGATTCTCGGAACATCAACATTATGTTGGTATGGTTGTAGATTACTCAGAATCCGTACGGATTCTCGGAACATCAACATTGTGTTGTTATGGTTGTAGATTACTCAGAATCGGTACGGATTCTCGGAACATCAACATTGTGTTGTTATGGTTGTAGATTACTCAGAATCGGTACGGATTCTCGGAACATCAACATTGTGTTTGCATGGTTGTAGATTACTCAGAATCGGTACGGATTCTCGGAACATCAACATTATGTTGGTATGGTTGTAGATTACTCAGAATCGGTACGGATTCTCGGAACATCAACATTGTGTTGTTATGGTTGTAGATTACTCAGAATCGGTACGGATTCTCGGAACATCAACATTGTGTTGTTATGGTTGTAGATTACTCAGAATCGGTACGGATTCTCGGAACATCAACATTGTGTTGTTATGGTTGTAGATTACTCAGAATCGGTACGGATTCTCGGAACATCAACATTGTGTTGGTATGGTTGTAGATTACTCAGAATCGGTACGGATTCTCGGAACATCAACATTGATTGTAGATTACTCAGAATCGGTACGGATTCTCGGAACATCAACATTGTGTTGTTATGGTTGTAGATTACTCAGAATCGGTACGGATTCTCGGAACATCAACATTGTGTTGTTATGGTTGTAGATTACTCAGAATCGGTACGGATTCTCGGAACATCAACATTTGTTTTTATGGTTGTAGATTACTCAGAATCGGTACGGATTCTCGGAACATCAACATTGTGGTTTGTATGGTTGTAGATTACTCAGAATCGGTACGGATTCTCGGAACATCAACATTGTGTTGGTATGGTTGTAGATTACTCAGAATCGGTACGGATTCTCGGAACATCAACATTATGTTGTTATGGTTGTAGATTACTCAGAATCGGTACGGATTCTCGGAACATCAACATTGTGTGTATGGTTGTAGATTACTCAGAATCGGTACGGATTCTCGGAACATCAACATTGTGTTGTTATGGTTGTAGATTACTCAGAATCGGTACGGATTCTCGGAACATCAACATTGTGTTGTTATGGTTGTAGATTACTCAGAATCGGTACGGATTCTCGGAACATCAACATTGTTGTTATGGTTGTAGATTACTCAGAATCGGTACGGATTCTCGGAACATCAACATTATGTTGGTATGGTTGTAGATTACTCAGAATCGGTACGGATTCTCGGAACATCAACATTGTGTTGTTATGATTGTAGATTACTCTGAATCGGTACGGATTCTCGGAACATCAACATTGTGTTGTTATGGTTGTATATTACTCAGAATCGGTACGGATTCTCGGAACATCAACATTGTGTTGTTATGGTTGTAGATTACTCAGAATCGGAACGGATTCTCGGAACATCAACATTGTGTTGTTATGGTTGTAGATTACTCAGAATCGGTACGGATTCTCGGAACATCAACATTTTGTTGGTATGGTTGTAGATTACTCAGAATCGGTACGGATTCTCGGAACATCAACATTGTGTTGTTATGGTTGTAGATTACTCAGAATCGGTACGGATTCTCGGAACATCAACATTGTGTTGTTATGGTTGTAGATTACTCAGAATCGGTACGGATTCTCGGAACATCAACATTGTGTTTGCATGGTTGTAGATTACTCAGAATCGGTACGGATTCTCGGAACATCAACATTGTGTTGGTATGGTTGTAGATTACTCAGAATCGGTACGGATTCTCGGAACATCAACATTGTGTTGTTATGGTTGTAGATTACTCAGAATCGGTACGGATTCTCGGAACATCAACATTGTGTTGTTATGGTTGTAGATTACTCAGAATGTACGGATTCTCGGAACATCAACATTGTGTTGTTATGGTTGTAGATTACTCAGAATCGGTACGGATTCTCGGAACATCAACATTGTGTTGTTATGGTTGTAGATTACTCAGAATCGGTACGGATTCTCGGAACATCAACATTGTGTTGTTATGGTTGTAGATTACTCAGAATCGGTACGGATTCTCGGAACATCAACATTGTGTTGTTATGGTTGTAGATTACTCAGAATCGGTACGGATTCTCGGAACATCAACATTTTTTTCGTATGGTTGTAGATTACTCAGAATCGGTACGGATTCTCGGAACATCAACATTGTGTTGTTATGGTTGTAGATTACTCAGAATCGGTACGGATTCTCGGAACATCAACATTGTGTTTGCATGGTTGTAGATTACTCAGAATCGGTACGGATTCTCGGAACATCAACATTGTGTTTGCATTGTTGTAGATTACTCAGAATCGGTACGGAATCTCGGAACATCAACATTGTGTTGTTATGGTTGTAGATTACTCAGAATCGGTACGGATTCTCGGAACATCAACATTGTGTTTGCATGGGTGTAGATTACTCAGAATCGGTACGGATTCTCGGAACATCAACATTATGTTCGTATGGTTGTAGATTACTCAGAATCGGTACGGATTCTCGGAACATCAACATTATATTGTTATGGTTGTAGATTACTCAGAATCGGTACGGATTCTCGGAACATCAACATTGTGTTGTTATGGTTGTAGATTACTCAGAATCGGTACGGAATCTCGGAACATCAACATTGTGTTGTTATGGTTGTAGATTACTCAGAATCCGTACGGATTCTCGGAACATCAACATTGTGTTGTTATGGTTGTAGATTACTCAGAATCGGTACGGATTCTCGGAACATCATCATTGTGTTGTTATGGTTGTAGATTACTCAGAATCGGTACGGATTCTCGGAACATCAACATTATGTTAGTATGGTTGTAGATTACTCAGAATCGGTACGGATTCTCGGAACATCAAGATTGTGTTGTTATGATTGTAGATTACTCTGAATCGGTACGGATTCTCGGAACATCAACATTGTGTTGTTATGGTTGTATATTACTCAGAACCGGTACGGATTCTCGGAACATCAACATTATGTTGTTATGGTTGTACATTACTCAATATCGGAACGGATTCTCGGAACATCAACATTGTGTTGTTATGGTTGTAGATTACTCAGAATCGGTACGGATTCTCGGAACATCAACATTGTGTTGTTATGGTTGTTGATTACTCAGAATCGGTACGGATTCTCGGAACATCAACATTGTGTTTGCATTGTTGTAGATTACTCAGAATCGGTACGGAATCTCGGAACATTAACATTGTGTTGTTATGGTTGTAGATTACTCAGAATCGGTACGGATTCTCGGAACATCAACATTGTGTTTTCATGGGTGTAGATTACTCAGAATCGGTACGGATTCTCGGAACATCAACATTATGTTCGTATGGTTGTAGATTACTCAGAATCGGTACGGATTCTCGGAACATTAACATTGTGTTGTTATGATTGTAGATTACTCTGAATCGGTACGGATTCTCCGAACATCAACATTGTGTTGTTATGGTTGTATATTACTCAGAATCGGTACGGATTCTCGGAACATCAACATTGTGTTGTGGTTGTAGATTACTCAGAATCGGTACGGATTCTCGGAACATCAACATT